>CAUHTR010007766.1:404942-455924 GCA_959609185.1 Schmidtea polychroa
CCAATTATTCATTTTCAATTATCAAAGTCAACAAATAAATATCAAAAGAGACTGAACCTATTAATGATAACATCTAATAAACCAATAAAAGCATTTAAATGTCAATATTCTACCGATTTTTATATCCAAGTGAATTTCCCTGAAATATCTATAAAGATTAGTATTTTACGAACACGTATTTACAACCAGATACCTACAACTAGATACTAACAACCAAGTACTTACAACTAGATACCAATTACTTATAACCAACTAGCAACACATAAAAATAATAACAATTAAATAAAAAATATTCTTCAACACATACACTATATTCTTGTCAACATCTAAAAAGGCAACCAGATACCAATTACTTATAACCAACAACTAACAAATAGACATTCAAAAGAAAATCCTCTTCACTTGAAAAATTGGATGAAAAATTAATAAATTTTGAATGAACTCGAGATTTTCCAAAAATTAGGTAAAAATTGACTAAATCATTGTAAAAAATTTAAATTATTCAAATCATACTAAATAAAATGTACTTAATGGACAAGAAAGAACTTTAAATTCTAGTCATTAATAATCCAGTAAATAAATAAATACTGATCATTCAAGTTATCATCTAAGAAAATAAATTAATAAGAATTTTGAAATAAGATCTAGTAGATCTAGTAGATTGAATAAATTAATTGAAATAAATTAATTTTAATTATATTTTTAAAAGTAATACTCAAATTAATTGACTGATTGCTCAAATTATTCAGAAAATTCATTACAAATTATCAAAGTCAACAATTTACACTAAAAATATCTAAATAATTATCATTAAATTATAAAGGAGACTGATATAAGTACTCTAATAATTAAATAAATTCTACAAATAAATTACTCTAAATGACAATACAGATGCTTTCTGTATCCAAACAAATGATTGATTCCTCACAAAAGCATCAAATTTCCCTGAAATATATATCCATATTTAAAGATTAGTATATTAGTGATCATATATTCTCCCTCTTAACGTTAGATCAATAAGTCATTAAAATACATTTAAATGACTATAATTCTACCTATTATTACAAATATTTCACTAAAATCATCTAAAATCATGTAAAGTAATTTGGCCATTAACCCTAAATAATTTATAAAATCCATTGAAAAAACCAGTTATAATTAAATTTTTGTTCTAAAGGTAAATACTCGAAAATTAAAATATATATTACTGTACACCGACTACATCCCATTGAAAGATTAAATTTATCCATTCAATAAAATTTATTTCTTCAAATGGTCATATTTTACCGATATTCAACCGATTTGATTTCTAGAAATCTAATCAAAATCAACCGAAAATCATAAATTTCCTCCAATAAAGATCAATTTTCTTTAGTAGTTGTCCAACTCTCTTAAATCAATATTTCTCAACTTTTGTCCGCCTATAACATCCTAAATAAAGATAAAAATTGTTGATATCAATCCCAATTATCTCTAAATATTTCATTGTCAAAACATAAAACTAAGTAAATTGGTCATTAACCCTACCTAATAAAACATTAAGTAAATCATAAATCTAAATTAATATACAATGAATTAATCACAACCTAATAAAACGATATAATTTCACATTATTATTGATTCATAACTGACTAATGTATTGCAATTTCCATTAAAACATTGATATTTTACCAACATCATCCTTAAAAATCATATATTCCCACCTTATACGATCCCTCATTAAATCTAACCGATTATATCCCCTTAAAAGACCATATATTCCCATCTTAACCGATCTCTCATTAAACCCAACCGACTATTTTCCCATCTAAACCGATCTCTCATTAAATCTAATCGATAATATCCCATCTTAACCGATCTCTCAGCAAATATTTATACCCTTTTAAACATCTATCCGATTATATCCCTTAATTTCCCTAAAGATTCCACCCACTTGAGCCCTTTAATATATCAATCCTCTTAAAATCCTTAGAGAACTTCAAAAATATGACTTTTAATTAACTGTTATAGGCACCAAATATTCTTCCATTGAAATAATGTAGTAGCTATGTAGTAAGAGTTCACTAAAAGATCAAAATTCGCTAAAGTTTTCTACAAATATTTACCATCAAATACCTAACTGGAGATGATATATATTGTTTGATCATAATTCTTCAGCTATTCAACCAATCATTTTCAAGCAGTAACAGCAAACTAAATTTCTCTATATCCTACAATAATTATCAAGTAAATTTAAAGTCATTGATAAAGTTAACTGGTTTCTTAGCTTATCTTTTTTAAAGTTCATCAATGTGTAAATGGAAATATTCTTAGAAAATTATTGAAAAAAAAAAAAATTATTTAGTCAAATATATTACAAAGTTATCATCAAAAATTTATTCTATCACTTGATTATTATCCTAATTGTCAATGAAATTAAATTTTATTTAAAATTTAAAAACTATTCAATAAAATACAACTAATTATCAAGAAATTAATTAAATATATCACCATTAAAACTTTAAATTTTTACTCAGTCAACATGAAATTCTTAGAAAATTATTCAATATCCTCATCAAAAATTTATTCTATCACTTGATTATTATCCTAATTGTCATTAAAATTAATTTTTAAAATAAAAATATAAAATACATCAATAAAAATACATCCAATTATCAAGAAATTAATTAAATTTATCTTAGAACTAACTTTAAATTTTTAAATATTTTTTCAATAAACATGAAATTCACAAAAATGATAGAAATTCACGAAAATGATAGATATCCACAAAAATTACAGATATTCGCAAAAAATTACGGAAATTCATGAAAATGATGGAAATCCACAAAAAACGATAAAAATTCACAAAAAGGATAGAAATCCGCAAAAATAATAGAAAATTACAAAAAATGATGGAAATTCACAAAAATGATAGAAATTCACAAAAATAATAGAAATTTACTTGAATATTTACTAAAACCATCAACTCTAAATTATCAACAAATTTGCCTAAATAATCATTCAAATAAAAGTATTAAATACCTTTATGATCAGTACCCTTGCGACATGTTGAATGTGAGTAGTACCCATACAACCAATACCCATGGGGGATCAAAATATCTTGTCGGATAAACTCAGAGTATATTTAATAAAACGAATTAACTCATTCAAATTTATCATTAAATCAGTAAAATTATCACAAATTTTGATAAAAAATCTTATTCTAAAATGGTAAGCAGCGTAAATTCAGTGTTAGAATTATTCATTATTCTATGATAAATGGTATATGAAAATATATTGAGAAGTGGCATAAATAAGATAATATATATATTAATTGCATTTATTCAAAATTATTTCTTAAAATTCATAAATTTCATAAAAATTCATTAAAAATATCTTTTAGTGCAATTTAAGAAGAAATATTTGTAGTGAGGATATAAGTTATAATAATTAGTGGGAAATCTCGATTCGGGAGCTATAGGTGATGAGGATATATAAATAAAATTATTTCTAATATATGAGTTACTAACGAATTAAAATATTTTAATAATGTGATAAACATTTATTTTGATAAAGTATTTAATCCACAAATCATTATTTTATTACATAACAAATTGTTAATTTGAGTATTACTTTTAAAAATATAATTAAAATTAATTTATTTCAATTAATTTATTCAATCTACTAGATCTACTAGATCTTATTTCAAAATTCTTATTAATTTATTTTCTTAGATGATTCATATTAACTTGAATGATCAGTATTTATTTATTTACTGGATTATTAATGACTAGAATTTAAAGTTCTTTCTTGTCCATTAAGTACATTTCATGATATTATTAAGTATATTTTGAATAATTTAAATTTTTACAATGATTTAGTCATTTTTTTTTACCTAATTATTGGAAAATCTCGAGTTCATTCAAAATTTTATTAATTTTTCATCCAATTTTTCAAGTGTAGAGGATTTTCTTTTGAATGTCTATTTGTTAGTTGTTGGTTATAAGTAATTGGTATCTGGTTGACTTTTTAGATGTTGACAAGAATATAGTGTATGTGTTGAAGAATATTTTTTATTTAATTGTTATTATTTTTATGTGTTGCTAGTTGGTTATAAGTAATTGGTATCTAGTTGTAAGTACTTGGTTGTTAGTATCTAGTTGTAGGTATCTGGTTGTAAATACGTGTTCGTAAAATACTGATATTTATAGATATTTCAGGGAAATTCACTTGGATATAAAACTCGGTAGAATATTGACATTTAAATGATTTTATTGGTTTATTTGATGTTATCATTAATAGGTTCAGTCTCTTTTGATATTTATTTGTTGACTTTGATAATTGAAAATGAATAATTTGATCAATCAACTTGAGTATATATATATGTGACTTTTACTAGATCTTATTACAAATTCTTATTAATTTATGAAATTAGATCATTCATATTAACTTGAATGATCAGTATTTATTTATTTACTGGATTATTAATGACTAGAATTTAAAGTTCTTTCTTGTCCTTTAATAACATTTTTATGATATTTATTTAGTGTGTTTTGAATAATTTAAATTTTTACAATGATTTAATCAATTTTTACCTAGTTATCCTACTGGTGTCTCGAGTTCAGTTGAAATTTTATTAATTTTTCATCTAATTTTTCAAGTGAAGAGAATTTTCTTTTAAAGATCTATTTCTTAGTTGTTGGTTGTAAGTACTTGGTAGCTGGTTGTTAATATCCGGTTGATAGCGTTTAGTTGTAGATGTTGACAAGAAGATCGTGTATGTGTTGAAGAATATTTTATATTTAATTGTTATTATTTTTATGTGTTGCTAGTTGGTTATAAGTAATTGGTAGCAGGTATCTAGTTGTAGGTATCTGGTTATTAGTACCTAGTTGTTAGTACATGGTACATAGTTGTAAGTATTTGGTTGATAGTACTTGGTATCTTGTTATAAATACTTGTTCCTAAGTTACTGGATGATGATAATAAGTCATTGGTGTCTAGTTATTAGTATTTAATGTTAGTACATAGTTGTAAGTATTTGGTTGATATTACTTGATATTTTGTTGTAAATACTTGTTCCTAAGTTACTGGATGATGATAATAAGTTGTTGGTGCTTATACCTGATATCTTGTACTTGGTAGCTGATTGGTAGCTACTAGTTGGTACTTGGTTGTTAGTATCTAGTTGTAGGTATCTTATACTTGGTACGTTGTTGTTAACTGATTATTCTTATCTAGTTAATGGGTATATGAGGGTTGAGTGTGACAAATACCCTTACGACCAATACACTTACGATCAATACCCACAGGGGGTCAAAATATCTTGTCGGATAAACTCAGACTATATATAATAAATCGAATTAATAAAAACTATTTATTGAATAAGCATTCAATTTTTACTTTGGAATAATAAGACAGTAGTAATCAAATAGAAGAAGAATGTTTTGCGGGGAAAAATAGAACTTTATACTATTTCGTTGTCATTTTAAAATATTTAAATTATATTCAATTCCATGAGGTGTTTTTAACGACTTGAGTTGACAATTATTCTCATTCATATTTGACGCAAATCATCATTTTTGTTAAATTTAGACATTTTACTGAGAAAAAGTTTTTCTACTGATTGTAATTAAAAGAATATTTTGTTAGTACTTGGTATCTATTTGTAAGTACCTAGTTGTTGGTAAATGATAGTAAGTATCTGGTTCTTAGTATTTGGTTGTTTGGTATCTAGCTGTTTGTTAGAAGTACATAGTTGTAAGTATTTGGTTGTAAGTATCTGATTGACCTTTTAAATTTTGACTTAAACATATTTGATTGTAATGATTTACAAACAAATAATGTTTTCCCACATCCGCTTGGATCAATAATTTGTGGTCGTGGTCGTGGTCGTGGTCGTGGTCGTGGTCGTGGTCGTGGTCGTGGTCGTGGTCGTTGTCGTGGTCGTTGTCGTGGTCGTGGTCGTGGTCGTGGTCGTGGCCGTGGTCGTGGTCGTGGTCGTGGTCGTGGTCGTGGTCGTGGTCGTGGTCGTGGTCGTGGTCGTGGTCGTGGTCGTTTTACTGGAGTTGTTATAATGTATATTTTCTGTAGATATATGAATAAAAATTAATGTTATTGTTTTTAATAGTATATTTAAATGAAAATAATTCAATTTTAAAATTTATTAACACATTCGCAATCGTCATCTCCACATTTCATTATATTTTCAACGACATGATCAATACAATCATTCGTAATATTATCTTTAGGTTCCTCTATAGGTTCATAGATTTCGTCATCAATTTCTTGAGTATCGGTTTCTTCATGATCGTCAAATCTTGAATCTTGACTCTCAACTACCCAGCCGATATTTAATGCATTTGTAACAGATAATATATCCTCAATTTTTACACCAGATATTTCTGCTAATTTTTCCAACAAAAAGTTGATTAATAATTCTAAATAATAAATAATTCAGTATTTAATTAATCATGTTAACCTTTTTCGGCAGTCATTTTCATCACTTTAAAACTATATTATAAGTTTGTTTATAGATTTTCTTTGTTAAATTTGCATGTCATTTGCATTAATGTTGCAATTAATAAAGAGAAAAAACAAATATGACTAATATATTTATTAAATATAACATTAAAATAGTTGTGAAAGTCTAGCAGATATAATTTTCCAAATTGGAGAATACACATCATTATTATCTACTTTATATCCTTGGATTGCAATTGTTATATACCAATTTTCGTTTTCTTTGAAACCGATTTCATCAAAGGAATCATAAAATCTTGCATATCTGTTGTTGAACCAGGCATGTTGATTACAAGATAGATTCGTATTCAACCGTTTGAAAACCTCATCAATAGATTTAATATCTATCATTGAAAGCGTGCCGGTTAAGAATTGAAATTTAGTTGGAATTAGCTTGATCGGTGACGCCAATTTCATATTGATTTCTTCTTTTAAAAAATGCATTTTATAGTTGTGGAACATTTGAACAGGTTGTACAAGTTCTGGAACAACTTTTGGCTTTTCAGTGCTTGAAATTTTCTTTTTCATCGTGAATTATGATTAAAATGAAATGGTACAGGGTTTTTATACCTATGACTATTGTTTATCAACCAATCAGATTGCTGTATGTCTTTGTTTAAATTGCATGTCATTTGCATTAATGTTGCATTGATGTTTTTATTATAAATATTGTTTTTTATTATTATTTCTAATATTACTATTATTACTTATATTATTACTATTTCTATTATTATTATTATTTCTATTTCTATTATTTCGATTTACAAAAACAAAACAATTCAACATAAAAATTTATTTTGATACAATCTGACTCGAGTGGTGATTTCTCAGAGTCTTCACCAAACACCATTCAACATATTGTTGATAACGGAAATTGCAACAGCTACATCCGAAAATGCAAGGAGCCTCTGGTTTCATTTCTTTCATCACCCTTCCTATCTTGACATCCCATAGAAAGGTGTTTATTATAACGAATATCCAGATTCGTGTTTGGTTGTATACCAAATCCGGAATGATAGCTGGATCTCTATCTTGTAGAATTTCATTTAATTCTGGATAATAGAAGCATAATCTTTGCAGGATAATTGATTGATACTGATCTGTAAAAATATATATATATATATATATATATATATATATATATATTAATGTAATAATAAAAATTTGAAATTACCATAATTTGCATGCTCTTTCATTGAGGTGACTGCGGAACTTTGTATGTTGTACATTTTTGTTGAATAAATGACAACTAAACCGAAAACATTTTGTTATAAATAATCATCAGCCAATTAGATTTCGACCAATCAGAATCATGCATTTCAATTGCATTGAATTTGCAATGATAAATAATTCATTTCCTTCAATTATTGATTTAATTTCAGATATGATATTATCAACTATACATTTGTAATCAATATTTTTTATTCCAAGAATTACTATCTTACCGCTAGCGAATATATTTACACACATATGTTTATATTTTATATATCTCAAAGCTGGAAATAATTCTGGTTCGTAAACACATGGTATTAATTTAGCCAATTCATTTAAATTACAAGAAAAACCTATATCGGAAGTTACGGTTATCGATTGTATTTCTAAATCATAAACATTATATTCACTAGCTTTGATTATTTCCTTTCACCCCATAATTCTACATTTACCAGTTTTGAAATATATTATTGGATATTTTTTACTTCTATTGATGAGTTGTTGTGGTTTCCCCATTGGAAATACCATTTTTGATACATCAGCTTTTGCCCTGTAATTTATATTTGAAAGCATTTTAATGAAATAATTATAAAAACTCTGTTATATATAGTTATTTTAAAAAAGAGTTCATTTAAATTATCAATATAAACAATAATTATATAGTTTAAATTTAAAAAATGGAATTACGAAATGATGCAGTATACCAAATCGTTAGTCCGAGTGGTAGTGGAAAAACATTATTTGTTTGTAAATTACTAAAATCAAATTTGTTCAAAACAAAATTCAACAATATTTATTGGCATAGGGGCGCCGATGAAGAACACGGATTGACACAATCAAGTTTCTGTCAATTGAAAAACATGAAAATAGTAAAGGGTTTTGATAAAAACTTGTCAAGTCGTTTGAAGAAAGATGATGTCATCATTATCGATGATTTGTATCAAGAAGCCAATAAAGAAAAGGATTTTAATAATTTATTCACAAAAATCAGCAGACATGTTGGTGTAACAGTTATTTTCATAACACAAAATCTATTTCATCAAGGTGGTGCACATCGAACACGTAATTTAAATGTACAATATCTAGTTATTTTCAAGAATCCTAGAGATGCAACTGTCATTGATTTTCTTGGACGACAAGCATACCCTAATAACCGTAATTTTCTTATCAATGCATTTCAAGATGCTACGAAAATACCGCATGGGTATATATTTCTCGATTTCACACAACAATGTCCTGATGATATACGGGTAAAAACAGATATTTTCAACCCAAAAGGTGCCTTGGTTTATAAACAAAGTTCAAAACAAAGTTGAAAACATATAAATCATGTTTTCAAAAACAAGGATATCGAGTAAAAAACAACCAAAAGTTCCACCAACAACTAGTTATACTCCATCTAAAGAACTTATTACAGAAAATTTTCCTGCAATGAATCTTATTTCGAAAAATCCTAAACCTAAACCTAAAAGTAAAACCACTAAGAAAGTAAAAGTTGTTAAAAATCATCGGAGTTTCCCGTTTTTTAATACATTGTTAGAGGCACCAAGTATGAAAAGAATGAATATTTTGCAATCTTTTCCAAATTATGTTGTCGATGATTTACTCGATATTATACTTAAAGTAGTCAAAGGCAAGATTAAAATCAGTAAATCTAAAAAGCAATTATTGAGTAAACATAGGAAACCATTGTTATCTTTAGTAAATAATAAAAATCGTCAACAAATGAGAAAAATTATATATAAACAACAAGGGGGATTTATCGGTGCATTGATACCTTTAGCAATATCATTATTAGGTGGAATAATAGGAAGTCGATCATAAACAATGGGTGCTAATCCTTCATTACCAGACATTAAATTTAATATTAAATCTTCTTGCTGTAATGGAGAAGATTTGGACGAACCCGGAAGACGAAGCCGGTTTCGGTGGAGTGGCAAAATTAAACAAAAGAGTTCCGAATTCGAAAAAGGAAACCCAGAAGTGGTTATCAGACCAGCTTGCGTACAGTTTGAACAAACCAATGCAGAAACGATTCCCAACAAGAGTATATAAAACATATGGAATAAATGATTTATGGCAAATGGATTTGATGGAGATGATACCCTATTCGAAAATTAAAAATGGATATAAATATATTTTAACATGTATTGATGTATTCAGTCGGTTTGCCCGAGCAATACCCGTCAAGGCAAAATCTGCAGATGAAATGTCCAAAGCTGTTAATGATTTATTTAAAGATGGACATCCTAATAACTTGCAAACAGATTTAGGTATTATTATTATTATTATTATTATTATTATTATTATTATTATTATTATTATTATTATTATTATTATTATTATTATTATAGGTAAAGAATTCTACAACAGTAAAGTCAAGCAAATCCTCAATAAATTGAAAATAAACCATTACTCTGTACATTCTCAATACAAAGCTGCTCATGTTGAAAGATTTAACAGAACATTGAGAGATAGATTAAAGAAATTATTCGTGCATCAAGGTAATAAAAAATGGGTAAATGCTTTACCGAAAATAATAACCAGTTATAATCATTCGTCACATCGAGGACTTAATGGATTAAGACTTGTTGATATTACATCAAAAACATCATTGACTTCTAAAAAATCTGTAAAAATTGCAAAACCTAAATATAAAGTCGGTGACCATGTTAGAATTAGTAAAATTAGTGCATCACCATTTATTAAAAATTTCGATACAAATTGGAGTGATGAAGTCTTTGTAATTTCAAAAATAAATACTAGTCAGAATCCTGTAATGTATGTCATCAAAGACAATGATAATAATATTGTACAAGGAAAATTTTATGAGCAGGAATTACAAGTCATTCCTCCCCCAAAAGTATTTAGAATTCAAAAAATATTGAAAACTAAAAAGGTCGGCAAGGATAAACAATACTATGTCAAATGGCATGGTTATCAAAACCCGTCATGGATATCAGCAAAAGACCTAGTAAAGTGAATTTTTATACTATTTTACCGAGCAATAGTTGCCCATTAATTCATCCAGACAATCAAGCCAGTAAATTTATGGTCAATCTCCAGAATCCGATTTCTTTAAATGGGGACTGGGAAGTTGCACTGCAAGATTTTACATTCGTGTACAACACATTCCCATTTTATAGTCAATGTAAGATTGATTTCAAAAGGAATATTGTGAAAACATGTAGCGGTATCTTTATTATCAGTAATTATGATAAAACATATCATATTCCGAATCAAATATTAGATTCGCATTGCTATATGTTTTACAAGGATGGATTAAATATCAGTTGTGATTTTAAACCATTTACAATAACATTCGAAACTATTGAAGATGCCAAACGAATGGGTTGCAATAAGTTGAAAAATATTGTTACGGAGACCGAGTATTTATTACGTTTTAATCTATTTGAAGCAAACAGTGTAATGAAAGAAGAAATCAAAATATCTGTATCGTATAATGATGAAGTTGAAGAATCATTCACCTTTCCTGATGAATTATATTTTGATAAACTTGATGATTTACTTAAATATTTAAAGTTCAATTGTTCACACATATTTAAAAATTTGGAAATTGTGAAAGATTTGATGTTTACCTTCAGTTTGAATGAGGATATTTGCGAAGTTACATTTGATAAAAATTTGGCAAATTCACTTGGATTAGATAAGCAGCAATATCGAGAAAAATCGACTGGTATACGCAAACCAAGAATACTTGAGCATCATCAACAAATGTTCATATATACTAATATTATTGAGCCTATAATTGTTGGTGATTCCAGTGTTCCTCTTTTGAAATCGGTATGGATTGGAAAATATGAACATGATGAAGTTGTCAATATAAATATCGATAATCCCATGTATTTACCAATAGCAAGTTCATGTATAAACAATATAGAAATAAATATTCGTGACGATAGTGGAAAACTTATAAACTTCCCAAAAGACTCAAAAACTCATTTGACACTACATTTTCGTTAAGTAGATGGCTAATTCCGATATTATTAGTATGTATAGTGATAGCCAATCTGGCGGTGAATTACCATATTTTATTGGTAAACAGTACGGATCAGGTTGGTTAAAAACAATAGGGAGATTTGCACTTCCTATTCTTAAACGTATTGGTAGTTTTGGCATGAAAACTGCTAAAGACGTGATTATGAATGAACAGAAAATATTACCATCCCTAAAAACAAATGCTTTAGCTGAGTTAGGGAAGGTTCTACCTGGAGTTGCTGGTATGTTTCAAAAAGATACGCCTCCAGCCCCAGCTCCAAAACGTAAAAGACATGGAATATCGCGTATAAACAAACGAATGAAAGGACATGGAACTATATTTGCAAAATGATTTGTGGTAAATCCGAATCATGTATATTTGATAGACCATCGCCTCAAGCGGTAATCGAATTTGGGGCCTTTGAGGAAGTTTTTCCTATGAATTCAATTACCGATAGTAGAAATGATATCGAGTTTTATATTAATGGTTCGCAAACTGAATATTTAGATTTGAACGATACTTTATTGACTGTCCAGATCAAGGTTGTAGATAAAGATAGAAAAGCTTTGGATGCCAATGCTGATGTATTACCAAACAATTTCATGTTTCATACTCTGTTTAAAGATGCAGTGTTGGGATTTAATAATATTAAGATTGAGGGCGGAAATAATACATTCATTCACAAGGCTTTGATAGAAACTATTTTAAATTACAATTCCGATACTAAAAATACCTGTCTTACACCTATGGGTTATGCAGCAACAGATGATGAAAGAAAAAAGTGGGTTAAAGGCTCAAAATCATTCACTATGTGCTAATCATTACAACTCGATTTTATGGATCAACCGAAATATTTGCTACCAGGAGTTAATGTACACATTAGATTGAAAAGGTCCGATTCTGCATTATCTCTTACTAGTGCAACTGGTGCACCAATATGTCAATTAGTTGATGCAAAATTATTGGTGAGAAGAGTTCGAGTAGACCCGTCAGTATTAGCTGGTCATCAATTGGGTCTTAATTCAAAACATGCAATTTATCCATTAAAAACAAAGGAAATTGTACAATTTGCTATTGCTAAAGGTCCTTCATCATTCTATAAAGAACAAATATTTGGTGAAAGAAGAATGCCTAATTTTATTCTGGTAACATTTCAAAGTGAAACGCAATATAATGGATCTTATACTGCTTCCAGCTCAATTTTCAAAAGTTTTGTTGTTACTTCATTGACTTTGTCGAAAAATACTGATTATAGAGAAACATATACTCAAGATTTCGAAAGCGATAATTACTGTGCGACATATATGCAGAGTATTGTTAGAAATCTGGGTTACTTAGATAAAAACTTGAATTGCGGAATAACTCTAGAAGAATTTAAAAGCAAATATCCATTTTTCACATTTGTTTTAGCCCCTGATTTTGATTTTAATCAGAGTCAACTACCACAAAACGGGAATTTACGACTGGATATTAAATTTGCAAAAGCTATTACTGAACCGGTACATGTTATAATATATGGAGTATTTGAAAATGAAGTTCAAATTACTGCAAATAGAACCGTGCTAGTATAAATGTATACAGAAACACAAAAAAGTTGTCATGGAGTAAGTTTTTTGATACTGTTTAATTTTATTAAAGTAGTTCTGTTCAGGTTAATCGAATTGGAAAACAAATATTAGGAAATGAATTTGTAGGTGTTTTTCCTCTCGATAAAATTCCTTATTTGAGCAATAATCAAGCAATAATCGTCAATACTCATTCGTCTCATCTTGGTGGAGAACATTGGATAGCTATATACGTGAAACCTAGTAATATATTCGTATTCGATCCTATGGGTTTCTATTATCCTGCTTTGTTGATATCAAAACTTCAAACAATGGGGAAACCTATTGTATATAATAAAACTATGTTTCAAAATCCATTGACTCAAACATGTGGTCAACACTGTTTGGCATGGTTGTTGTATAAAAAATTTGATGGTTAATAAATGTATACTGTATGATTTTTATTTGTTGACTATTTTAATTATTTGTTAAATATTATTATTATTTGTTAAATATTATTATTTTATGTTTAAAATTATTATGTAATACTATTACATGTTCAGTGCATGCACAGTGCAAAGTAACAAAGCACTGAGTAATAAAGACATGTAAAGGTCATTATTTCGTCATGGTTTGTATAAACAAACATGTAGTGTCTTTTCCTATCCTATCTCTATTTTCATTGGTCGGTTAATAAAACCTGTAATATCTCTCTTATATAGTCTACACTTTCATTTTTTCATCACTTTTAAAAATCTATTAACAATATTTAACAACATGAACAACAACAACAATATTCAAAGAGTTGACGGAAAGATCGTTGGAGGAATTAATGGTAAATTTATTATTTTATTATTTTTAATATTATTATTAGGTACTAATCAACAAATTAAAATGAATATCGACGGACAAGCTGTAGACATGAATAGAATAAATGGTAATAGTTTACTCTTATTATCATTATTATTTTTATTATGCTTTTAGATGGAAATGTAATAAATACTTCTGCTGGTGCTGATGCTGGAAAATCTCTTTCGAAAGGACGAAAATGTAAGTATTTATTTATTTATTATTATAAGTTTTTAAGTTTTTTAAACAATATTAATAATAATAATAATAATATTAATATTAATAATAATAATTAAAAGAAGAAACTTATGAAAAGAAGATTTATTCATGAAAAGAAGATTTATGATAATTTTGAAAGGAAGATTTATGAAAAGAAGATTTATTAAATATGATGATTTTGAACATTATAATTAATAACTTTTATATATTATTTATGAAAATAAAATCTATTTTAGAAAATGAATTATTTATTTATGAAAATGAATTAAATTATATATTTTATAATATTTTTTATAAGATACTATTTAAAAGTCAATTTTGAATAATATCTTACGAAAAATATCTTAAACTTTAAAAATGATTATTATCTTAATATTTTTTAAACATTTTATGATAAAAATATTTTCATAGGTTTGAAATACCAAAGTAGTGTGTTTATATCCCTAACGACCACAAGCCTCCCACTGTTTTCATGTTTTATACCTATTTTTCCCCCATAAACGTAAAAAAAAACACTTAAAACCCCTAAAAACCTATATCTTTTAATTTCTTTATTCTGAAGACATTTTGGTTTCAAAATAAAGACTTAAAAAAAACAACAAAAATATTAAAAAAACAAAAATATTAATAAAACGGGGAAAAAAATACTGATAAAACTATGAAAAACGTTTGTCGGCTTGCGGTCGTTAGGGATATAAACACACTACTTGAGGATGTCAACTAGCAAGTTGCTATTTGACTAATTTATAATTTTATAAATCTTAATCTTGAAGAATAAAAAATTTTATGAAAATAGTAAAACTGCTCTGAGAGGACAGTGTTTTTTTTTTTTTTTTTTTTTCACTGTCCTCTCAACAGTTTTTTTTGATCCGGATCATTTTTTTTTATTTCAACCTCTTTCGTTTATCAAATCTCTTCCAATATACAAGCTGGCCAGACTCATATATCAGAATCAATTCGATAATAGCAGCACACCTTATTATTCGCTTCTCGCTCACGAAGTCGATTTCATCGGCGTTTTAAGTGTGCTGCTCGAAAGTACAAATGAATTCGAAAGCGAATCCGAAAGAGGTCCGAAAACAACCAAGAAATAAATGTGCACATTATAGAATCGATCCGGGGGTGTTCGAAAGACTGGTGGCGATAATTACCGGTTCGCCACCATCACCCGTTTCAATATTTTTTTTTTCATATTTATGTTTAAAAATTAATTAATTAATAAATAAATAAATAAAATAAACAAGATTTATTTCCTAAGATACCCACACCATTTTCAATATTATTTTCAAATTTTTAATATTATTTTATGTTGAAAAAAAAACTAACCTCAGACGTGATTTGAACCGCTAGCATTTGAACCACTGTGCCAGTCTATTCCCACTGCGCTATCGGAGTTCGGATTTTTGTCATTTTTTAAAATTTTATTATAAAAATGAATAATATAAATCTTAAAATTCAAGAAAAAAATAAATTAAATCTTGATTATAATAAAGAATTTACTCATGAAATCAAGAAAAATGATATTTTAAAAATCTCGCCAACTTCAGGATCTATTGCAAACTTAAATCGTAGGGGTGATATAGTTTTTCAATCTCTTCAAACATCAAACCCAATAGATATTTGTAATGCCAAATTATATTATAAAATTGAATTAGAAATTGAAGCAAACAAAGATATAACCCTAGAAAATAATTTCTTTCCAAATTTATTCTCCAACATGAGATTAAAACTAGGATCATCAGAAATTGAAACTATTTTGCATCCAGGAGTATATTCTACAATGTTAAATTTTATTTTAACTGGTTGTGATTATAAAAACGAATATGGTGAATTAACAGGTTGGATTCCTGATGTTAATAAAGGGGATTTAGATAAAGATGGTTTAGATGTAAACCATGGTTACCATAAAAGAGCTGAACTTTATAAATCTAAAAAATTTGAAGGTTATTTTGAATTAAAACATTTATTTGGATTCCTTCAAAACTATAACCGGGTGCTCCATAATGTTTTTATAGAACTCATCTGTAATAGAGTAGAAGGTGATAAAAGATTGTTCTATGGAGCTGCAGACACAACAGCTAAATTAAAATTATCAACACTTGAATTGCATATACCTGAATGGACATTAAACCCACATTCTGAAATCAAACTCCTTGAAAGATTAAATTCCAACAAATCTATAAATGTAAATTATTTAAATAGAATCTGTAGTGAATTTAGTATGACAGAGGGTTCAACATATTCTATAAAGGTGGCAAATTTAGCATACCGACCAAGATATATCTTGATTGGATTCAAAGAAACAGATTCATCTTTCCAAAAGAACAACAACTTGTTTATTCAAAAGATTGGAAATGATAATTTAAAAACAATCCAAATTCAATTGAATAGTTCTTATTATCCAATAAATAGAATGGAATTTAATATTGAAAATAATGAAAACCTATTCCCATATCTAAATTATATTGAAACATGTTATGATTTCAAAGTTGAACCGCAATTAAGTTTAGAAGATTTCAAAAATTTATATTCTATATTTTGTATAAATGTTTCAGACCAAGATGATCGCCTAGCCATAAATAATGTTGATGTTACACTTCATATAACAAAGGATTCTAATTTTAAAGCTAAAGTATATACATTAATATTAGAAGAAAAGAAAATAGAAATGAAATTATATGGTGGAAAGATTTCAATTATTGAAAATGTTAGGGGAGATTCTTGATATAATCCCTGATATTTTAACATTTTAAAATGTCTTTAAATAAACCCTATTGGAGATGCGAAACTTGTAATTGTCAAGTTACAAAACACCATAAAGCAAGTCATCTTAAAACTAAAAAACATACGAGAGTTGATATTACAGGAGGTGATCTACAATCTTCAAAAACAACATCTTCAATATTAAAACCTTTTACTACAGAAAAATATCCAGGTGAAAGACATTTATTCCGTCACAATTATACTGGACCAGGAACAAGATTAGATATTAGATTAGATGAAAATAATAATCCTAAACAAGGAGAAGAACCAATAAATAGAATTGATCAAGCAGCTTTAAAACATGACATTGCTTACAACTCTGAAGATCTTAGAGATAGACATGTTGCTGATGTGAATTTAATACATGATTTAAATAATATACAAAATCCATCAAGCAAGGAAAAGATTCAAAGAGCTCTAGTTAAATTAGCAATGAAAGGTAAGATTTTCATAGGAGCAGGACTTCCTAGGAAAGCAAAAGATGTTGCTAATAAAAAGATTATCGAACAAGCAGACATTGAAAGATCCCTCGAGAGTACAGCCAAGACTAGTTTACAAACCCCAACAGAATCACAAATAAAATATGCTAATGAATTACACCATGAATTTAGAAAAAATAAAAAATATTTAAAAGTTCAAGTACATGAAAAAGATCAAACATGGTCTGCTGATTTAGTCTTTATGCCCAAATCATCAGACCCTGAAAAATATAAAATAATTTTAACAGTAATAGATTTATATACAAGATTTTCTTTTGCAAGGTGTTTAGAAAATAAAACAGGATATTCTATTACAGAAGCATTTGAAAATATATTTGAACAATATCAAAGAATTCCAAAATATTTATGGTGTGATAAAGGAACAGAATTTTATAACAAAGTTTTTACAAAGTTTTTAAATGAAAATGATATTAAATTATATTCAACAGAAAACGAAGGAAAAGCAGTCGTAGTTGAAAGATTAAATAGAACATTAAAAAATAAAATGTGGAAATATTTTACTGCTATTGGAAAACAAAAATGGAACAATGAATTGTTACAAAAGATTGTAAATGAATATAATAATGATGTACATAGTTCTATAAAATTAACACCTTTAAATGCTTCCATGAAGCCTGAAACCATTAAAGTGGTAAATATTGAAAATGATGTTATTGTTGATACAACCCCTATAAAACCAAAGTTTAAAATTGGTGACCGAGTAAGAATATTTAAATATAAAAATAAATTTGAAAAAGGATTCACAGCAAAATGGACAAATGAAATTTTTATTATAAATAAAATACATTATACAACTCCAATAACATATAGCATCATTGATTTAAATAATGAAAAAATATTAGGTAGATTTTATAATAATGAACTACAGAAAACAGATTTTTAAGTCGACAAGCCCTAAAACAAACTTTTCCATATTTCAGCTTTTTCTCTATCCAAATAAATATAATTATATTTTTCTTTCCAATGATTATCAACAAACATATCAAACATATTCTTATCAGGTTCAACATTTGAAAATAAATCATTATAAATCATATTCTTATCACGCTTGTCTAATTTAAAAAATATAAAACAATTAGAATTATTTCTTATAGAGTTTTTATCTAAAGCATAATATGTTTGAGATATATAAATAACATTACAATTATTATGTCTACCTCGTGTAAAGTAACTCTTTTGAATCTCTTGATTTTTCATATTAACAACATCATCAAATATAACTAGATTCTTTTTATCTTTAGGAAGTAAATCACAATGTAAAACATCTTCAGGTTTATTAGAGAATAAGATCTGGATTCCATCCGCTATATAATCATTTTTATTACTAATATCTGATTCTAAAATCTTTTCCTTGTACCAATCAACCATATCACAAGGATGAAAAACCTCTTCGGGATATGTATGTTGATTTTTAAAATATCAATTATAGCTTTTTTAGTTAATTTATTTTCAAATCCACATTTCAAAAGTTGTAATTCCGGTTGGTTAATGGTTGTAGAATAAAAGATTAAATTATTATAATCCAAAAAATCATGGCCCTGACCTTTTCCTTCTAATAACATTCTCATAAGAAGAACATTCTTTGCACATCCAGAAGATCCAATAATTAAGCATCTAAAATTATCAGGAAATACTTTATTATTAAATTTAGATTTATGTCTATTTAAAATTGGTTTCCAAGTATCCATTTTTATTTATTATAAAATGACAACACAAAACCCTACAGAGGAATCTTTGCAAGAATTAATAAATTCAAATAAAATTAAATCAGTTGTAATTGATGGTAAGAAATATTTTATTGGAAAACATGTAAAAGAACAAGTTAAAGAACATATAGGGAGTTCCTCCAAATCCGGAGGTATTCTTCCATTAGCTGCTTTAATACCTGCAATCATTGCCGGACTATCAGGTGCTGCTGGAATAGCTGGAGGAATTGCAACTACAGTTCAAAAAGCTAAAGAATCTCAAAAGACAGACCTAGAAAAAGAAAACTACAAACTGAAATCGATTCAATGAAGAAGGATCAAGCTAAAGGGGGAGTGTCCGTTGGAAAGGGTCTCTATCTTAATCCATATGAGGGGAGTCTGCAAAAGTCTCAGGGAAAGGGTCTCTATCTTGATCCTTATAAAGGTAGAGGTTTAAATGATTTTTTAAAAAATCAAATTTCTACATCTGAATCTTTATCTTCAAAAGATAAAGAAGATTTAAAAAAAATATGTAAATCTTTAAAGAATGGATGCCTTTGTAAAACTAAAAATGGTAAAGGATTATACTTGAAGCCCTTCGAACTATGATACCATTTTTGATACATTAAAATGGTATATGAAGAAAGATTAGCACTTTTAAAAAAATTACAATCAGAACAAGATAAATATAATAAAAAGATACAACTCAACATGCTGAATCTATAATATTAAATGAGGTAATAACACAACAACAGGGGCCAACATTTAAAGCTATAAAAGAGTTGGAAGATTTCAATGAGCAAAGCAAAATGTAAAGAGTTAGAAGATAAAAAAACAAAAAAATAAAAGAACTAGAGTGGCCAGGATAAAGAAAAAGAATCCAGTGAAAACCATCCTGAAAGAAATCAAAGAAAACGCAGAAGAATTTCTAATGTGGAAGAAGAAGAATGTTTTTAAAAAACAAAACCTCTTAAAGTTGATCCTAAAATTAGAGATGATTTACCTCCTTCAAATAGACCCACATTTAAACTACTAATACTGAAGGATATCAATAATACCAATTACTAAACAAAACTTTACTTTATATTCAAATTCAGAAAATAAATCACGTATTCATTCACAAAATGTTATAATAATGAATATTTAGACTTTGAATTTACAGATGATTTTTATAGATTACTTTGTGGATATTCTTCAGATGATGTTGAAGAAATTAAAAAATATTTAAATTTAATAAGATTAATAAGAGCTAGTTCTAAAGCAAAATATATTCAAGATTTAAAGAATTATTTAAATAAAAATGAAAAGGGTTATGTTGTTACAGAGGGAGAGGGATTGGATCCCATCAATCTTTTTATTGAATTAAGAAAACTATTAGCTGCAAGGAAAGCAGGACATAATAATTTAGATTCTGATATTTTAAAGATTTCTAAAGATTTGTTAAAACAAGGAATAATTTTCAAAAGATAAATTTAATAAGTATAACGAAGTTATAAAATATGAAGTTATAAAATATAAAATGACTTGTCCTTCAATATTAGATTTTTTAAAAACATTTGGAATAAATGCAAAACAAATTTGATTTAAAAGATTATGCAAATTATTTAAATTTAAAAATTAAAATATTAATGAATGATGAATTATCAAGTCTGGAGAGTCCCCTGAATATAATAATCAATTATCAAAATTCAAATGAAAAAGGATCTCATTGGTTTGTATATATAAGGAAATCTATCTACTTTGATTCTTTTGGGATTAAACCTACTAAAGAAGTTGAAGATTATCTCTTGAGGGGTTCTCCGATTGATTCCCCAAATGGTTATACTTTTAACTCTTTACAAAGTTCAACCTTTTAATACTAAAATATGTGGTATTTTAAGTTTATATGTTTTGTATAGATTGAATAAGGGAGAAAGAAAGGGGCTTACGCAGGATTTTGAATCAATAATTCAAGAAATTTATAATGATCTAGAATCTCTACTATAAGGATTTTTACTATAAGGATTTTTACTATAGGATTTTTACTATATGAATTTACTACTAAAGAAATGGAGCTTCACAACCCTCCGGAAGATAATTTAAAAAAAATGGTAAACATAATGTCAGATAAATATTCAAGAACTTTATCTATAAATTCAAAAGAATCAGACTTTACTATAAACTTTCAAGATTCAATTAAATTAGATCAAAATTTAAATTATGAATTAGGACTATTATGGTTTTGTGCTTATAATACTATTTTTAATATAACTAAAGATAATAATAAATTTACTATTCAAACTCGTGATGGGCATAAACCAGAATTATAACAATAGAACCTGGGGCATATGAGATAAAAGATTTAAATGATATACTTTCTAAAAAAACAAATGAAGGTATTAAAATTAAAATGGATATACCAACTTCAAAATGTGTAATGACTTTGAAGAATATAAAATTAGTTTTTTAGATAATTGTTTCTTTCACACAGTTTTAGGATTTAAACCTATGGATATAACAATAAAAGAAGATAAAATAATAACATCAGAAAATATTATAAAAATAATAAATACAAACACAATAAATATTCATTGCGATTTCAATGTATTTACATTTGAAACAGGTTTGAGAGGGCATATGAGGAGTCATTTTAAATTATTAATAAATGAGTTCTTATATTCCATGTAATAGAGGTGGTGGAACAATAAAAACAGGGTTTAATACAGAAGAAATATTAACTTTAACAGAAAATAAATATATTAATGAAAGAGGTGATTCAATGAAGGGTGATTTAATTTTAAATGGACACAAGATAAAAGAATTATCTTTTCCAACTGATGAAGCTGATGCAGTTAATAAGAAATATGTAGATGGTGTTAAAAAATATACTGATTTAACAACAACAAGAATTGAAAGTTCATTAACAACAAAAATTGATTCAATGGAATCAAAGCTTAATAATATCGAACAACGATTTAATGATAAATTTGACAAGTTACAAAGTCTGTTAACTGAACAAGTTGTAAAGTTAAATACTAGCATATTAAATTCTAAAGATAAACAAATTATGATACTAAATTTAATACAATATATAATATAATAAATGAGATGATTACATCATTTAATAAAAGAATTTCAAATTTAGAGTCTCATGGAACACACATTAACACCACCACATAGTATTAGAAAAAGAGCTGCTGAATTAGAACAGAATAAAACATTATTACCCCATACATATAAACATTTTATAGAACCAAGTTTAATACCAACAAACAGTAAAGAATGGGGTGTTTTTATGGTTGTAAAGATTATTGATCCTTATTTCTTTTTGTTTGATGATGATAATGAAAGAATGAAATGGTTTGTGAAATGTGATTATAATAGTAAGCTTGAAAAGGGTGATGTTTTAATGACTAGTTATGATTTACCACACGGAGATTGGTATGTTAATACTCATTCACATGGACTACATAAAGTTAAAAGTAAGAATATTATTTTTAAAAGCACACTTGTACAATATATAGATTTAATATTTTATGAAAAAAAGGTTGATGTTGATGAAGTTCGTAAAGCATTGAGAGAATTGTATAAAGATATCCTCTCAACAAGTGTTTCTTTTGATATCCGAGTATTGGTACCAGATGGTGCTCAGAAGAATAAAGTCTTATTTTTTTAATTATTAAAATGGAAGAAGTAAGAGAAGAAAAAATTTACCCAGAATTGAGATCATCAGGATATTATTCTTCCAAGGCCTCGGCTCCCACAGAACTTGAAATTATGAGAGTAAAAGAATTTAAATCAGAAACCTTACATTTACAAGATTTATTAAAGCATTATAAAAAAATTAAAAATAGATGGAATAAAGGGAATACAGTTTTAAAAGTTATAGGTTATTCTTTAGGATTTGCATCTGCAATATTAACAGTTATTTTACCATAACTTTACCAGTTGTTACTCTTGCACCTGTAATACTTGGAAGTATTTCTGTAGCTGATGGTTTCTTAACTGAAATAGTTTCATTATCTTATACTTCTAAAAAGAAAAGTTTATATAGAGAAGTTTGTTTATCAATAGAATTAGGAATCTCTAAATTATTTTTATTTCAATTAAAAGCTTTGGAAGATGGAATCCTGAAAGACGAAGAAATAATGAAATCAAATCAAATAATACAAGATATTAAAAATAATATTAATAGATTAAAAAGTGCTAATGTTATAACTAATGAATATTCTAAAAAAATTAAACGAGAGAAGTGGCTAAAGAATCATACATAAAAAAATTTATTGCCCTTCAAAAGGTTGATGTTGTCACTCTTAAATTAATTGTTGACATTTTTAAAAGAAAAAAATCATTTGATAGAATCTGATGTTAACTTTTCGAAATTAGTTTTTAGAACCTCCTTATGATCTTTAAATTCTTTATCACTTAGACCTTTTATATATTCAGGATCAGTATTAAAATATTTAAGTTCTAAACATATAGGATTAAAAACTTGAGAATATAAGGTTTCTCAATTCTCTCAGGATAAATGATTTCAACATTATAAATATCAAGATCAGTAATCTTTGTATCATATAACTTATTCAAACTAGCAAGATTTTTTATTATCGGTATTAAATTATTTCCTATAGGAAGAGTTGTCTTTAAATCACTTAGTATGAAACTTTTATCATCATAATTTGATAATGATACTTTTTGGGATTCTATCAAGTAAATATCATGCTTTTCACTTTTAAGTTTATGTATTTCATCAATTTTATCTTTATGATTTGGATTCAATGTATCTATATAATCTTGATGAGAAAGATTCTTTGCTACACATCTCTGAATTCCTTTACATCTGTTATCCTTTACAGGTTTTTCTCCCTGTCCGTCAGGTCCTTTAGGGAATATAGGATATCTATGTGTAATGCTTTCTTCTGTTTCTGGGTTTTTAAATATAAATGTATGTTCTTCAAATTTAGGATTTGTAAATGTTTCATATGAATATTGTTTAGCACGAATAAATATTCCATTTTCTATAGGAGTAAAAGGTTTTTCATCTTTAAACGAAAATAATTCTCCAGATGAATTTATTAAATTTGAAAGTATAGGATTTTCAGAGATATCACTTTGTAAATCGTGAGTTCTTATTGTTAAAAACATTGAATCTGTATCCATTGCATGCATTGCTATATTCGATCCATATATAGGTTGTAAGATGTTATAATATGTTTCATACATTTGTAATTTTGAAAGTTCTAAAATTGCAAAGCCAATAAATATTGGTTTATTATATGTTTTCTCATAATTCTTTAGTTCTACTGCAGTAAGATTTTCAGAAAATACTTGTGCGTTTTTAAATGTAGGCTTTCCTAGCATACGATTATAACGGGCTATATCTTTCGGGGTATTTGTTAGGAGTTCAATATGAGTATATTTATCAACATTCTCCATTGTCTTCCCAAAGACTGAATTGTTTAAAAGTTTATAATTATTGTCTTTTAAAAGATTACCTTCTCTTTTTGCAATGTTTCGACAACGAATGTTCTCCTCGATGAAAGTCTTCATGAATGCTGCTTGTTTAAATCTTATGACACTATGAACTTTTTTTAATATCATTCCTTGTGAAAGATAAAACTGGAGGAGTCTATAGTGACAAAGATAATAAGTTCGACCTGTTTGATCACAAAGAAGTTTCATTGTTGGAGGTTTATCTTGTGAGATTTGCCATTCAGAAAGTTCGTTGATATCAATCTTTCTTCTTATAGGAGCTAAAGGGAAATGTCTTGTTCCTGATTTTATATCATCTGGGTAGTCGAGGTCACATTCTACAAAGTATCCTATTGGAGAATCTTTAGGAGTTGAACGTATTTCTTTCATAAGGTCTTTTAAGGGGCATTCTTCTTCTGAGGGGCATTCTGGAGGATATATTTCATGAAAGTCACTCATTGGTAAAAATTGAGTCATAATTCCTGAATATAAAGCTGTTGCATCTATATAAAGTATAAATAGAGGATTTTTCATTCCTTCTAATACTTCTTTTAGTTCCTCATTGTTAAGTTTTATATATGGATCAGGGTGTTTAGAGATTCTTCAGCTAGTAGTTATTGCATTTCTAGCTTTTATTTCTCTATTCCCCATTACTGAAGATACTCCTCCTCTAATGTTTGTTTTAATTTGATTAAACATATCTTGGTCGGTTAAAAGATCTATAATTTTATCAGATTCTGGAAGATCTGAAGTCCAAATGGTATATAACATAGTATCCCAAGCTAAAGAAGGAGCTGTTATATAATTATAAGGTTTAAGAACAAAAGACTTTGTAAATTCTTCAAAGCAATCTGCTAGAATATAAACATCTAGGGATAAGTACATACTTGTATATTCTCCTAAAGTTTTACAGTTGAAAAGATCCCACATTTTATTTGCTCGAGAATATTCTTGATTTGTAATATGAGATTTTTGAAGTTGGGAATAGAAATCTTCTTTCTCTGGTAATTTTGTTTCATTATATTTTTCAAATGAATCAACATAGTCATAGGGATTTATTCCTTTTGCTAAGCATGTAGGATATTCTTCTGGGGGGATATTATTTTTTTCCAAGAATTCTCGAGTGATTTTAAAATTTTCTGCTTTCATTGTTTTAGCTATTCCATCTAGAGACATTTGGAGAAAGTTTAACGAGTCTATAAATTTTAATTTTCCATATTCAACTGATTTATATTTTCCTTTGTAAGTCCTATAACTTTGAAAGAGTTTTTAGCATTTTCTGCTAAATGTTTAATAAATAGATGTATGTCATAACCAAAAAGATTATGAAATATAACTGGTACAAATTTAGGAGTATGACAATTAAGATTACAATTTCTATGGGCTGCTCCTCGATAATTATTTTCCTTTTTTAAATGATCGTGATCTATAACTTTATCATCAGGAAGAATGTCTTGTTTACACATCCAACAGTTGGAAGTATTTTCATATTCTTGTTGTTGTTGATTAGAAATTTTTTGAGGATACTTTGTTTTTAATATTTTAAATATTTCATGTTCTAGATCATTTATACTTTTAGTAAAATGATTTAAAACATCTTCTGAAGTTCCTTGAAATGCATATTCTCTAGATTCTATGAGTTCAGGATAATTACTTTTAAATAATAATTTATAAGCAGATGGTAATTGTTTAGTTTTTTTAACACTATTAGGTTTATTTCTTTTTCTTAGAAAGGCTTTCATCCTCTCTGGTTTCATCTTCTGTTTAGAGGCTTTCCATTCATCCATGAGTTTATATTTTTCTATTATTTTTAAATATTGCATAATTATATCTTGTTTACGATTTATAGATTCAAAGTCTCCATAGACAACTCCTAATGTTTGTAATAAATTTGAAAAGTTTTTAAAATACATCCTGGGATCTGTAGGCATTCTAATTAAAGCTGGATCATCTTTTTCACAAAATCTTGCATGTTTAATCATAGAGTTTTTAGTTGTTGAATAATGAAGACATCTTTTACATGTTCCTCCTCCACTAGTTGGATTCTCTGGTGATGTAAAAGCTTGAAAGTCTTTTATTAAAACATAATGTTGATTATTTCCTTCTTCCAAGATTAAAAGATATATCTCCCTCGTGCTATCACTATCAGAAATATAAATTGGAATAATATCTTTCCTTCCATGTCCCCATCCTTTAACATGTTCATAAATATTAAGTTTAAGATTATTTAGTTTTTCAAATTCTGGAATGTCTTCTAGTTTCATTGGGTGTGTGAATCCCTTGGGAAATATTAATTCATTTTCATATTGTTTGTATTTTGAAACTCTTTGAGGGTTTTCAGCTTGAGGATGTAAATATGCAAGTATTGACCACATGAAACATTTGTTATCCTTATTCTGTACATTTATAACAACCCTAGATCTAAAGGGTGTTTGAATATAAGATTTAGGATTAGGTGGTAATCCTCTCCAATAATCAATCACTAAAGTTTGGAAAGAGTTGAATACTAAGTTTGAATCTCCTAATTCATTTTCAACCTCTTCTTGTTTTGCTTCTACTGCTTGAATTATTTCTTTGATGCTTTTATTAAATCCTCTAGTTGAAAATAAATATTTAAAAGGTATTCCAATTTCAACATCTAAAGGAGTTGTGTTTTCTTCTGGTCCTCTCCAATATTTTGCTTTGATTGTAATTTTATATTTTATAACATTATACCTTGTTGGTTTATAATTTTTTAAAGCTTCAGTGAAAGAATTTTTAATATTTTTTTTATTTCTCCTTATATATTCTCCAGGGGTTGCAGGTCCATTAATTTTTAATTGAAATTCATCTATATGATTAAAATCATCCCAGTTGTATTTTTCTCTTTCAACATGATCAGGTTCTCCTTCTGAATGACATTCTTCAACGTCAGAATTTTGTTTTTTATTTTTACATTCTTTTAAATGTCTTAAATAATAGAAATTTAGTTTTGTTGAAAAGTTACAATGAGGACATGTAAATATTTCTCTATTTTTCCCGATACAATTTTCAAAATGTTTATTATATCCAGAATGTAGAAATCTTCCTTTACATTTAGTACAAACTTTTGAATTTGTGTCATTAAGATTATTTTCTTTTAGTAAGTGAGCTTTCGATTTATAGTGAGAAATTAATCCTGTTTTATTTTTAAAAACTTTATTGCAAATATTACAATTCATTTTTAGAAAAAATTTTTTTACTGGATACGTTGTTTTTAAATTTTAAATTTTTATATATTTATTTTTATTTTTATTTTTTTTTATTTTTATTTTTTTTATTTTTTTATTTTTATTTTTATTTTTTTTAAATTTTTTTTATATTTATATTCTAGCAGCTTGCCAAGCTATCGACCTGCCAAGCTGTCGACTTACCAAGCTGTCGACTTGCCAAGACCGCAGCGATTGCATCATCGACTTGACAAACTATCGACTTGATAAACTGGCGACTTGATAAACTGGCGACCTGCAAGTAGTGTGTATCTATCCCTAACGACCGCAAGCCGACAAACGTTTTTCATAGTTTTATCAGTATTTTTTTCCCTGTTTTATTAACATTTTGTGTTGTTTTTTTAATATTTTTGTTGTTTTTTAAGTTTTTATTTTGAAAGCAAAATGTCTTCGGAATAAAGAAATTAAAAGATATAGGTTTTTAAGGTTTTAAGTGTTTTTTTTACGTTTATGAGGGAAAAATAGGTATAAAACGGAAAAAAAATAGGTATAAAACATGAAAACAGTTGGGAGGCTTGTGGTCGTTAGGGATAGATACACACTACTTACCAAAACTTTTGTAATAGTCAATATCATAATGACTGCGATGATATAATGGAAAGATATTATAGTCATAAATATAACGGTGTCACCTACATCCTATGCCCTAAATGTGAGGTTATTGAAGTTATAACGTATAAGGAATTTTATAATAAGCATAGACTCCATCTCCAACAATTTAAACCTTCTAAGAAGTCTCTTTTCTATAGCTTATATGAATCGTTTGTTAACAATAATAATAATAATAATAATAATAATAATAATAATATCAACAACAACAATAATATCAACAACAATAATAATAATAATATCAACAACAATAATAATATCAACAACAATAATAATATCACCAACAATATTACTAACAACACCAATAATAATGATATAAACGAAATAACTAAACTAAAAGATCAAGTAAATAAATTAAATGATCAAATAAATAATCTAATTAATATGAATAAAAGAAAAAATAATGAAAAAATAAATTCAATACCAAGTAAAAAATCTAAAGTTATTGATGTAATTACAATAAGTGATGATGATGAAATAATCAACATAAGTGATGATGAAATTGATAATAATAGTAGTAGTAATATTTATTATAATAATGGTAATAATAATAATATTAATCAAATAGGTTATGGTGTCGTAGATGTCACCAGTGATTTAAATAATAATCATATTATATTAAAAATGGACGTTTCGTCTTTAGATTTAAAAACGGTCTCTGTACCAGACATTTTAATAAATAAATTAAATTTATATGTAAATAAATTAAAATCATGTAAAATTCAATTTTGTCTAAAGGTGGAATTTATAAAAGATGATGAGTTACAATCTTTTGTAATCTCGAATTCCGCCCGAGTTTGGAGCGATACATTCATTGACGAAGGTATTGCTCGTTTAAATGAAAAAATAATTAAAATTAATGAGAAAGGTAGTAATTGGACTATCAATAAAATAGAATACATAAGTTTTGTTCTGACTAAATTTGCTGAAATAAGTCGGTTAAGTGGTAGAAGTTTTATTGAAACCCCAAAATCTTTAAGAAACTTAAGCTGTCTCGTTAATGTAGTTAATAATGACCACTTCTGTTTTTTGTATAGTTTCTTGTCAATTATTAAATATGATAGTATAAATAGGCAATATAGAAATCGTCCTAATTCATACAATCTTTCTGAAATTAAATTTGATCCTAATGATATGCCGATGAAACTATCAAATATAAGTAAATTTGAACAACAAAATCCGGGTTATAGTATTAATGTTCTTACTTATAACGAAAAGGCGTTGATTGACATTTCCGATGAAGATGCAGTTATGAAACATCCCTTTATTGATATAATATACAGGAGTAAGATAGTAGGAGCCATACCTATCAATTTATTATTAATTGAAAAGAATGATAATTATCATTATCTTGGAATCACAGACCTAAATAGATTCCTTAATTGTAGGAATAGTTCAATCACTCCTGTTAGGATTTGTAGTCAGTGGTGCCCTAGATGTTTAAACGGTTTTAGAAATGATGACGCTTTTAATAGACATAAGGGTCTTTGCGATAAAAATCAGCTTGGTACTACCTTGTACACATTGCCTAAAAATAAATATTTAGAATTTACTGATTGGAGTAAAACAGTTACTCCTCCCTTTGTTATTTACGCTGACTTTGAGGCTATCTTACCTAAAGACACTCGCTACTTTCAACGTCATCTGCCTATTTCTGCCGGTATGCTTTTTATTAATAATTTTACGGGCGTAAAAATTTATAAGTCGTTCACCGGTTTAGATTGTGTCGATCAATTTCTTACTGAAATTGAAATGATAGGGAAATATATTGTAACTCCTTATTATTATAAAAATTATCAAAAGAAAATGATAATTACAGATGAGCAACAATTAATGTTTGAAAACAGCACATCATGTTATTTGTGCAATAAGCCTTTAGTTAGTCCAGTTAGGGACCATGATCATTTTACCGGTCTATATCTTGGTGCCGCTTGTACAACTTGTAATCTGTCGAGGCAAATTAGACATACCCTTCCTGTAGTATTTCATAATTTAAAGGGTTATGATCTGCATCATATCTTGAAATTTGGCCTTTCAAAATATCATTCATGGAATATTAGTTGTATTCCTTTAACCAGCGAGAAATTCCTTAGTCTTTTTGCTAGGATTGACTCATTAACTGTTAAATTTATAGACTCTTATCAATTTGTCAGCGAGTCTTTAAATAATGCTGTCAAAACTTTATCATCTTTACCCTTGACCGAATCAGAATTTCAGGGTACAATAATAACTGCAAAGGGAATTTTTCCTTATGATGTCGCAACTTCATTAGAGGTTTTACATAACACTCATCAGTTACCACCTATTTGGAAAGATGTGACTCCTGCTGAATATGAGACAGCTCAGCGAATTTGGGTTGAAACTTCATGTACTTCACTTTTCGATTACATGATGGTTTATTTAAAACTTGATGTTTTTCTAATAGCCGATTTTTTCCAGCAATTTAGGGCTAAGTCCATTGCTCATAACCGACTAGAGCCATTAAATTTCTTAGGGATTCCAGATATGTCTTGGAATTCAGCCTTATTAACTTTAAACTCTCCAATTGAGCTCCTCACCGATATGGAGATGTATAACTTTTTCGAGGGCGGTATCCGTGGCGGACTAACTTTTGTAAATAAACATTATGTAAAAACAGACCCGGATACCGCTTTGCTTTACATAGATATAAATAATTTATACGGTTGGGCTTTAAGTCAACCATTACCTTGCAGTGACTTTGAATGGGTTACTGATGATAATTTATTAAATAATATAATTGTTGAATGCACAACGGTAGATTTAGATCTGCTTGATTATGGTTATACCATAGAAGTGGATTTAGAAATACCGACGTCAATTCACGACAAACTGGACGATCTTCCCGTTGCCGCTGAAAAGATGTGTGTACCGGGTTCAAAAATAGAGAAGCTGTTGCTTACACACAGCCCCAAGAGGAACTACGTTCTTCATTGGAGGCTTCTACAAATATTTATTAAATTAGGTGTTAAAATATCAAAAACACATAGAGCAATTAAATTTAAACAAGATAAAATTTTCAAAAATTATATTAACACAAATACGGCGTTACGAGCAGCGTCGACAAATAAACTCGATAAAAATTTTATAAATTATTAAACAACAGTCTTTACGGCAAGACTGTTGAAAATCTTAAAAAACGTATTAATTTACGTCTGTGTAATTCTTCACAGAGATTATTAACATTCTGTTCGAAACCGACTTTTCGTAAATCCACGAAAATCGATGATTACTTGATTTCGGTTTTATTGAGGAAGGACATAGTGTGTTTGAATAGACCTAGTTACATTGGTCAAACCGTACTTGATTTATCCAAACTCAGGATGTACCAGCTGCAGTCTGAAGAGTTGCAAAAATATCGCGACGAATTCAACTGCGAAATTAATATCGTTGCTGGAGACACAGATTCCTTCTTCTTGGAAATTAAACATTGTAGTCTTGACATTCTTTTACCTGCGATGATTAGAGATCAATTATTAGATACTTCGAATTATGACCCAAATCATCCTTTATATAGTAGGAACCTTGATTCTGTCATTGGTAAATTCAAAGACGAGAATAAAGGGTTATTATATAAAGATTGGGTGTTCTTGAGACCTAAATGTTACAGTTTGATGGGTGATGAGGAAAGTATGAAGGCTAAGGGGATAAGTATGAAAGATACTGGACTAACACATCAGTCGTATCTAGATTGTTATTTAAATGATAAAATATACACAGTCCCTCAGTTTAGAATAACGTCAAAAAATCACCAACTTTTTAGTATTAAAAATAATAAAAGAGCCTTGACATGTAGAGATGATAAGCGAAATTGGGTGGATAAAAATCAAAGTTTGGCATATGGCCATTATAGGGGCGGTGACACCGATATATTTATAGATTCAACGGAAGCTATCTTAGCAGATGATACAGATGATTTCCATGATACAGATGATTTCCATGATCCAGCAGATGATAATTATTTTGGACATGATTATTTTCGATGATGTGTTTAAATTATTTAATAAATGTATTAGTCATATTGTCTTGAATATTTTTTAACAGTAACTTTGTGAACAATTTTTATACATTGTGTGTGTAATATGTTAAAGTTTTGTTAGTTACCTTTATGACCTTTACCCAGTGTGTTAATAAATTTTAGTGTATATTTAAAGTATAATTTCTTTGTTAATGTTTTGTCTTGAATATTTTTTAACAGTAACTTTGTGACATTTACCTTTGTGAGCAGTACCCATAATAATAATAATAATAATAATAATAATAATAATAATAATAATAATAATAATAATAATAATAATGATAATAATAATAATAATAATAATAATAATAATAATAATAATAATAATAATATTAATATTAATAATAATAATAATAATAATAATAATAATAATAATAATAATAATAATAATAATAATAATAATAATAATAATAATAATAATAATATTAATAATAAATTTAGAAAATATGTGTTTTATTACATTGTTTAGTAATACCCTTGCGAGTTGTTGAGCGTGACCAGTACCCTTGTGAGCAGTACCCATAGGGGGACAGAATATTTTGTCGGATAGATTCGGAGTATATAGATTAATAATAATAATATATCAATAGCTATCGATGAGAACACTAACTTGTTGCGTGTGTGGCCATTACTAATATTTTTATACATTGTGTGTGTGACCATAGGGGGGGGGGGGGGGGGGCAGAATATCTTGTCTGAGTATTGTATGTAATAATTTTATTTAACCATCAAAATAAGTTTTTAAAATACCGCAACGTAATATAATTTTTAAAATACCGCAACGTAATATAAATTTAAAAAAAAAATGTTAAAAAAAATTTTTAAAAAAAAATACCCCCCTCTCCCCCCGGGGGTATGACTCATATGTCTTTGTGACGTCATCGATGACGTCATATGTCTTTGTTCCCGGGTCCACACAATACCCTACTATTTACAACATAAATTATATTTCCCAATACCATTATCAACTTTCTAAAAAATTATTTCATTTTTCCATTGGCTTTGAATTCACATTTAAATTCACATTTTTCTCATTGATTTTCACTATGATTAAGTAATTTTATCAATAATATTATTATTTATTCATTATAAAATCCGCATGCATGCCTGCCTAGCTTATCTGTGATTCGCCAGCTAAATAGCGTCGATTCGATCTCACAAATGCTGTTAGACAATTGATATTTCATTAGCCTATTTCACCAATTCTTCATATTAATTTCTACTAAAAATAAATTTTTCGAATTTGAAATTTTATAAAATCGTTCTTACAACCAAAGACAAAACTAGTGAAAGAAATAATTTTTTCTCATTAAAGCAGAAGGAATCAGAAGGAATCAGCGATTTCATTCTCAGACTAAGAAAGGGAGCCGAATTCTGTCAATTCTTAAAACTAAAGGAATCAACAGATCCGATAGAAGACATGATTACAATGTCACTAATTGCAGGATTACATGACAGTGAATCTAAAAAGCGTTTGTTGGAAAAGATAGGCCATTCGGAACCAAGCGTCGACGACATCAAAGAGTTCGTTCAAAACATGGAGCAATTGAAAAGCTTCATCAACAAGAACGTAACCCCTGCAGAATCAGAAGAAGACAACAAGGAGCTACACTATATCAGAAGAGAGCAGAAATCAATAACAAAATGCAAGTTTTGTGGGTCAGACCACGCCCGAGGAAAATGTCCAGCTTTCGGAAAAAAATGCCTAAACTGTTCAAAACCGAATCACTTCGCAATTGTATGCCTATCAGTGCAGAACAAACAAAATAAGCAAGTGAATTCCGTTATAGAAAGCTCTACAGAATTGGACATAGGATCCATATGTGCAGTAAATTCATGTCACAAAGAATTGGTAAGCTGCTTAATAAACTCAAACAAAATTCAGATGCAAATCGATACGGGAGCAGATGTCTCTATAATTTCGTCGAAACTTTGGAAAGACTTGGGTGAACCGAAGCTAAAACATCATAATATGAAACTCACAGCCTACGACGGTCACATTATGAAATGCCTATGTTACTTCACAGCAGAAGTAGAAACGGAAAAAAGAATTCATGCTATCAAGTTAACAGTTATTGAATCAGAGAAATCATATGGATTGTTGGGACAAGATATTATTGAAGATACTATGACCATCAATTCAGCAACAGCAAAGAATAAATCGAGCAACTTCCTTCCAAGTATACGAGGTGTACAGGCAAAAATGGAACTCTTAAAAGATGCTAATAATTTCTTTTGCAGAGCAAGACCAGTACCGTTAGCATTAGAGAGCAGAGTCAACGCTGAGCTCCTACGCCTAGAAGAAATGGGTATAATCTCCCCTTGTCGCGATCCAGTTGCCAATTGTTCACCAGTTGTATGGATCAAGAAAGACAATGGGGAATTGCGCATGTGCGTTGATTTCAAGGTCCACGTAAACTGTAAGATTAAAACTGAAACGTATCCTCTGCCAAATATTGAGACTATTTTTGCCCGTATGAAGAATGCAAAAAGATTCGCAAAGATAGATCTGAAATCAGCATATTGGCAAATTGAACTAGACAATAATGCAAGGCAACTTTCCATCATAAATACCTCGAAAGGTCTATTCTACGTCAACCGCCTACAAATGGGTATGAAGAACTCATCTTCTATATTCCAGAGAACAATGGAAGACATACTAGCCGATATAAAAGGCATTTTAATCTATCAAGACGATATATTAGTCTTTGGAGAGAATGACGAGGCTCTAAAAAAACGATTAGAGGCGGTAAAGCAAAGATTAAAAGAAAAAAAGATTACAATAAACAAGGAGAAATCAATCGAATATGTCGACGAAATAACGTTCCTCGGATTCAGTATTTCAAGCCGAGGCATCCAACCGGACCAAAAGCTGGTCAATAAAATACAAGATATATCAGTGCCATCCAACAAAAAAGAAGTTGAAAGTTTTATAGGCTTAGTAAATTATTTCGGCCGGTTGATACCACAATTCTCGAATAAACTATCACCGATAAATAATCTCCGAAAAAAAGAAGCTAAATTCATATGGTCAAAGGAATGTCAAGAAAGTTTTGATAAGCTAAAAACGGAACTAAGTTCCCATCCCGTAGTTAGATCGTATTGTCTAAAAAAAGAAGCAACATTAACCACAGATGCATCGAAAGAAGCCATAGGAGCAGTCCTCACACAAGAAGGACATCCAGTCATATTCGTCTCGAGGATATTATCGGAAGCAGAAAAGAACTACTCTAATATAGAAAGAGAAGCATTAGCCATAGTCTGGTCAGTTTCAAGATTAAGCCACTTTCTATTAGGGCGAAAATTTACATTACAAACTGACCACCGCCCGCTCATATATTTATTAGGAAGTAATCAAGCAATACCCGATCATACTTCTCTGCGAATTACGAAATGGGCTTTAAATCTGATGCAATATGATTACATCATTACACATGTTCCAGGAAAAGAAATTACTCATGCGAATGCATTGACGAGATTACGATTTAGTAATCAAGTTTTAGTAATCAAACATTGAGGTATGCTAGAATGCACAGTGTCGTCTTTCAAACAATTTTAAAACCCCATAAAGTAAAAAGTGAGCTACAATTAGACACTCGTATACAAGGAATTATGAACAGGGTAAAACGTGGAAAATGGTCAAAATGCAGTCAGTATGAATCCTCATTTAAGGCGGTTTCAGCATCTCTCACAATCGAAAATGGAATGCTATATAAAGGATCTCGTCTATTCATACCAGAACGTTTAAGACGAAAGGCGATAGATTCGTTCCACAAGGAATCTGACAGTGGCATCCAATCATCCTGCAGGATGATTCAAAACGCAGCATGGTGGCCTGGTATAACGAGAGACATCGAACAATATGTGCAAAAATGTGAAATATGTTCTACATTACGCCCCCAGAAACAGAAGACAGTCCACGAGTGGCCAAAGGCCACACCCTTTGAAAGACTTCACATAGATTGGGCATACTCCCGAGACGTCGGAAACATTTTAATAATCGTTGATTCAGGATCGGGATGGATTGAAGCCTTTAGATCCAAAGAACGCACAACTGAAAACGTCATCAAATGCCTACGAACAGTATTCACCAGATTCGGAATACCAGAATGCATAGTATCCGACAACGCTCCTGAGTTTACACCAAAAGAATTTTTAGCATGGATTGAGAATCAAGGAGCTCGAAAGATAGAATCTCCGCCTTACTTTCCAATGGCAAATGGGAGGGCAGAGAGAGCTGTCCAGACAATAAAGAAGGGGATCAAATGTTGGAAGCTAAGCCAGTGTCATATGGAATTTGACGTCTTCCTCCAGAAGATGTTATTTTATCATCGCATCTCAGCAAACTATTATGGTAAATCTCCGGCGGAAATGGTTTTCGGAAGGCAGATTAGAAGACCAATAGTGAGCACATTCGACCAAGGCCAATCAGTCGGATACAAGCCGTCCTCCAATCATGAGTTAACAAATCAGCAATATCTTATGCCAAAAGGAAGAAACACGTCGTGGATAATGGACGTCGAGGGAGAGGAGCCTGTCTTACGACTATCAAGCAATAATCAGATATACTCCCTAGGCACCAAAAATGCAACAGAAAAAACGTTTACTTCTCAGGAGAACACCGAGGACAATTCATATCAGCCTTCTCTCTTAACGGAGACTATGCCCGACCGCGATAACCGAGTGAGAAGTCAGAGATCAAGAAGACCTCCGAACCTTTACGGCGAATGGACACTAGAGAGAGACATGTAATAATATTAAAGAATTAATATTATTATTCATGTTTTAATTTGTGATAAAAAACAAGAAAATAAAATATTTGAATTTGGTCATTTTCTGAATTGTAACACTAGATTATTCTAAATAATATTTTTTTCATATTAGTTATTAAACTGTGAACATTTCATTATCAAAATCCAATAATATCTGGATTCTCATTGGCTGCAATTTGATCAATCAGTGAACGGCATCGATTAATAATATTTCAGATCGAAAACTGATTTATCTCAGTTAATTCTTATTTCTTAAAGTAATGGATATTTCAAGAAAATATGTTTATTTATTGATAATTGGTTTACTGTTGCTTATTATTGGAGTTTATTACCTGAAAATTTTTGATGATAATAAAAGCTACAAATCGGCGTTAAGAAATTCAAATTCAAGTAAATTAAATTTATTTAAAAATTTTGTTGCACATTTTAATCTCTGAATAATTTTTGAATTTTAAATTTTTGAATTTTATTTTCCTATATCTTTCTTTTCATCTATTCTAACTATGAAATAAAATATTGATCAATAGTTGGAAAAAGAAATGAAAATGAAGAGTTTAAAAGATTTTATATTTATAAGAAAAATTGAGTATGAATAAGTAAAGATATTCTTTAATAAATATAATATCAATTGAAAATAAATCAGAGGTGAAATTCGAAAGAAGTTCTTATAATAGTTTTTTTTCAAATTTCACCACTGATTTCTTTTCTATTGACATTGTATTTATTGAAAGATTATATTGATAGTATAATTTTTTTAATTTTTATAATTTGTAATTTTTTTATAATTTTTTAAATTATATTGTTAGTATTTAATTTATGCCGTGTCTTATTGTTGTGTGAAAATAATAAAAAACCATTGCCAACAAGCGTTTTATAAAAAAATACTTAATGTCAAATTTATGTTGTATGTAGTAAAGTGAGACTTGTCATTGTACAATGACAGTGATGAAAATTAAAGTTAAAGTGAATAAAATTATAATATCGTTAAATAGATCTAGAATTGATCAATTTTGTAATCGTTTTCTTTATTATTCGTAACGTTGTCCCCATTGTAGTCCCTCTGACTTCCACATTAATATAAATATCAACTTAATAATTAAACTTAGAATATATTATTAAATTAATTATAACCAAATTAAATAAAAATTATTGTTTTAATAATCTTTTGATTTCAAAAAAAACGATAAAAAACAATTCATGCATTATTCGATATCTCAAGCATTAACTCTCCTCAAAACCAATAAAGAAAATATTGCCGTATGTATTGCCGTAATGACACCCATGACAACTGAAAAGTTGTGGTAAGAGGCATGACGTCAATAGACGTCATGACTGCTATACACGTCATTGTCCATTAAAGGGTTAACACATGATTCAAAAAGTTAATGAAAGGATAAATAGGTAATTTTTAATTTGTATTCGATCCGTGTTCGCTTTATAAGTATATTTATTACAAAAATAGTAGTGAAATAAAAGCATGTCCTCTTAAATAAAGGACGTATGGTCACCGTACTTGTAGATGTTAGTTGTTGCTAATCTATCCAAAACAACAATTAAATTTCTAAAGTTACCTACATTTCTCATCATAAAATTTAAAATTCAAGAGAGCGTATCTTACCTTTCCCTGTTTAATTTACATGAGCCTTGCCAATTCTGATTTTTGCCTTCAATAAATTTCAAGCTACCATTTTCATTTCATTTTTCTGGATACGGAAGAGACGCTCATTGTCAGAATTGTTTATAGGTTTCTGAATGAAACATGTTTCAAAATAGTACTATTTTTTCTAAAGTGTTATCTATTATTGCTTGAAAAATTAGTCGTCATTAATTACATTTTCCAAGGTCCTTGACGAATGCTCTTCTAAACCTCTTCGTCATCGATGAATATCTTAGTTTCTCTTATACACCTTCCTGAATATGATCCTTTTATACAATATTTTGTTATATCAGATACTTTGAGAATTACGATGTCTTTTCTTTGAAGAATGTTGGATGAGTTTTTTTATTTTGTTAACTGTTTACCTAGGCTTTGTAATATAATGGTTTTTTTTATAAAAGCATAAAAACATGTTTTGGACCTTAAGAAGTCTTTATTTGATGCATCGAAATTTGAAAACGTGGGTTATTTTCCCAAATGTGGACATTAGGCGGGGAATGGTTAGGATGTGAGGCAAATATTCTAAGATAGTAAAAATAAACCAAGTTAAAACATTCGTGGCAGTAGAAGGATTGGGGCCATCTAGATCAGGACTCCGCTAGATCACATACCCCAACTCTAGGGGAAATTTTTAAAATTCTTTTCAAGGTCAAATTTTTTAATGTAAAGTTCATTTTTTTTTAAATTTGAAATTCGAGAGTTCCTGACAAGAGATATTATTATTTGAAAATAAAGGTCTTTGAAACACAGGGATTATTATTATATATATACTCTGAGTTTATCCGACAAGATATTCTGTCCCCCTATGGGTATTGCTCACAATGGTACTGGTCACACTCAACAAGTCGCAAGGGTATTATTAAACAAAACATACATTTATTTAAACAATAAAATAATTTAACAAGGGTTATGTAAATACAAAGTCATTTTATTATTATGATTACTATTTTTATTAATATTACTATTATTATTATTATCATTTTTTATTTATTATTACTATTATTATTATTATTATTATTATTATTATTATTATTATTATTATTATTATTATTATTATTATTATTATAATTATTATTATTATTTTTTTTTTAATATTTTAATTTATTTATTTATTATTTATTTATATTTTTATTATTATTATTATTATTATTATTATTATTATTATTATTGTTGATCAATTCGATAATAATACGCCATCTATATCAATATCATTGTCATCATTGGCCTCATTGAAATTTGGACTTCGACCTCCGAATAGTGGACGAATTTCTGAAATTTCTTGATCAACATCTAAGGCATCTATTCCTAAATAATGTCCAAATGCGAGACTGGAATTTTTCCTCACCCATAATCGTTTGTCATCGTTGTTTGACAATGCAATCTTGGTATTTTTAAACGTAAGAAGCTGGTGGTTGCGCGTCCCTATTCTAGTTTGTGGCACCGTATATACTACGCTGCTGTTGTAGCAGTCTAAATAAGACTGGTGCCCAATTTCAGTCCCTATCAATTTGACTCCTTTTGCTTTGAAATGATCTTTAGCCCCTAACAAACTATAGCACTTGGGTCTTAAGAAAACCCACTCCTTATACCCTAAACCTTTACTTTCATCTTTAAACTTCCCTATCACAGAATCAAGGTTTCTAGAGTATAAGGGATGTGTTGGGTCATAGTTGCTAGTATCTAAAAGATTATCACGAATCATTGCCGGCAAAAGAGTGTCAAGCTTACAATGCTTTATCTCTAAGAAAAAGGAGTCAGTGTCACCGGCAACGATATTTATATCACAATTAAATTCAGACCTGTACTTGGCCAATTCCACATATTGTAGTTGATACATTCTTAGTTTAGACAAATCTAACACTGTTTGACCAATATAGCTAGGCCTGTCTAAACATATAGAATCTTTATCTAGATGAGCAGCAATCAGATCATCAGCAATTTTGATAGATTTTCTGAAAGTAGGTTTTGAAGCATATACAATCATCTTTTCAGCTGAATCGCATAGCCTCAAATTCATCCGTTTTTTAAGGTTTTCCACGGATTTCCCATACAGACTGTTATTAAATAATTTATATAAATCTCTGTGCAGCTCGCATGTAGAATTGGCTCGTAAATTAGTGTTTTTGTCTATGTACGATTTAAAAATGGGTGCATGCTTAAATTTAATTGCCCTATGTACTTTTTTAATAATAGCCCCCAATTCTATATACAACTTGAGAAGTCGCCAATGAAGAACATCAGCTTCTCAACTTTAGAATTTGGCGGGCACATCTTTTCCGGAGCAATCGGAAAATCATTCAGAAACTCATGCAAACAATCAGGTATATCAATATCAACCTCCATAGTATAGCCATATGGAAGGATTTCAATATTTTCATTCATACATTCATTCAAGACAGAATCAAGATCATCATACACCCATTCAAAGTCAGCATAAGGCAGATTTTGGCTTAAGGCCCAACCATACAAGTTATTAATATCAATATACAAGAGTTCTGTGTCTTCAGAACTTACAACATAATGTTTGTTAACAAATGTTAACCCACCCCGTATCCCTCCCTCATAGAAATTAAACATTTCCATGTCCTGCAAAAGTTCTATAGGTTCCGTTAATGTCATAAGCGCAGAGGCCCATGACATACCGGGAATGCCATAGAAATTAAGAGGCTCAAGACCATTATATGCAATGGCCTTTTCACGGAATTGTTGAAAATAGTGTGCGAGGAGAAACACGTCTAATTTAAGGTAAGTTAACATGTAATCTAACATGTTATTGCAGTTTTGCTGAGTCCAAATAACTTGGGCTAATGCATATTCATCATTAGACACAGAATCCCAGATAGGAGATAGTTCAAGAGTCGATTCCAGAACCTCAAGAGATGTGGCAAAGTCATAAGGAAAGATACCTTTGGCTCGAACAATTGCGCCATCAAAAACAGAAGAAGTTAAAGGCAGATCGGAAAGAGTCTTAACCGCTTTTGCTAAAGATGAATTAACAAACTGCATGCTGTCAATAAAACGAACAGACAATTTGTTAATATACGCAATGAGGGAGATGAATTTTTCTGTAGTGGTCGGAATAATATTTAATTCCCAAGAAGGAAAATTAATTCAAGCCATACTTACAAAATATGATGTAGATCATACCCCCTCAAATTATGAAACACAACCGGTAACTGTCTCTGAATTCGCCGAGAAACATTACATTTCCTACAAGCAGCACCAAGATACTTGCCTGTGAAGTGGCAATGGTCCCTAACTCTATCTCTAAAGAATTTTTACACAGATAACAGGTTCTGGAATCTCTATATGCCCGCTGTTGAACTGAAAGACAAAGTTTGCATGGCTTTTTCCCATTAATTTCGTAATATGGCAGGACAATTGTGACAGCAATTTCCTCCACCTTACGCAAGAAAGACAACACACAATCATCACCAACAAACTCATAATAAAATCTAGTGTTATTATAATTATTAATTAATAACATGCCTGCTGTTATTGGCAAGTGCTTTTGATGGTGTATTATATCCTCAGGCAAGATTGCCTCAAAATCGGCATATATCACGAATGGCGGGGTGATTGTCTTCGCATAATTTGAAAAAATTAAATTTTTCTCTTCGGTAGTGTATATAAAGTAGTACCTATCTGGTTCTTACTGCATAGTGCAACATGTACGTTAAATGCTTTTTCATATCGAAAACCATTGAGACAATGGGGACACCAGTTCACTCTAATCCAAAGGTTGCAGGAGCTACTGGGATGTGAGTTCATTAATTTTTGTAAGTTAAAAAACTGCGGTATAATGGGAATTATCACCGTCTTCCAATAAAAGTAAGTATATGGGTTCACCACCTATAACCTTAGATCGGTGAATAATATCTAATTGAGGATGATGTGGAATATAATTATCGTCAATTACATTTTCATAAGGCTTAGCTGGGGTCTTTTTATAAATTAAAAACATTTATTGATAAATTTAAATCCTTATTTTTCCTTTCAAATTTAGGGATGTCGCACAATTTCATGGGACAATCGACTTATAGGGTCAAAATTTAACTCGATCAAGATAATTTTCATAGGAACTAACTCTATTTCTATTTATATGTACAACATTACGTTTTAAAAGTGCTAAAATACTATATATAAAGCACATATTGTCGGTGTTTTTGACGTTTACTATTGCTTTTTTAGAATTTAAAGCTGATGGGGTGGGGATATAACTATGTCCAGCTAACCTATTCATATGGGTAAATTTTGTTAATATAAAATCTATCTCTTTGATTTTAAACCACCCGCCATCCGCTACCCAAATATGTGAATTTTTCTATTTTCTCATTTAACTTAGTGATACCCTCTACTAGAAAATTATCTGAAAAAACCTCTGCATTATTAGAGAAAAAATTATCTCTAATTTCCCCATCTTTTCGAATTGGATTAAAACGGTGAATTGTATGTTAACTGTGCCCATAGCTTTGATTTCGGCAATTAATTTATTTGTGATCTTATTTGTAATGAAAACTTGTACCAAGTTATCTTTTTCGACATTAAATCGTAAATTTTTTCGTGCACCCTTAAAATCTATCTCAATTTCAGGTTCGTCGTCAATGTCGATCGAACTCTTATTATTTACTGAACCACCTATTTGAATATTATTTAAATCACTTATTTGATCTATTTTAGTAATTTTAGAGGGAACACAATACCTAAAACTAACAGCAGGCTGTTTATTATTTAGAATATTATTTATTTTAGTATTTAGATTAGTATTATTTACATTATTATTTACATGTTTTGTATTATAATTATTATTTATAGGTTTTGTATTTATGTGTTTTGTGGTATTATGTGTTGATTGTTTTTTTTTCTTTTATTTAAAGAGAACCGATTTAAATGTGATTTGTGAATATTATAAAACTCTATATATGTAATGCTTTGGGAAGTCTCACATATTGGACATATAAAGTAGTTGATGCCATAGAATCTATGACCGTAGTATTTTTTCATATTTTTATGGCATATATTTGTATGATCATTTGATGACATGCAGTAGCGTGGGTATAATTTACCTGTTGAATTATAAATATATATCAAATATATTAATAGATTTAAATATTAATTGTTAATTGCATTATATTTAATGTCTTTATTAACAATTCTTAAGCCGTTTTTATCGCATAATAATTATAAAACGGAATAATAATCGGGAATACATATATAATTTACTATATAATCCAGATCGGAGGTAGTTCAAGAGTCGATTCCAGAACCTCAAGCGATGTAGCGAAGTCATAAAGGAAAGATACCTTTGGATCGAACAATTGCGCCATCAAAAACAGAAGAAGTTAAAGGCAGATCGGAAAGAGTCTTAACCGCTTTTGTTAAAGATGAATTAACAAACTGCATGCTGTCAATAAACGAACAGGCAATTTGTTAATATACGCGATGAGAGAGATGAATTTTTCTGTAGTGGTCGGAATAGATATTTAATTCCCAAGAAGGAAATTATTCAAGCCATACTTCAAAATATTGATGGAGATCATACCCCTCAAATTATGAAACACAACCGGTAACTGGTCTCTGAATTCGCCGAGAACATTACATTTCCTACAAGCAGCACCAAGATACTTGCCTGTGAAGTGGCAATGGTCCCTAACTCTATCTCTAATGAATAACCACATAATCCAAAATAATAAATATACAAGTTAAATTATTTAAATACATTCAAAATCTATGCATACTGGCACTTGAATATTAATTATATGACTTAAAGATATAATTAACAATTACGTGATTTCTGTAATTACTCAAACTCTTGGACAAAATCTTAAATTAGCAATACTTATTTTTTTTACTTTTATTCTTTTCCCTAAAATGATCACGAATATGGGTCAATCCATTCCGTCGGCAATACTCAAGAACTCGAGTGCAGAGATAACGGGCAGTCTCTTAAATGCAGTGTGGAAAATTGAAATTGATATACGAGTTCTGAACACACGAACTGGAGTTGGAGACTTATTAGTGAACATGCTACAAACCTTACAGAGTTGAAACAATCATAAAGTCTTATCTACTTGTTTAAGGGATCTATGCTTGAATTCTTTGAAACTTCAGAATAAGGTAATACCAACACCTAATTTTGAACAGTGTGCTTAGACCTAATTTTTTTCACCTTCTGAATTTGACAGCATATTAGCTTCAACATCCAAATAGGATCATTACTTCCAGATAAACGATTATTAGTTGTTAATTTGTTTGAATATTATTATTTTCATTTAGTTGTGATCATACGATTCTTAGCCTGAAGAAGACTGTTAAACGGTCGAAATATATAGCAATATTATATTTAATATACTTAGTTGGCGATTTTCTATTATAAAAACGTTGCTCCCACTCTTTGATGATTCAAATAAAAAAACAAATTCATTTTAGTAAAATAAATAAAATATTAAAAGGTGTAAATATAAGCATCAACAATAAGAACTATTAAACTATTAAAGAACCAAAATTTATGGCAGTTCAGACTTGATTTTGTATCCAATAATCCAAGTGTTCAGGAACGAAATAAAGGAGAGCTTGTTTCAGTAAGAAAGACTGGCGCCAGTGAAGAAAGTAAGAACCAATTAAGTAGAGAGAGATTGAAGGTTTTTAGAAATTCGAATTTAGGAATGCGTTGACAGAAGGTCAAAATTGGAGAAATGTTTTGCTACCTTATTATTCAAATTAAATTAAAAATATTAATAGATTAATAAATAATTAATATTGAAGAAGGATTGGAGGCCTTATGATCTCAACTGCCAAATTTAGAGGTAACGGAGAAAATGTAAACAATGCTAGATCACCCGAATACAATTATTCTGAATCGCTAAACGTTACTTTTAGCGAAGTTAATTACCGGAAATGGTAGAAATTTTTCTCTAATCTGTTTTAAACATTCATCAAAATAAATCAAATTCATTGTGATCAGAGGTATCTACTAATTCAAATTGATGTCGCCAAGTTTGCTAGGATATGTCAGCTATTTTGATTATGTGGTTAAAGTTTAATATGTTTATCAATATCTCGTAGCAATACTCAGTGCAAATGCCGAATCACAACATTGATTTCCTCCGACGTTAACGAGACATTTAATACTCTAGTACAAAATAATCACCTAAAGAAAGAAAAGTCTGATTATCTCAATTTAAATTCTGTTATAAAACCTATGGAAAAATTGGAAAACCAAGTCTTGGTAAGAAGTAGGGGTGACCGGTGCGAAATCTATTACAGATAACTTCAAGCTTTAAGTTAACCCGATTCCGCCTTCTATCAATATCCACAACACTTTCTTTGCAAACCTCAAATTTTGAGCCAAAATGTATTCAAAGGGAATAATGACAGCTTATACGGACCTCGCTTAGAATGCTTCTACGTCTTCCATATTATCCTGGAAAACGATATTAGGCGCGCAAACAATGGAATAATTACAATCAATTTTGAACTTATATTATGTTGGTTATTTTAAAATTTAATTTTTTATGGAAAATACTTTTACAATAAATTTTTTGGAAGAACTTTAATTAATTATTTTTTAACTCTTTAGTGTCTAAACGCCACTTAAATGTCCTGCCATTATTTTGTTACATAATTTAGCCATTTGATTGTAATTCGACGCTCCTGCCTGTCAACACTAGCAGGGAACACATATCATTGAGACTAGTGCGCAGCGGTGAATTGATATACACATCTGTGGTGACCATTGGTTCAGCATATATGGTGTGCTCGTGATTAAAATTTAATTTTTTTAGTTAAATTTGAGCACTAAAATGTTAAGCTGGTTTTTGACTTTGATAAAAAATAATTTGGTGCATTCCCCGTTTTAAATAGAATTGTTTTATATGCAATTGTGAATATTGAAATTTATGTCTTTTTAAATTAATTTCCTAGAGTTTTTATTTTCACTTGAAAATTCATTTGAAACAAAAAATTCGTGAGTATCAATAACATCGATATATTACTGATTTATAGTCTTCAAACTCTCTTTAATAAAGTTTTTTATTTTGTTTTTGATAAAAATTGTTAGCAATAATAATAATTATATTGCTTAGTTGAAGTTTGGGAATTGATATCCAAATATCTGCTAACGCCATCGGAAATAATATGAACTCAAAAAAATGAATGAAATCGCAAAAGCATACTTGGCTAAAACAGTAAAGGATGGTGTTGTTTTATTGGGAGTCAAAGACATGCAACCAAAGATGTTGATGCAAATAGTGGATTAAACGTTTTGTGATATATTAATGAACCAACATGTGCCTCTATAACTTATGAATTAGAGAAAAAGGTAGGTGCATAACCCAATATGTTAATATTTGTTTTAGGAGAAGGAACTTTTGTTGTTTCAAATTTCCCAATTGAATCTAGCATTCTCCAAGTTGAATCTACTGAATTAAAATTGAGAACAGTTTGTGAGCGAGAAAAGAAAACTTTGATTTCTAGTGCATAAATAAATTTGGTAATTGATTCATTGTGTGAAGGTACACTTCAATCACGAGAGGAAGGTGTGATGAATCTAATGCTGATTTGTGCCTTTCGACTTTGGAGTCAGTAGAGAAAGCATTGAGAGATGTAAGTTTGGCAAATTACAGTTCATTGATTTTGTATTAAAATTCAAAAGCTCCTTCAAGACTTAATCAATGGAAAAAAAATTAACAAATCCTTTTAAACCTTAATTGCATTGTGCAGCAAGCGGGAATTTTGTCAAAAGATAAATCAAAACCTTTAAGAGGCCTATTGATATTGGACGTGGCACCTTGAGCTTGGACATAGGAACTTCCAATGGTGTGATTAGGGCTTTGATTAAACGAAATACAACTTTTCCAAGAAAACAAACGCAGATATTTTCAACATATTCTGATTCAAGTTTATGGAGAATCAATGGAAATGTCAAACGACCAAAACATCTCATTTAATTTTAATATGTTTTGTAAAAATTTCAAAATAAAAAAGAAATAATATTTAAATTAATAAAATATTTTTCAATATTTTCCATAGGTTTTTTGAGTTCAATAAAATCAAAATCTCATTATTAATACAGGACATCGAAATTTAATGATTTAAAAAAATTTTATTTTTAAAAAGTCGCTAAATAATTTATAAATTTTCATAAAAAATCAATTTTTCATGATTGTCAAAAACTAAAACAAAACACATATAAAAAATAATTAAAAATATTGATCTGTAATATGAAAAAAAGATTAAAGTAAATGTAAATTATTTATTTTATTATTTTTGATAATTTTAAATAAATATTTAATGAGAATTAATTAATTATTAAAATCAGAAAATATTAATGAGAATTAACTAAATAATCTAAACCCAATTTTATTTATTCATTAATTAAATTTGAATTACAAATAATATATTTATTATTTGAATATTAATTTTAATAAATTAAGTATTGACAAGCGATAAATCAATAAATAAATTATTATTAAATTTGTCTTATTTCAATATTGCTATATTATCAACTGCAATAAAATCTCTCTAAGTTAAAGAAAATGTAAATTAAATAAAGAAATTTGTTAAAAGTTAGCAATAAAATATTTTTTAGGATATTTTAATTTCTTCAGTAGTAAATTGAAATATTATAAATTAAAATTTGAAATCTCTTAAAAAATGAGTTTTTACAAGGTTTAAAATATTTTTTCAATAAATGCATTTTTTAAGTTTAATAATAAAAATAATAAAATGCCATTTTAATGATAAATAATTTTAATAGGTTTTGTTAAATTCCAATGAGATAAAAATTAAATTTCAAAAAAATAAATCCAATAAAAAAGAAATAATATTTAAATTAATAAAATATTTTTAAAATAATTAATTTGATATTTTCATTTTTTAATTTTTAATTTTTAAATATTTTGTAAACTGATTAATTAAATTTGTTTTAATAATCACAAAATGAATATAATTAATTTGTCAATCAAATTTTCACTTTGCTTTGATTTGTGAGGAGTTTTGGAGCAATATTTTGTAATTTATTGTTTAAATGGGTCACAATGGTTTTTATTATATTTTCTCATTTCGGTTCTGCATTGCTTAATATTTGATCATTACTGGATTCGTTGCTGAAACTATTCATTCGCCACTGATTCTTTTATAATTTGGATTTTTTATATTTTCTTAACCGCACAAAAACATCTGGTCCATTTATAAAATCCTAAAGTGATTCTGATTCGTTCTTGCCATCAAATCATTTTTAATAGTTTTTGCGTTTGCACACATTGAAATCCGTTGTCTTTAAATTTGCTGCTTTGTTAAGGGTACGTTTTATTCTTTAGGATCCTGCAAACCAGCTTGACCATTTTCCTGGTGATCCGCTTTTTATGAAAATTTTTTTGTTGACATTTTAGAACATCTTTTTCAGATTGTCTGTGAAAATAACATAATTTCATTGGTTCGTACTGTTTTGTCAATGTCATATTTACTCGTCATCAGCAAATATGCCTCAGAATGTTGCTCGTCTTTTTCAAACTCCAGTATTGGAAACCCTTTTTGATCTTCTAAAATTTATTTATCTTTTACTCAAATTCTTTCTCCACGATTTTATTCTACAATATTTGTTCTACAAGATAATGACATCCTGATGATATGGTTTTCCCATACGTTTTTATTCGCTTCATCTATTTTACCTTCCAAATTGACTTTTGTCTCCAATGTTTAATATTTATTGGCTTTCCTTGAGTTTTATCCTTCAACAGCTTTGTGCAGCCGATGTCTCATTTATCAGCCATAGAAACATTTGAATCTTTTTATTGAAGTATCCTGAAGTATCGGGTTATCTATCGTGTAACTTCTTGATTTTTTCTACACTTTCGTTGTTACTTTGGTGTCACTTAGACACAATTATTGCTTCAAAGTCTTCTCGGCTGCACAGAGTACCAGCAGATATTCTGTTGAACTTTCCTCGTTAAACTCATGTCGTAAAATATTTTTCGGGCTCCTCACTCCTCTGTCTATAAGACATAGCCTATTGTAAATCCCCTGCCAACGTTCTTTTCACGATGAATGCCTTCCGTAATCTTTCCTTATATCATTTGATAGTTTGCTCACCTCCTGTATATATGTTTTTCAGATCTGTTTTTGTCGATCAGTAATTCGACGATCATATCTTCTCTTGAAGTAGGATCACTTCTTTAATGAATTTTTCAACATAATCTCTGCTATGGAAATCGTTCGGAAATAGCCTCTTTATGAAGAAATCCATACACATTGTCACCATATTAGAAGCTGCTAGAACATCTTCTAAATGTTTTTTTTAAATCAGGTTCAAAAGATAACGTCATAATTCCAAGGATTTATTTAATGAAATATTATATTTATTTACAGCTCGAATTAATCATGATGGCGTCTAAATACACCATTGCTCCATTTGTTTGTCTTTTACCTTTGTTGTCATTCTCTGATGCTGCTTCAATTCAGAAAGAATTTCAGAAACAGTATTGCCCGTTTATCTTTTGAAAAGTCAGTTTTCTCTTGAGTTTCTTCGTGTAATTCAATTTGGTAATATGCATTACTTAGCTCTATTGAGCCTAAAAAGATGGATCCTCCTAATAAATCTAACATCTCGTCTATGTTTGGCATTGGGAATGCCTGCCTCTCTGTTATTGCTTTCAGTTTTCTAATATCCTTTTTCTCTTTTTTCCATATCCAGAATAACGCCGTTCATGGGGAGTTGCATTTCCGTATAATCCCATTTTCATACAAATTTTGTATTGCTTCTTCAACCTTTGTTTCTAAATTTTATCGGTTCGCCTCTTGTAATTATCTTATGTTTTACCAGATGCATGCTACCCACATTCCATTCTTTATTCTTAGCACATACTTCAACATCTTTACTGTTAATTTCTCTTTTAAGAATTCTTTATTCTCGAATATCCTGTTGACAAGTTAAGTTA
>CAUHTR010007766.1:465879-538226 GCA_959609185.1 Schmidtea polychroa
TCTGAAACATTTATACAAAATATAGAATATAAATTTTTGAAATCTTCTAAACTTAATTGCGGTTCAACTTTGAAATCATAACATGTTTCAATATAATTTAGATATGGGAATATGTTTTCATTATTTTCAATATTAAATTCCATTCTATTTATTGGATAATAAGAACTATTTAATTGAATTTGGATTGTTTTTAAATTATCATCTCCAATCTTTTGAATAAACAAGTTGTTATTTTTTTGAAATGATGGATCTACTTCTTTGAATCCAATCAAGATATATCTTGGTCGGTATGCTAAATTTGCCACCTTTATAGAATATGTTGAACCCTCTGTCATACTAAATTCACTACAGATTCTATTTAAATAATTTACATTTATAGACTTGTTGGAATTTAATCTTTCAAGGAGTTTGATTTCAGAATGTGGGTTTAATGTCCATTCAGGTATATGCGATTCAAGTGTTGATAATTTTAATTTAGCTGTTGTGTCTGCAGCTCCATAGAACAATCTTTTATCACCTTCTACTCTATTACAGATGAGTTCTATAAAAACATTATGAAGTACACGGTTATAATTTTGAAGGAATCCAAATAAGTGTTTTAATTCAAAATCACCTTCAAATTTTTTAGATTTATAAAGTTCAGCTCTTTTATGGTAACCATGGTTTACATCTAAACCATCTTTATCTAAATCCCCTTTATTAGTATCAGGAATCCAACCTGTTAATTCACCATATTCGTTTTTATAATCACAACCAGTCAAAATAAAATTTAACATTGTAGAATATACTCCTGGATGTAAAACAGTTTCAATTTCTGATGATCCTAGTTTTAATCTCATGTTGGAGAATAAATTTGGAAAGAAATTATTTTCTAGGGTTATATCTTTGTTTGCTTCAATTTCTAATTCAATTTTATAATATAATTTGGCATTACAAATATCTATTGGGTTTGATGTTTGAAGAGATTGAAAAACTATATCACCCCTACGATTTAAGTTTGCAATAGATCCTGAAGTTGGCGAGATTTTTAAAATATCATTTTTTTTAATTTCATGAGTAAATTCTTTATTATAATCAAGATTTAATTTATTTTTTTCTTGAATTTTGAGATTTATATTATTCATTTTTATATATTAAAATTAATATATCCAATAAAAAAAATATTTATAAAATGACTGACTTAATTGAAAGAATGAGAAATGAATTGAATGAAGTTAAACATAAGAGAATGAAAAGAAGAGAAGAAGAACCATTAGAATATATCAAAGAGTTGATGGTAGAGAATGAAAAGTATCGACATTTTTACATAAAAGCTGTAGAAGTTGCTGAGATAAGGTTAAAGAAAATGAAACAATTACGGGAAAGAGTTAAAGAACTTGAATCGATTATTTATAGTTGTAAAAATGACAAAAATTTGAAACCTGATAGCGCAGTGGGCTAGACTGGCACAGTGGTTCAAATGGATAGTGGTTCAAATCACATCTGACGTTAGTTTTTTGTCAACATAAAATAATATTAAAAATTTGAAAATAATATTGAAAATGGTGTGGGTATCTTAAATTTATATTTTATTTTATTTATTTTTATTTATTTTTATTTTATTTTATATATTTTATTAATTAATTAATTTTTAAACATAAATATGAAAAAAAAAATATTGAAACGGGTGTGGTGGCGAACCGGTAATTATCGCCACCAGTCTTTCGAACACCCCCGGATCGATTCTATAATGTGCACATTTATTTCTCAGTTGTTTTCGGACCTCTTTCGGATTCACTTTCGAATTCATTTGTACTTTCGAGCAGCACGCTTAAAACGCCGATGAAATCGTATTCGAGCGAGAAGCGAATAATAAGGTGTGCTGCTATTATTGAATTGATTCTGATGTATAAGTCTGGCCAGCTTGTATATTGGAAGAGATTCGATAAACGAAAGAGGTTGAATAAAAAAATGATCCGGATCAAAAAAACTGTTGAGAGGACAGTGAAAAAAAAAAAAAAAACAAATACCACTGTCCTCTCAGAGCAGTTTTACTATTTTAAAATACTATAAAAGTATAAGTTTTAGGTTGTTTTTCTAATGGTTTAAGCCTAATGGAGGCATGTTTTGTTGGGAGGTCTGTTTTGGTTAGGGATATAAACACACTACTAATTTTATTTTATATTCACGAATTTTCGGTACTGTCTTTTTCAAATGAATTTGATTAGTTGATTATAACGGCGTAGGTACCATATACCAACCATAAGCAATGCATAAAGGCCCAGAAGAACTAATGGGCCCGTTTTGATCGATGCAATATAAATAAAGCAATGTAAATATTTATAATACACAATTAAAAATTAGATATCAATTTGTTTGGATTGTACAGATGAAATAATAAATAATTCGGAAAATTGAGTAAATTACAAAAACTGCTACATGCGAAGTTTTGATAAATCAAGTACGGTTTGACCAATATACATTGGTCTATCTAAACACACCATTTCCTTATCGAGTATAACAGCAATGAGATTATCCGCAATCTTGATGCTACGACGAAACATAGGATGGCTACAATAAGTTATCAATCTTTTGCTTTTGCTGCATAATCTCAAATTTATACGTTTCTTCAGGGTTTCCATGGTTTTAGCGTACAAACTGTTGTTTTTTAACTTATACTAATCTCGCTGAAATAAATCTGTACTAGCTGCTCTCATTTGAGTATTGTAATCAATACTCAAATCCTTTAAAAATATCCTTTAAAAATAGCTACTTGCTTAAACTCTACGGTACGATTAACTTTTGTGACTTTTGCGCCATAACTCAACCATTCTGTCAAAACTCTACGATTAATCACATAATTGGTCTTTGGTTCGTATGTTAATAACAAATTTTTAACTTGACGATGTCAACCTCCAAAACATATCCACGATCTCCATCAAACTCATCTCCATTCACACATCTTTTAATAATATACTATCCATTTCAGTCTGATCTACCAACAAAATGTCCATGTTGAGCTTTCAGCTCCCGGTTATGTACCGGTTATTAATGATGTCTCTGAAGTCTTTGAAAACGATGATTCGAATTACGATAAATGTTAGTATTTATTTATTTTATAGGTCTTTTTTTATAATAAATGATTAAAATAAAAAGAATTTTTTATAATAATGATTTTATAATAAATGATGATAATAATATTATAATAAGAATATTTATAATAATAATAATATCGACGACTTATTTTTCGAATATTACATGATTATTAAAATAAATTAAAAACTTTTTATCAATTTTCACCACTGATTTCTTTATTTTGTATTTATTAAAAACTTGACTTTAATAAAATTAATAAAAAGTACAATCTTATTAATAATATTACAAACAATAATAACATAAATAATATGAATAATAATACAAATAACACAAATAATAATAAAAAATCGAAAAGACCTGCTGCAAATATCGTGTTTTTCATATGACCGATATTTAGATGAATTAAATTATAACCCCATTAGTGACTACCCCACGAGCCTATGCAACATCCCGAAATATGAAGGAAATAATGAACATTTAAAACTAGCAATAAATGTTCTAGCATATGAACATAAGATGACCCGAAATAATGAAAATAAATTGAAGAATGATTACGTACCCTATCATCCACACTTAGACAAAATTCATCGGTCCACGGTTACTAATCTTTTACTTTTATAGGACGGTGAAAATTCTAACAACGAATGTAATACCAGAATAAGAGACAACTGGTGTTCCCATTGTCTAAACCGTTTTAGACTAGATAAAACTTTTGACGCACATGTTGCATTGTGCATAAAAAATCAAATAGGAAAAACCCTATACACGATCCCTAAAAATAAAAATTTAATATTTAAAGATTATTCTAAAACAATGACCCCACCGTTTGTTATCTACGCAGACTTTGAGGCGATTTATCTAGTGGTATAAGACACCACCAAATACACATACCAATAACAGCAGGTTATAACAACACAAAATCATACTTTAATTTTATAGGCCCTGATTGTGTTTTGGCTTTTTAACAAACGTTTTCACATCAATTGGTGGATCATTTTCACTTTCTCTTCTGTGAAATTAAACTCCTCTGACAAGATTATTATCTGTAGTAGTGGCCGCAATTTTTTAATAACGGCCTGGGATGATTTGTCGTTCTTCAAAAACCTGTACAAAAACCGATGCAAACCTCATCTCTTTTAAGGAACGGCAATTTTTATCTTCTGCAACGTGTTATCTTTGTAGGAAATTCATCCATGATAGAATTAGGGACCATTGTCACTTTTCAGGTAAGTATCTTGTTGCTGCTTGTAGGAATTGTAATATTTCTCGGGGAATTCAGAATTTGAAGGTATATGATCTCCATCATATTTTGAAGTTCCGAATAATTTTCCTTCTTGGGAATTAAATATGATTCTGACTACTACTGAAAGATTTATAAATTGCCTGTTCGTTTTATTGACAGCATGTGGTTTGTCAATTCATCTCTTGCAAAAGGTGTTAAAACTCTTTCCTATCTGCATTTAACTTCTGCTTTTGATGGCTCAATTGTTAGAGCAAAAGGTATGTTTCCTTATGACTTTGTTACACCGCTTGAGGTCCTTCAATCGACTTTTGACTTGCCTCCTATCTGGGATTCTGTATATGATGATAAATATGCTACTGCCTAACAAATTTGGACTCAGCAAAATTGCTAAACTGTGTTAGATTACATGTTAATCATCCTAAAATGATCCTGGCAGATTATTTTCAACAATTCCGTGCCAAATGAATTAATGGTTTAGAAGCTCTTAATTTTTATGGAATTCCTGAATTCCACGTTCATGACATTACAAGAACCTATAGAACTTCAACAGAATATGGAAATATTTAATTTATATGATGGGGGAATCCAGGTTGGTTAATGTTTGTTAACAAACATTATGTCGCAAGTTCTGAAGATACAAAATTATTGGATATAGATAAAAATAATTTGTATGGCTGGGCTCTTTGCCAAAATCTTCCATATGGTGACTTTGTTTGGGTATATAAAAATCAGAATAATGTGCTGAGCGAATGTGTGAATGAGAATATTGAAATCCTTATATATGGTTACACTATGTGGGTCGATATCGAAATTCCGGTTTATATACATGATTTTTTAAACGACTTTCCTCTTGCTCCAGAGAAAATGTACCAGGCTTGTTCGAAAGTTGAGAAGCTGATGCTCACGCATTGGCCCAAGAAGAACCATGTTCTTCATTGGAATCTTCTTAAACTGTATATTGAACTTGGGAAAATTGTAGTTAATGTTCATAGAGCAATTAAATTCAACCATGCACCTATATTTAAATCATATATCGATAAAAATACACATTTGCGCTCAAATTATACATGTGACCTGTACAAAAATTTGTATGAATTATTTAATAACAGTCTATATGATGAATCCGTGGAGAATCTGAAAGAAACGGATGAATTTGGACCTATACAATTCAGCTGAAAAGATGGTTGTATATGCCTCAAAACAGACGTTTAGAAAATCCATCAGAATTGATGAGGATTGAAAATACTAGTATCGCATTTGGACATTATTTAGGAATTGATACCATGAATGTTGACCAAGTATTTCGGATGGATGATGATGACGCGGATCAGAATGAAACATAACACTGTAAAAATAAAAAAACAGAGTTTTATTTAATAAATTTTTTAGAAGAAACAAAACTGTCTTTTAAAGTGTTGATTTTTATTGTGTTATATTGGATACGTTTTGATTGAATTCGATGTTTAATTGGTTTTGAAAACAGATTTTTATTATTTTCAAGTTTAATCACCTATTTATTTGTGAGTTTTACATTCAAAAATTATCGGTAATGTTTTCATTAATATTGTTAAACTACCGCGCCAGCCCCTTCAGAACGGTGTCGGGCGGGTGTGCGGGCTAGTGTGCTGATGATTTTAATCTTTGTATTTGAATAAATGTATATCAACATGTTTAGAGAAAACTTTTGAGTTGGGAAATTTTGGGAAATGTTTTTGGAACTTTTAAAATTTGAGAAAATATATTATACTTCTTGATTTTGTTTCATTTTTACTTTACTTTTGTGTTTGCCATTTTGACGTTGTATGAATTCTTTTAGTTATGATTATTTGGTGTCTCAACGTGTTTTATTTTAACTTTACTTACTGTTGTGTCTGCGTGTTATTTTCTGACCCATTTCGTTCAGACTTCAACTAGGAAGGATTAAAATCAGATTTAGCTCAACACTATCCTAAACATAGAACATGCTTAAGCCGATAAATGGATCTCAAAGAACTTATCAGCGATTTTGCAAATATAAAAGCGAGTAATAAACAATTCTATATAAATTAAAGTTGGTGTGTGCAGTGTCATGTTTAAAATAAATAGCTTTTATTGTTTATTATTAAATTACCATTAAAATCATATTAACAATATACAAATAAGTGTTGAGTTCTTCGCTGCCCTCGTTCTTTCGGATTGTGGAGTTGAAGGAATTCATTTATCTCTTTTTCATGAAGGCCTACAAATCTAAACTTGTTTCGAGATAATAAAATGCTATTTTCAATTTAAATAGTAATAATAATTATACTTATTTTTATTATAGATATTGAAGCAGAAGAATATTATTATGGCATAATAACCAAAAATACATTTACTTGCGATTCATCAGTCAGAATCGGTAGAGAGGATGATGGGGGTTGGGATATTTGCATTATGCCAAGTTTTGCTGCGAAAGTTTCTAATTGTTTGTCGTATTCATTTGGAATAAATAATATCTGGGAATTCGATGATGCAATAGCTCAGAAATATCAGTGCACAGTCAGGACATTTGATCCGTCAATGACCAATCTTCCTGATCAAATGCAACGACCATCGAAAGTTTGGTTTTATAAAATTGGATTGGGTAAAGAAGACACCAAATGGACAAATGGATGGAAAATTATGAAAATGTCGTCACTCTTAAAGAAATTTGAAGATAATAATAAAGTAATTGATATTTTGAAAATTGATATCGAATATTCCGAATGGGACGCTTTCGAATCCATGATTCAAGATGGGATTTTGCCGAAAGTCAAGCAGCTGATGTTCGAAACTCACACCGCAGAAGTTCATGGACGAGTGACAACAAAGGAAGAGTTTGTGAGATATTTGCGAATTTTAAATGAGCTTTACAAAGCTGGATTTGAACAATGGAAACATCATTTCAACCAATTCGGCAAATACAAGTCGAAGCGATCAAAATTATCTCTTACATGTTGCTACGAACATTATTATGTGAATACTAATTTCCTTTGATCTATGCCATCAGTTTTTTATATTTACAATATTCTTATGGTTAAAATGAATAATTTATTTAATTTTTTATTTTAATAAATTAATGAAATTTTTTGTGATTTACAAAATTAAAGTTATCACAAATTTCGAAGACCAATGATATTTATATGCAACAAACGCGGGTAGAATTTAATATTCATTGTAGAATAATGCAACACTGAGTCATCGTATGAGTCATGAATTAAGTCAAGGTCATCCAAACAAAGACTATGACATAGAACAAACGAACGAGTTATTAAGTAACACAAGGTCATCATAACAAAGAACTTTTATTCCTAGTTTTGTCGAAGTCAGAACAAAGTCACCCAAATAATATTTATCCATCATAAATTCAGCTATGTTCTGTTAACCCATTACCACCCACCGTAGTCACATGGGTACACTTGTTAAAGGCGTGATTTCATGTTTTTCTATAATGATTATCCTGGAAGTAGTGACCCATTTCAACAATATATATCTCACTACTTATTGTTCACTACCTATATCTCGCTACTTTATTCATATGTATTTTATTATATAGATGAGACCGCTAGACCTCCTAGATTACGTGTAGTTTTCTTTTGGGTTTTAATGGGTTAAAAAAGACATCGATGACTCATACTATTATTGAAATATTTTCTAAGTATTTTTTATGTAGAATTTTTTTTCAAATTTTTTTTTACAATGATGTTTCAAAATCTTCAAAAGAGTATGAGAATTTTGAATTGATATTAAAATTAAGGTGTTCTTAATCTTTAATGGTAAAAATTTTCTATTTGTAGATAGAGTCGTGTGTGTTCTATTAAATGGACCCTCTTAGACCTTCATACATTTCCCAATAGTGACTAAAAACTTTCAAAAGTTAAAAGAAATTTGCATGTCATTTTTCATAGGTACTATCATGAAGAGCATGTTGGATCAAGTAGCACAAGGTATCACAAAGGTCTGTTGCAAAGGACTGTAATCTATATTTCGGATATAAAGAAGAGTTACTTATCTCTTTAACGAATTATCAAATGATGTATTGATATATAAAATAAGAAATATATTCAAAATTAGATTCTTAAAAAATGTTGAGAATGTTTCAATTTCAAAAATTTTGCCAAATTATATTTTAATTTTCACATTCTAATAATAACTAAAAATAAAATTAAATAATTTCTTAATTATATTTATGTAGTTAGTTTATGTAATATTTTTAAAATTTTAAAAGCTTAATGAATATTTTGTATTATGTTTTAATTATATAATCTACTAGCTGGGCTACCTGGTGTTGCTCGGGCACATAAGTTGTATAGTAAATTGCTACATTTTATTAAATGAACTTGCGTTTTCAAAAGTAATTATACATCGTAAACATATATTACATGTCATATAAAATATATAATAAATATAAAAAATATTTATGATTAAAATATACGCTCTTTGACAGAGGCTATCCACTTTATATTATATTATATATTATAAATAAAAAAGCAGTTATTATTTTTGTTTAAATAATCAGAAAAACCAGAAAGTCGATCTTTTCAGAATAATGCAGAGAAGATCGATCTTCTCAATAATGTACGAAATACAAAAGAAGAAAATAGAGAGCAAAAACCAAAATTATATCAAGAATGCAGATACAATTCGTCGACAAAATTAATTAAAAAATAAAAATAAAAAAGGTATCATGCAAGTGTGCATTCAAAACAATAGATATATTAGTAAATTAATTTATTTAAACAAAAATAACAACAAATTTTATAGCTTATAAATAGTGGCGACATATAGTCGCCAACGGAGTGCAAAAGGTTAACATATTTAACCTTCTCAGGAATATTGACGAACATTTGTATTGTTCAATTTTTGAAATAAAGTATTTTTTTCTATTTAAGCCATTCCTGAATAGGTTAATCTCAACCATGCCCAAAAGAAATTGTTAAATGGGCTCCCAAAAAGTTGCTGGTCTACTATTTAGGCCAAAAGTTTGTCTTGTATGAGTTCGTGTCAAGAGTTAAAAACTCTAATCGTATTGTTAGCCCACTATATTATGATTAGAAGATGAGACTAATAATAAAATGAGGATTTTTATAATCATTGCAACGCGAACTCATATACGACTAAAATATTAGTCACAATATTTTATTTTATCATTCAACAAATTATCTTAAAGAAAAATTCCGGTACTTCCGTGTTATCTTACCCCCAAAAATTAAATTATAAAATACAATTAAAATAGCAATATAAAAAAATGAGAGAATACATTATTGATGACGTTATTGAACATGAATTTATTAAGGCTATCTGTGATTTATGTGATTATATGAGTTTATGTGGCGCAAACGTGTTCTAAGCAACAGTGCTGATGTGTTCGACACTATTCTCAACGACATTGTGGTTTTCTGGCCACCTGGATGACCATTTACAAACTCTTTACAAACATTTGCTGAGTTTGTAACTGTGATTTAGAAAATAAATATAATAATTATGTGTTCTTTTTTAATTTAATTTTTGGGGGTAAGATAACACGGAAATACCAAAATTCCTTTCCAATTAGTTCAATTTAATAATTTAATATCAAAATCAAAAATTTCAATCGTCCTGTGTATGAGACAGGCTTAGATTTAGTAAAAAAAATGTAACAAAATTACGAATTCATTTATTTGGAAAATCAAAAAACCAAAGAGCCAAAAAATCATAATCTGTCATAGAATAGCTACAGTGATAAATAATAAGAATTATAAGTATACGTTTGGTAATTAGCAACACAATCAGCACAATACAAATTCATCGGCAAATACAAGTACTAAAACAGATTACGACATGACACTATTACGTAAGTGATTTCAATAGAATCGAAATGAATAAAAATGTGATTGTCCACAATTTCAATAATATTATATAAATATACAATTAGTTTTCAATGACAGAAAAATAGATTTTCGTATAATAAAAATGAGAAAAAAATTGTATTTTAATGCACACATTTTTCTTAGAAGAAAATCAAAGAATTCAAAGACTATTGATAATTTATATTGACTAAGTAGTGCTCGAAGCAACATGTACGAGCTTTAAATGTGTGTTTCGATGTATATTGCCCAAAATGATTCCAGTGATTTTTCCATTGACGAAATCCAGCAGTATAGAGAATGTTCCAGATTTTCAAGAATCTCACATAGCTTGCCAATGAGGTAGGTCGACCTTGTAATTCTTCTGTGTGAGTTTCAAATAGAATCTGTTTAACTTTCGACAATATCCCATCCTGGATCATCGATTCAAAAGAATCCCATTCCGAAAATTCAATGTCAATCTTGAGAATATCAATTACTCGATCTTCTTCGTTGAATTTCTTTAGAATTGATGACATTTTCATAATTTTCCAACCATTTGACCAGGTTGTGTCCTCCTTACCCAATCCGATTTTATAAAACCAAACTTTCGATGGACGTTGCATTTGATCAGGATGTCCAGTCATTGACGGATCAAATGTTCTCACAGTGCACTCATATTTCTGAGCAATGTCATCATCGAACTCCCAAATATTATTAACACCGAAAGAATACGACAAACAATCTGATTTTTTTAAATTAAATTTCCCCGCAAAACAAACATCCCATCCACCGTCGTCTTGACGACCGATTCTAGTGGAATGACTGCAAGTGAAAGGGTTTTTCGTTATTGTTGTATAATAAAATTCTTCCGCTTGTGCAGCTATAGTTGGGTAAAAATTATTAATTATATGAAATAAGAATTGAAAATTAAAATAAGTGATTTTTCGAAACTTTTCTGACATTTCACAAGAAAATTGGTAAATTATGTAAAACCCCATGGCAATTATAACAGATATAAGACAAATAGGTTAACAGGAAAACCTAACAATAGAAATACACCTTAAAATTGAAACAAATTAAATTGATTTGTTGGATTTATAATGTAAGTGCACTTAAAGAGATCCTTAAAAGTATTCCAAATTTCCACCTGAATTGCAGCTTAATAATATCAGAAATTCATACTACTCATTCACCGGTTTCTGGAGATACTTAATTAAGGTTAAGTTGGTCAGGATAAAATGTCAACATCAATTTTGGTAAGGAACCTTCAGTTATTTTACATTAATGATTAGGATTATATCTAACTGAAAGACCTTACAGAGATGCCTAAAATAAAACAGCTGGATTATAAGAAACTTAATGTATTGATCAGAGTAAAATTTACCATCATAAATAAACCAGAAAAAACATAAGTCTTCAAATCTCTTGGCAAAATTTTTTTAACATTATCAATTCTGTAAAAATTTACTTTAATTATTTTAAAAACAATACAAGTTTGGTTTTAGAGATATTTATTGTCCTAATAGTTTTGCTTACATTTAATCCATTTTTACCATCCATTATGAAGTGTTTTTAATATATTGACATGCAATGTTTCCTTCAAGTAAATTCCATTAAAAACTGAAGAGTAAAAAAATTATTCTCCTTAAACATCAAAACATTTATACAACTAGTCAACATGGATACAGGAAAAATTGAGAGTTACAAAAAAGCACGTCTCGTTAAAGTATGAGACATATTATTTTCTAGTCAACACTGAAAATTGCTACAAACACTAAATTAATATCGTAGAAACAGATACAAAACGACTCGTAATGAAACCCCGTGTTAATACTGACGTCCAAAGGAAAAGTACCGTATGTACATTTTTGGTTCAACTTTTTATTGATGCTCATATTGAAAGTAATTTTAAAAAAGAAAATGCCAGTTTTAAATATATACGTTTCTTTTTGCAACTTTTTTTAAACTTCAAGCCATGGTAAAGATTTTAAGACCTTCCTATCTTAGTATGTAACATTTCGTACACATGATACTTTTTCTTTGGATGGCAAAATAGATCATGGGTTTTTATGTAGGTTTTATGTGATCCATGAGAAATTTGTTTCATTATTAGATATTGAAAAACAATGCGTTTAAATTTCTTTTTGCTTAATTCAAACAGACTGTGCAAAATTTTAACAAGCCTATTATTATTCAATTTTATAAAAATAATGACCATTTTAACCCAAACAACGTCAATTACGTGTCGTTTTTTTCATTATAATTGAATATAGTCAGTCAGTAATTTGAACCAATTTTGAACTAATAAAAAATCGATAACAACGCAAAATTTAAATAAATTTTAATGATAAAATTGTTTTTAATCTGGGCAATTAATTCATTATGGCAATATCGGAATCAATTATAATAAATTTTACATTTTTGCGGAGACATTGATTTCATCAACATACCCGTCCATATAATTAATATTTATATAACTTATATAAATATCATTCTAACCTTTTATTATCATTATTTTTTGAAATTTTTATTAGAATATTTTTAAAACAAAATTAAATTCATTAAATGATCTGGAATTATTTACTTTACTTAACTTAACATATAATGCATATAATATAATAATAATATAATAAAGCATCAATTCACAATAAAATCATTAATAAGTGGACTATTTGAAAATCAAAAATTCTCATTTTTGTTTTTAACACTATTTACGGACTGAGCCAATTTGACTCATTTACAATTCTATTGCTACATATATATATAATGCTGATTTATTATTTTTTGAATACATATGTTGGTAAATATTAATTACTCCCTTCTACCCGCTCTAGGCTTGCCAGGTGTACGTTATTTGAACGTACCGTACGTTATTTTGGCTTACAAAATAATAATGTACGTTATTTACGGAATTAGTGAAAACGTACCTAAAGGTACGTTTAATTACTGATCATTTTTTGATTTGTTTTGTTATAATATAATTTTTGTCCAGTTCAACTTTAATGAAGCAGCGTTTTTGTATTCTTAAAGTATTATTTCTAGAATATTTGTAAAAAATAAAGTATTTAAATGTAAATCTTCTTTTAATTTTATTTAAGATCTATATATGATGGAAAAAATATGCTTAAAATTGTAGAATTTATTTTTGCGGTACCTCATTCCAACGCGATGAGTGAACGCATGTTTAGTTTAATGTTTTATGCTTGGAGATCAGATAGAAGTCGTCTCCTTATAAAAAATATAGAAGCTGAAATCCTCGTGAAGCATAATTTTAATATGAGTTTTACAAATATGTGATTCAGAAAGATGAATTATTAAAAAAACTTAAAGGAAATGAATAATATACCTATTCAAATTATAATTAAATGAAGTTCTTGTGATTTATTTTTTAAATTATTTTATTTTTTAAAATAATTTAATAATTTTATATATAACATATTTACTGATAATTATAATAAATTTTTGTATGTACGTTTTTTTCAAAATTTTTATCTGGCAAGCCTAACCCGCTCTCTCATTTCGCATATCGAATTAGGTATATCTATTTTACGGCTATTTTTACCCGTAAATCTAGTGTTAATAAACTTTAAACCTATCATATCATTTACTAATTATTATAATATATAGAATAATAATGTATCATAATAATAATGGTATTAAATTCGAATATTGTGGCATCTTTATGCGGTATTTTACAATGAATCATGGAATCTTCACAATGTCGTATTCATACTATGCTGTCACCATTCGTTTATAATCAATTCATTCAGAATAAATTTGCATTATTTACAAGAGCGTTTCTTAAAATATAGCAGTCCCATAAAATCAATATTGCATTTCAATATCGTTTCAATATTTTCTAATGTCTACATTCAATCAATTTTTCAAACATATAATACTAGTAGATATGAATCAAAAGGTTTGAGTGTCCATGAAGTGAATAAGTCAACAATTATTAAAAACATCTATGAAAGTAATTTTAAGTTTTAGATAAATTTCATTACTAAAAATAGAAGGGAGATTTGATTAGGAACAACACCAAACAATCATCATAAATATTTATGCCACACACAACTTTTCCCTTTATTTCTTCTTAGAGTTTCTTTTGTTATCTATTAATGCATATTTACCTCACAAGAAAATATTTTATAACTAATAACTATAAAAGAAACACCTATTATATTCATAGAAAAATAATGAAAATGTGTACAAAAGAGTAAATTATTGATTATTTAAAATTCTGGAATTCACGGAGAAAATTTAACTGTTAACGAACTCTCAATGAAGGTAAATAAAACAATAAATAGCATGTTTTATTTACTTTGTTTATTATCACCAACTTTTAATCAATAATAACATTATTATCGACTATGCATATTGATAAAACAAAAACAATTGTGCATTTATGCAGGTAGATTCTATAAGTTTATAAATATATTTGGCAAAAAGTGGATAATACAATTTCCATATAATTTTAGGTATTTTTGCATTATTCCCTCCCCCCTCCTAATTTAGTAATTAAAATATAATTGAATTTTAAATAATACAATCAATATTAAAATTATAAGAACTTTTTTTCCAATTTCACCACTGATTTTTTTTCCATTGAATTTATTAAAAAGAGCTTGAAGACTATAAATCAGAAATATATCGATGTTTTTGATGTTCACGGCACTGCCTTTCTCAAGTGAATTGAAATTAAATAAAAATTAATAAATAAAATCAATAATAAAGTAAAAACTTCATCAATTATTTTTTATTAACAGGCATAAAATTCACTTATATGTTGGATTATATTGCCAAATATGTCATCTCCGTATAATTCTTGTAAAAAAGAATCTAAAAAATTTGCCGCAGTACCATTTTCAATTTTGTTTCTTCTCTTCCACTTACCCCACATATTCTCAACGTTTTGAGTATGCGCACCAGTTAATTCATCAACAAAATTGAACGAATGATTAACTATTAACTTGAATGTCATTATACGCCACCCAACAATCCGAAATAATAGTCGTGACTATTGCAATTCGTTCACGTATAATTGCCATAAGAAGCACAAATTTTCACTTTCTTGATAAAATTGTAATCCTCGCAAAGTTTTAATGTACCCGCATTATCTTGAAATATTCTATGTAATTGTTTTGAATTCATAGCTTTGAGAGATCTTGATTCAGTAAACATAGGGTAGATATTTAGTTAATATTGATTGTATTATTTAAAATGCAATTATATTTTAATTACTAAATTAAGGGGGAGGGGCATAATGCAAAAGTACCTAATTTTATTTCCATAACTATTTATAATTAATGTGATGATACGAACATACACCTCTGATTTCTTTTCATTTGACGTTGTATTTATAGAAAAATTGACTTTGAATCAGGAAAGATATCAATGTTTTACGATATTCATGAATTTTCGACACAGCCTTTTTTCGAAAAATATCGATATCTTCATAATCAATTTTTTTATAAATATATATTCCAACAGTTTTGTCTATAATCATCAAGTATAAACAAATTCAATATAAATGATTAGTAATTACATAATGTGTGTGAAATTCAATAAAATTAACAAAAACAATCAAAATACAATTGGTTTAGGCTGATTTTGAAGTTGAATAATTTCATCATCAAAGTTTATATAAGTAATACGCTTCCAATAGTTTTTAAAGCGATTAGATAACTTGGAAATGTATATTTTCAAATAGCATGTATTATTATACTCGATTATATTATTGTTTCCTCTCAACCGGGCATACTATCGAACTCGAGTGCAGAGATGAAGAGCAGTCAGTCTTTCCTATGTATATTGCAGTATGACCACAACAACTAAAACGATATACGAAATCATACCATATGACTTTTCATATGCCATGTTTACAAGTTTGCAGATATTTTTTCTGTGATTTAGCGAATTTGCATTTGATGTGATTTCCAGTGTACCAGGGAAAGTATACAATAGAGTTGAACCAGCAATATTGTATACTTACCTGGCGCGAATAGAAATCTTCGCGTCTCCTGCATAGTACTGATGAGAGCCAAAAACTCGAAACTAGTCTACTATTGGGATTTGCACTGGGTATCACAATATATATATATAGCCAATAAACACTGCAACATCCATCCAATCGTTTAAAAAGTATTTTCGAGATATCAAATCGACATATTTAATAAATGAGGAGTTTAACCGAGGAAAAACGATTTATCCAACGCATTATCCAGCCTCGTGTCGTGAAATACAAAGCGAAAAGCCTTTTTCATAAGTTGAATTTAAAAATGGAAAGCTGTTGTAGAAATTTCGGTAAACATATTATTAATTAATGTGTATAAATGTGTGTATTATATAAAATCCCCTCAATACTTATCAAATGAACAATAAAGCCATCACAACAATCATTTGTGGGACGGCTTGCGTGTGTGTGTGATTTGTGCTGTATCTTCTGACCTAAGAACCGTAGCATAAAATTATTTAGGAGAAAGTTGTAGAGAATTTTATGCTCTACAAAATAGCCAGATGTACCTAAGTCATGAAACCAACTGTAACTGAATTATTTGAAAAAGGGATGAATTAAAACCATTTATTATTATGTTTTAATAGTTTCCTATCACTCGCCACAAGCAAAGCTCGTTCTGTAACCGCAGAAAAGTTAATATCGAATACCAGAAATTTTTAAATTTTAATTAAGTTAAATTTTATGCGTTTATTTAATAATTCATAATTAAGCTACATAAATTATTTTAATCTATTAATAAAATCAACGAACATAAAACAAATAAAACTAAACAATATGAAATTAATAAACCTTTAGTATTCAATGATTTATATTATTTTTGTAAATAAATAATTCAAAATGATTCAAAATAAATTATTGATACCAAAAGAATTTTTTTTAAAAAAACAAACTTTGCTTTTAAAGAAAATTTTACTTAATCTAAATAGTTTAACTTTTGATAAAAATTTAAAAATAAAATTAACCTGATGTTAATCCGAGATTTGCTTCCATAGCTTTCTTTTGACTTGGTTTCGTGATAAATTCCTTAACTGTAGTTTTGATTTTTGATTCTAACAATAATATCAAATTATGAAAATTTCATCTTTTAATACCTTTAAATTCAGTTTTATTGCGTTTTCGAGAATCGTCTTCAGACATTTGTTTAATCATTTTTAAATCTTCATCTTTTTTGATTATATTTTGAAAGTTTTCTTTCATTAATGAGCTTTTATTTACATTTGTAAAATACATGTAATATATTGCAACCAACACAAATAAAAACATTGTAAAAATTATACAAAAATGGTAAGCCTTGAAAAACCTCATTTTCAATTGATATATCTTAGAACAGATTTTAGAGATCAAAATATACAAACACTTTGGTCAATTAATTTGGATAAAATAATAAAAATATTATTTTTAAAGCATATAATTTTCAAAATTAAAGTTAACAAAATATATATTTAAATTAATTAAGACAATAAAACAATTTTAAAATGTTTTATTTTTTCCGAATTTAAGTGATCAAAAACATAAAAAATTATGTTTTTATTTATTTATGAATAATTAAAAAAATTTAATATGTCAAAACTTTTATTTTGTCGAAAGTTTTCTATTAAATAATAATATGTATAACTTGATTTTTAAAATTTTAATTAAAATTTATTTTTTCGATTTTAAACTAGTTTTCCAATAAATAGTTAATGTACCAAGCAAAGATCATTGCTGTTTATTTTTATGACAACAGTTAAATCCTTGTACAAACGATCTTTGACAATTGGTATTTAATCAAAATTAGTTTATCTTTTTGAAAGTTATTTATTTTGTGGGGTTTTTTATCAATAAATTGGAATGGATTAAGTCAAGTTCTAAGAGCAACTGTGCAGCATTCCAATAATTTCACCGATGGAAATTTCTTTTTGAATTACAAAAATGTTTTACTTATTAAATTCCCTATTTGTCCATTTTAAATTTTAATTACAAACGTTTACTGGAACTTTAGAATGAGTATTTTCTTCTGATACAACGTGTCTCGTAAAAAATCTAACTCTACTTTACTTCTAAAAGGATATTTTTGTATGGAGCATTCAAGCATCACAAATGAGATTATTTAAGCTCATAATTATGTTCATTTTTAATAATTTTCAAATAGTCATAAGATTTACACAATATATATAAAAAAAATTTTAAATAAAACTCGGAGAATTTAATAATGCGTTTATCACCATTTATTATTGAATATTAAAATTTACTAAACTCTGCTTAGAACTTAGTGAAAACTCCGCTACTGCCAAATTTTTTATTTCTTGTCTCTTAAAGATATCCAAATTGCATTTCTGTACGTATTAAATTGCCTTTCAATCACTTCATTTGTCGGGAGGTGATATGATATTGAGTATTTTACTTTCGTTTCGTTTCTGTCAATGATTTTATTATGCTATATTCAATTGATTTTTTTTATTTCTCACTGTATGAATCTTATTTTGACAATTCATTCATAGATCTCTTAAATATTCGGTTGTCTTAGACGGCTTACAAAAATTTGGACAGTGTTCTGCTTTAGAATTTGACATTTCACTTTAGATTACGGTAAACATTTTATTTTGTTTGGAATTTTTGCTCAGTTTTCCATCCATGTTTTATGCAAACTATCTAGTTGTTTATTAATTGGAACAAAATTATTCTATCCATTCAATTATTGATCAAAATTCTAATTTTCCCTCGCAAATTTTGATCGATTTTACCACTCCGGAGTCCACTTTTGTCCTCAGAAAGGCCAGCTACTAATACCATTATTTTTTATTAATTATTTCCCATTAATTATTTTGTTAGGAATATTGTTGTTGGTCGATAATTATTAAACTGTCATGTATTGGTCTGACTCCGAGCGTGTTATTTAATAACGACAATAACAAATCCCAACGACATAAAACTTTATTGATTATCAGAATTGATTACAACGAATTCAATGATACCAATTTTCAACACACCTCAAAATTTTCAAATGCTTATTACAACCCTTACAGAGGAATAACACAACATTAATAATACTCTAAGAACACAACCATTTGAATATTGCCGGTAACGGCCGATTCGCAAAATTGATCTGATTGCCTTTACTTGATTAGAGTTTCTCAGCCACTTCTAATTTATTAATTCAAATTAATATTTAGGTATCCTCAACATATCTTCCTCCATTAAAAAAGATTCGTCCTCGAGTTGAATTAAAATTTTTAGATTTAGTTATATTGATCCTAATCATTATTGTGTTTAAACCTTAATACGAAATAATTATAAAACACATTCCTTAATTATTGAAATATATTATGTTAGTTGTACTAGTTGTTTCGATATTTCAACTCATATATATCCTACATATATATTATCCATGATAACACTGACACTAATAATAACAATGATGATGCTAATCACCATAATAACAATGAAATAACAATAACCCTAACGACAACAAGAAGAAAACATTTAGAAGATATTATACTATAAAGGTTAAGACAAATCAATTATTTGACTTCATTATTACCATTATCATTATGTTTTATTAATATAAATAATAATAATAATAAAATTAATTATTATTATAATGACAAAATCAATAATGAATAATAGTAATTCATACAATAAATTTATTTATTACAAAATGAAGAAAATAAACTTTCATTAAAATTATTTGTTGAATATACTTTAACTCAATTAAAAACTTTAATTGTAATGTAAACTTTAACTAGTTAATGTGTACATTGTCTATGTTTATACTTAAACTGTAACATATATAATATTAATAATATCAATAATTATAATTAATATTTTTTTTAATTAAAAAAATATTTGGAGATTTGTTATTTCTTAAATTTGATGGTACTTATTATAAAAAAATTTTTATCTCAATGGCACTTATGTGACTTGTATTACGTTTTGTTTGTGCGTTTGGTTTTTTTAACTTACTCGTTAAGTTGACAGGCTGTCCAGATAACGAGTTTGTGCTAGTTTTCTCCGGATTTCCGGAATGCCAATTGACATTCTTTCTTAAAGAAAATTGGTAAAAAATATGTATCTGAGATTTTGAATAATTGATATTTTTTCATGTTCTTTGGTAGATTATTTTAAACAGAAAATTTCAGTTATTTCCAGTTAGCGATTTTAGTCATATGAGGTTAATAAAACGGCATCCGATAAGCACCTACTTGCAGAAAAATCCCTACTAAATTAATCAAGTAATTTTTCTTAAATAGTTGTACTTACAGACAATTTTGCAGTATTCATTCAAACCAAATCACTTATTTTATTTATTTTACAAGAATTTGATGAATTCGTGAAAGGTTTTACAAATTGTCGGAGATTAATAGATAAAACATGATGGATTGAGATGATCAAGATTATGATTAATTTCTCAATAATTTCGAAATACAGGTAAATTATTTTCTTATATTTTTGTATATATCACTAGTCAAATATTTAATTTTTTATTAATTTTTATGTGGAAACTATACTGACTTTTTTCAATTTTGCGAATTCAACCCGGAAGAAAATTTGACCCTAATGCCGAGCTCACATTATCGGCAGTTATAGCTTGAAGTCCATTTGCTGGATCTTCACGATTTGATTCTGAACTTGAAGCAATAATTTATATTTATATCATAATGTATTTACCATTTTTTGTTTTATATAATAATAATTAATAATAATAATAATAATAATACTAATAATAAATAATGACAATGATAGTAGAAATAATAAATAATAATAAAACGATAATGACATTGATAATAATAATAAATAATAGTAGCCGTGATAAAAATATTAATAATAATAATAATTAATCAATAATAATTGTAATAATAATAACAATAATAGTGATAACCATAATGATAGCGACAATGATAATAATGGTGACAAATAATATTAATAATAATTATAATAATTTGTTATTCTTGTGTCCAACATTGAATTTTAGGAATAAGTATTTTTTTTCTCATTATTATTATTATTATTTGCTGCAAGCGGCGGGGTAACTCATCTTGCGGATCTCAAGCCTCCAATTTCGAGAATTTGGGTCCCCAAGATTATTAACACAAAATAACTCTAATTACTTTATTAATTTTATTCTACCTTTATTCTTCTGTATATAATTTATTTATAGTCTAAGTAGCTCTCTATAGGGTTCATACTACGGAACTTACAGTGTTTAAATTATTTTTACTACTTGCTCAAATTCATTTTACTATTATTTTTTATTTATTTATTTTAATTTATTTATTGATTATTTTATTTTATTTTTTATTTATTGCTCATTTATATATTTTTTAATTCTAAATTAACTAGAAATTTTATTTTATTTTTTATTTAATTTATCATTATTAACAAATTTTCATTTATATAACATTTTTTTTAAATTTAAACTGAACAAGAACATATGATGAGAATAATTTATTTGACAACACAATTTTGATTTTTTGATTTCCTTTTACATTTCCTTTTTACTCCGATAATTTTTGTGAGTTCCACTTCTTCCCTGTTTATTGAAATCTTATTGTTGATCAAAACTCCTTTTGTCTGCGTTTCTCTTTCCACAGTTTGTCTGCGTTTCAATAGTTTCTTTATTCTGGTTATGTTGCTCGTTGCACTATTCAATTGATTTTCTGTTATCAATTTCGCTTTTTATCGCGAGGACATCCACACCTCTTTCACTGTGTGAACAATCTGCTCTGCTGTTTGAATTTCCAATTTTTTTATATCGCTTGGGTCCCCATATTCTTCAAACATCATTAAAACCATTTTTTTGCGATACTCTCCTAATGAGCACAGCCTTTTGGGTATCGCTTCGCAACAATTAATATCATTTTCTCACTGATTTTTGATTGCTAAATATATTCTGTTAATAGTATTGATATCTTCTAACGCAGAATGATTACCTTTCTGCATCTTGATTCTGCAAATATATTCGGCCACTATCGACAATTTGAACCAATCTCTATTAATTGTCACGTTCCTTTTGAATAAAACTTGAGCTCTGGCAAAATCGCGAACTCCCCTCAGATCATTCACTGGTACTCCACTAAATAATAATTCACTTCTTAAATCATGATCTATCAAAATTTCATGAATTTTTGCCATAATTTTATATTGGTCTGCTTGATTCCTAGACATTTTCTCTGTTATTCCATGAATATGGGTTACATAATTCTTTAATTTTTGGTTGAATCATAAATTATTTTTGCCCTATATTCTATTAAATAAACTGATAATGATACCATTTTATTTTTTTCGTCAACGCCATATTCGGTATCCGCAAAAATATTCATTTGTTAAAAAAATTGTCTTTCAAAACTTGGGGCCTCAAAATGTCGATGACCTAGGCCTAGGGGCCACAAAATCGTAAATCCAGTCCTTTATACAACCATAACTATTTGCACTTTTTCTTCATATTACTATCTCGCCACCATGATAGATTTCAAAAATAAAATTGGTAGATTTTACAAACCCAATATGTTTTATTAATTTTACTTATTTTATATAAATATTTGGAACTTCTTGTCTTTCATTTTATATAAATGTGTTTTATTATTTTTTGAATTGTGTCCAAATTACTTTATTTTAATTAACGTATTAACGTAATTTAATTTTGCACAGTTTGTGAGTATATTTTTTGACGCATTTAAACAAATTTCAAATCTCTCAGGTTCTAGCCTATCAATAATATATATTTATACCATTGATTGTAGTCTTAAATGTGCCTCAAAAATCTATTAAAACCGTTTTACCATAACTTTGAATAATCTTTTCAACGTGCTCGTTCTTATTTCTCATATCAAATTTTGAAAATATATAACTATTAACTTAATTTACTCCTGAAGGACATAAGATCTGATGCGTATAGTTTATAAATTCTGTGGGAGTTGTAAGACTAAATTATCTTAAAAAGTCATAATCTTGAAATGAGTCAAAAATAGTATAATTAAAACCGAATGACGCAGAATGCAATATTATAAAAATCAACAAACTATCAAATTTGAATTTGAAAAACGGACCAGGTATTGATCAGATAGGGGAAAGACCGCGGTGATAATTAATATATTAGAATACGTTTAGAAAGTGTCAAAAAGCAAGGAAATGAAAAAAACAGAAAATAGTTAAAGAAATTTTGAGTTGGCTAGATAACAGGAACAACAAACAATGAATTCGAAAATTCATTATCAGGACAGCATGATTAATGGGAAGATGTGGGAAAAAATTATCATAGGGACGATACATAGTAATGTAAATAATTATATTTTACGACGAGAACATGAAAGAAAGCCGTGGAGGGGATTATCAAACAGAGGCGAAACATTAATCAAACGGATTATACCACAATATAAGACAAGTCGAAATTAGAAACCACCTCATTTGCCCCAGGTAGGGACAAAGAAATTGAGAATAAGATTTAAGGAGATATGTCGATTTTTTTGTAAGTAAGGCAAACGAAGGATTAAGAGAAGTCAATAAATTAATAAGGGTCGAATCGGGATCAGATTATTGAAGGGACTCATTGGGTAGTCATAACGTATATTATTCCTTGCTATAACAATTCGAGTGTATATTTTGTGATATGTAACTGTAAATACAAATGTACATTTGGAGTGTTGTGTCTTATTTTATAGAGCACGAGGAGTCAGAACCAGAACCGGATTAACCACGTTGCACACGTTTCAATTGAAATGTGCCTACCAATAAATCTAGAAATTTAGGGGGCCTACTTTGAAGTTGACCAATTGACAAAATAAAAAACGAAAACGATTTATTTATTGCTGGGGATATTGATAAATGTGGAAATGCTGGACGTGGCACTACATCATACCTATCATCAGCCATTTATGAAGAATTTGTGGGTCTTTTGGCCAAGCAAGTAATCAAAATAACAGTGGATGGAGTAAAACTGGCAAAGTACTTTTCTTTCAGTGTTAGTTCTACACCTGATATATCTCACACTGATCAATTGACTTTCACTGTTCGTTACGTAAAAACTGATGACCAACCTGTTGAACGTTTCTTAATATTTGTTCAAATTTCATCACACACTGGTCTTACCCTCTTCGATACAATTCTTGAAACTTTTTGGGACCTGGAGATCGACTTAAATGACTGCTGACATACGAAAATGCCACCAATATGTTTGGACAATATTCCAGTGTACAAACACATAATTGAAATCAACAGAACAATTTCCTACATTCCTTGTATGGCCCATTCACTGAACCTGCCTGGAGTTGTTGCAGTTGATACTTGCACTGAGGCAGTTACGTTTTATGGTGTTGTTCTGAAAATCTGTTTTTTGTCTAATTCAACATATAAATGGAATCTTGTCAAAAATGCTGTCAGCAAAAACATCATCGGAACAGAAAAGTCAGCGCTTCTTCCAAAATGTTTGAGTGACACACGGTGGTTAGCTCATTCTGTTGCACTTCGAAGTATTTCTCAACACTATAAAACGTACTAATCTGTTTAGCAAGAAATCGGCAACAACAATCTGCAAAAGAAAGAGACGAGAGCAGAAGCAATGAATTTAGTTAAAACAATGGATAAGATGGTAACTGTAATCTTAGTGTGCTTCTGGAATATCGTTTTGGAGCGCATAAATGATGTTAGCTTACTTCTGCAGTCAGAAAAAAACGGATTTTTGCACTGCAGTAGGACTCCTGAATTTGTTGTTGCAATTTCTAGTACCTTAGAGGAACAGGTTTGATTTTTATGGAGATCGCGCTTCAGAATTATGCTGTGAAAAACAATTCAATTCAAAATGTGCACGTAAATCAAAATGCAAAGGGATGATAGCAATAAACCACTCGTTGTTTTAACGGGCGAGGAAAAGTTCAAAGTCGATACCAATTATGCTATAATTGATTCTACTGTTACCGAGCTTAGGGGTAAAAATGAAACTTTTGTGAGTAAAAAGTATATATTTTTAATTTGCTATTTTACAAACCTGTTAGTATTTTTTTCAACTTAAACAATTTAGCGACATATGCAGGCCACGCCATCTCACTCCCCACCACTAGAGTGTTCTCGAGTTTTATCTTTGCGCAGTAAAGCACAGGTGTAGCTACCTGCTCAGTCCGTGCAATGCCGTCAAGATACAAATACATTGATGAGTTAGAGAGCGAGTTTTACTAGTTAGTTGCTGACAAGACCACCATTTTATCATTAATCATCGATATATCGATCAAGATAAGCCGCTTTTTGAAAATTTAATTCAAGTATTTTACAACTATTATTTTCTGTCGCCCTTCAAATGGCAGCAAATAGAAAATGAACATACCAAGACGAATTCCTTAATTACGGTTTTACACAAATAGAAGTATATGTATGAAGGTACTGACTTCAGAATCTTTCAAAAAAAGTCAATTGAAGAAACATTTAGATAATTTGCATTCACACCTGTCTTTCAAACCGCGAGAATACTTTGCAAATTTAGAAATATCTGTTAAAAGACAAATATTGAATAGCAACTTGTTTGGTACATTTGATCAGCGTTCAGCATCAAGAGCTAGCTTTGAAGTAGCCTGGTTGATTGCTCGAAATAAGAAACCATACACTATTGGTGAAGATTTGGTTAAACCAGCTGCTGTAAAAATGGCAGAGATTATGTGTGGTCAAAAAGAAGCGAAGAAACTGAATTCGGTGCCCTTGTCTGCGAGAATTGTGAAAGAACGAATTTCTATATTAGCAGAAAATGTGAAGGAACAGATTATTTTCGCATTAAAACAGGCTAAATATTTTGCTATTCAGCTTGATGAGACAACTGATTTTAGTAGCAATTCACAGCTAATAGTATATGTTCGCTACAAAGGTGCAGATAATTTTGAAGAGGAATTGCTGTTTTGTTCTCCTTTCGAGTTGAGATCTTGTAGAATTGACAGAAAGTAGAACAGAACAAGATAGCTTCTTTTTCAAGGTTAGCTTTGTTTTTGGAAGATTGCGAAAATATTACTTTTGCAGACATCTTATCAAACTCAAAAAGCGGTTTTCAGATTACTTTCCAGACCTTGATACACGTACTGTCAGTTGGATTGTAGATCCTTTTAAATGTGAAATTGCGATGATACCAGAAGAACCTTCAGGTTTGGCAGAAGCAATTCTTGAATTTCGATCTAATACTGAAGCACGTATTCAATTTGAGAGTAAACCAAATCTGTCGTCTTTTTGGATGTCAAAAGCTGCAAAGGCTTTCAAAATTGCACATGAAGAGGCGGTTAAAAAATTGCTGCCATTTGGAACCCAATTTTGAAGCAATTGTATCGAACATAAAACAACATCCTTTCTCCAAAACGTGAAGGAAGAATGTTTTCCATTATTCTTTTTTTTTCTAATTTTTTCAATTCTAATTTTTTTTTGTATTTTTGTATTTTTTTTTCAATTCTAATTCAATTTTTGATATATATATTACTTATATTACTATTATTACCGTTATGTATTACTAGGTATTACATTGATAAATTGAATAAATGATGTTTAAATTAAATTTTTAGTTATTGTTTTCTTTTCAAAATTATCATGGGGGGCTATAATATGAAAGATGCTAAAAAGAGGAGATTTCGTTTTTTTACTCTTCCCCATGGGGTAATATCAACTTACACAAAAATATCTTGAGGTAATGATTAAAAAAGTTCCCCGGCCGCTGATATAAAGCAATTGACGATCTTTGTTATTTCTTGTACGCCGATGATGAATGCGGCACTGCAGCAATGGGATTTTTAAAATTGTTTGTGGAATTCTACTCTGATGATGTCACTGGTTGGCCTCTGTGATGAGTGGATTCAGTGGCAAACATTTCTAACAGAAATCCGATCATTGCCGACAAAGAAAACACCTATGCAAATGTTGAAATTGACGAATGAATTGTATCTGAAGACCGGGTTTCAAATGTACATGTTGCTCTGCGCATTTATCTTACTTTGCCTGTTTCAAACTTGCATCGGTGAACGATCCTTCAGCCAAATGCTGTTAGATCAACTATGGGCCAGGAAAGACTAAGCAGCTTAACACTGGTGGACATTGAATCTGAAATTGTTCAAAGCGTTGACTTTCAGGATATTATCGACTTTTTTTAAACAATTAACGAGATATTTTTGACATTATACTGCACGTATCGGTATATTACAGTTATGATTTAAAATATTCATATTATTTCATATTTTTAAGATATGGTATGTTTTGTGTAAGGCAGTAATTTATTTGTGAAACTTACCTACAAAAACTTAATCCGGCCCAGGTCAGAACCACCGACTAGTATTATCTATTCAATTAAAAACCAAAAATTTTCAGCTGTTTAATTATGCAATTACTTACAACTAAATTAATGCACGACTCACTGTGGCACTGTGATGAAATACACATCTGGTGTTATCGCGATGAAATGAAAATAAATCATAAATATAAAATTGATTTTACTTGAATTAGAGAATTAGAAAGTAGACGTGTTCTTAAAATCGGCTAAATTAATTACATTACTTTTACAGAGTGGCAGAGAATGCGTGAAGGAAATTGAATTAATATAATTAGAGGCTGTCAAAATCAATCTTACAACGCCAAATCACTTCAAATAGTAACTGGGATTTTCAGTTTCGTTTATTAACCCTTTCTAAGGTGGTGGCAATATACTGTACACCATTTTAAACTAATAAAAATATCTAATAAAATATCCAAAACATCTAAGTGTAACGCCACCACTTCTCCCTAAAAGCCTCTTTTGTTTTTTTTCTATGTTTTTATTTTTTTATGATCATTTGTAACTATATAATTATTATTAATAAACTTTGAGTTTTACAACACTTTTAGTTTCCTTTGCCTTAGAAAGGGTTAAATATTTCTTGTTGATTTATTTGAATTTTGTCAAATTATTTTATGATCCTAAATTTGTGAGTCCGTTTTATATATGTAAAATCTATTTGTGGGATAATATTTTTAATTAACAAATTTTCAATCTTTTGTTTTATTTTCTTTTGGATTCAATCATATTCTCGTTTATTTCTAATTCCAGCAACCCAAAATAATGAGAAAACATAAAAAGAAAGAAAACCTTTAGTAATATACTGGTAATCTTGTATTCAAAAGCTATAAAATAAGGAAGGAACTCTACCCAAAATCTCAAAAGAGATTGAAAATTTAACCTGAAAAAAAGGTTGAAAGTACTAAAGCTAGGACAGAATGCTGCGCAAAAATTGACAAGTAATGTGTATATGAAATAAAAGAGAATTCCTGCTCAAAGTTTTCTACGACGCAGACAATGATTAACAACCTGCAATACAAATGAGCTGAAATTAAGACAATGAAAAATTAATAATCCTTGTCATGATTAGAAAATCGTAGCAAAGACGAATTTTTTATATTTTTTTATTAATCAAATTTCTTTTTTAATTATATTTTGGATATACAGATAAGAATAAATAAAAATTTAAATGCACAAAACGTTAAGTACAAAGAAATTAAAAATAATGTAAAATTAAATTAAATTAAATTCATAAAATAAATTAAGTGCAAATGATTTATTAGAAATTTGAGAAATTATTTTTAGATAGGAAAAGTTTAAAGGGAAATTAGGATACGAATAATTTTCAAAAAATGGGAGTCCCCATGTATTGCTATAACAAAATAACAAAATAATTAATAAAATTAAACAATGAAATACCACAACAGTCACTCTTAATTAACAAGCACTAAGTGAAAAGAGAAAACAAAACAATATCGATTATCTTTAAACGCCAGCAAATGACAACTTATAAAAGAGAGAAAAACAAATGAAATAAGACAAAAGAAAAATAAAAGATTAAAAAAAGCTAAAAAAAGTTAAAATAACCACCCAATTGGTACAAATCGAGGAGGTTCAACCGAGAGGCAGTTTAACGATCATTTAATTGAGCAATTACTCACTGTATATTGTAATAAGCCCCGAGTTTTGAGTGATGAATCTATTTTATGTAATTGTGTTATCACAAACCAAATCGTTTGTAATTGTAACATATAATCAATAAAAGTAACGCCTGTCATTATTGATAATATTTCCAGATAGGTTTGGATTTAGATCAATAATTGGTAATATTTAACTCCAACCCAACCGCGATAATAAAAACACTTAAAATTATACTTAATCAGATCAAATTTAAAGAACTAATAAATGAAGTCAACATGAAATAAAAATTTATGCAAAAATTAAACAGAAAAATATATTTGCAGTCTGATAGAAATAAAGATAAATGAAATAATTGATAATTAATTAATCAATTATAATTATATTACGTTTCCAACAATCAAATTTGTTTTAATTAGTCCAAAACGTATTTCGTGAAAGCCATTCAAGGAAATTGGTGAGAGTCAAGCCAGTTTTATGAGATTTATGATATTTGAATGAGCTCAAAGTATATAAAAAACTCTAATACTCTAATGGGAAAATAATTAAACAAAATTTCCATTTGATGAAAATCAATAGGTTATCCCATTGAAAAATTACCCAGTCTTAAGAAAAATGGCAGAAATAAAGACAGAGTTCAACAAACAAATTTTTCTTTTCTTTAATCTCATCTTATTGGTGACTTTTTAATGTCTAAAATCGAGAAAAATTTGCCACATAGCAACGCATTGAGCTGGATTTTCGTTTATAAATTGAGTTCATTCTGACTTGATCCATTGCTTGGTATTTACAAATGTTTTCAACTACTTTTCTCATAGTAATTTCTGGAATTTTTTCCCTGACAATTCTTAGAGCTAATTCGATTAATTATAAACGTAATTTCGACCGAAACGGCTATGAAAAACTTCTGGGCCAGCAATCTGTTTACAAATATGTAAAGTTTATTTATTTTTAATTTAAAATTAATATTTAAATTCAAAAACTAATTTTTNCAAATTTTTGTTTTAATATAATTTCAATTAAATTTTTGGTAATTTTGCATAGGATAATTTTTAATTTATAAAGGTTTAGAAAATGACTTTTATTGCTATATATATGGCCTATCCAACCAAAATAATCACTAGAGTATTGAAGGCTTAAAATATTCCACGGACTGCACATAAAATAAACTTTTACTTAACACTAAATTTACGGGTAACAATATCCGTAAAAATAGGTATACCTAATTCGATATGCGAAATGAGGGAGCCGGTAGAGGAGAGTAATTAATATGGACCTATATTTCATGAAATATCTAAAAACCAACATATGTATTCAAAAAATAATAAATCAGTAATAGAATTTTAAATGAGTCAAATTGGTTCAGTCCGTAAATCTAGTGTTAAAGATAAATACTACACAATACTACACAATTTTATTAAGGTTTACACAGTTCAGTCACTAATAATTAGTCGGATATTTGTCTTTCCTTATATTTGCTAATTTTACTTAAATCCACATTGATTTTTGTCGTAGTACACCTTAGTTAATTTTTTAAAGCTTTCGTCTAGAAGTGATCTCCAATAATTATTTTAATCATTTAAAAAATAATTTCTCACATTCGTAATATAAATGTACTTACGATTACTTATTAATTTAAATTAGAATTTTAATTAAGAATATAAATTTTTAGTCAATTTAAAATTAATTCATTTCCCACTCATATCTTCCCTCTCAAAATTAAAGATTTTGACTTTTCTAGAGTTTTGTGCACTCGACATTTGATTTAATTCTTTTGAATTTAAATAAATTTTGCTCTTGAATATTTTAATTAATTGATATGAATTCTATTCTTGTACTTCCTAATATAATCAAAACAATAACAGATGTGATTTCCAGTGTTATAGGGAAAGTATGCAATAGAGTTGAATCAGCAATATTGTATACTTACCTGGCGCGAAGAGAAATCTTCGCGTCTCCTGCATAGTACTGATGAGAGCCAAAAGCTCGAAACTAGTCTATTATTGGGATTTGCACTGGGTATCACAAGGCTTGTAATGTTTAGAAACAAAAATATTTATAATCGTATACAAATACTGTCCTATAAATTAGTTTCATATTTTCTTTTATATTAAGTCGAATTTCTTTTCATAAATCACAGTTTGAGCGATTTTCCAAAAAATATGTTTTAATAAAGCATGTATATCAGTGGTATATCTAGACGGTCTAGCCATTAATAAAAATAATATTGTTTTGTATTTGATATATAAAATGTACACATTTTTTAAATACACAATATAATTTTATAAATTATTTTATAATTTAAAAAAATCGAAATAGATTTTTCAACGGGATGCGGAAACCTATTTTCAGATTCGAAGGGATGCGGCTCACCTAAACGGTTAAGAATCACTGATGTATATGAATAAAAACTGGATATATTGCACTATAAAAATTGTCAAATTAAAATTTACTAAAACAACTCTTAGCATCAAATATAATCAAACTAATTTATCAAAATATATATATTAATAATTTCAAAAAAAGATAAAAAATATTTTTCTAATTTTATCTCAACCAAGAAATAATTTAATTTTCCACAATTTATGTATTTTTTATGTTTTGTAATTAATTGTCAACTTTTTGTGAACAATAAATTTTTTCAAAATATCATTTGATTGATCAACAGATTTAGGGAAATAATTAAATAAATAATTAATTTTGAGGCAATTTTCTATAAATTAATTATATGCGAGATTAATAACATCATAAATATGGAAATAACTATTATCAGATTTTATTAATATTTATAATAATAGTTTGAACCAATGTAATTTAAAATTGCAAATAAGCTCTATGAATCTAATACAGATAACCACCGTTAACCGCGACCCCGGCTAGTGCGAATTCATTATAACGCGACCGACAATTTAAAAAATATATTTTTCAGACACTGGACCTTGACAGTGTGATAAAGCGTCATACTGAGTGACTCATAATGTTCTTGCTCACTTACACGCATTATAATGTACATAGTAATTCATGAGAGTGAGTAAGACAAAATAACATCGCTGCGTGGCTCCTAGTAGATACAATCTACATACATACAGTTGACCTAGTTTTGCTTCGCTATTCAAGAGAAGAGTGACGTCTTAGCTGCGATTGCAAACACGTGTTAATTAATTAAATTGATTACATAATAATTTTTGGGCCCCTCGTAATTTTTAAAATGTCAAAAAGACGAAGTGATAAATTAGTTAAGAAAACTCGCCTTGGAAAGTGACCTTGGAAAAGAAACTAAAATCTATTGAAATGATAGAAAATAGAAGTGATTTAAAATTGGCCGAGTCTACAGTGCGAACAATTGTGGTACAAAAAGATAAAATTAAAAAGGCTGGTGAGAGTGTTACTCAAATTACAGCGACGAAAGTTTCACGAACCAGAAGCTTTTTGATGAAGGAAATGGAGAATTTATTAAGCAAATAGAGAATTTATTAAGCAAATGGATAGAGGATCTGAATCAAAACCACATGCCTATTAATACTCAAATCATAATGACTAAATCACTTAGTCTTCGGGGTCATTTAAAATCTCAACATGGAGAAGAAATATTTAAAGCAAGCAAAGATTGGTTTGATCGGTTTAGAAAACGATTAAACTTGCATAATCTTAAAATGATTGATGAATCGGCTAGTGCTGACATGGAATCTGCTGAAAAATATCCAATGAAGTTCCGGAAAATTGTGGAAAGGGGAAATTATCCAATAGGCTTAATTTTTAATGTGGATGAAACTGGACTTTATTGGAAACGATTGTTCAGTAAAATTACTGAAATTCACTGCAATTATGAAAATAATATTATCGAAGAGATTAGTCGTCTAGTCATTTCCGAAGGCATCGAAGGTGTTAATGAAGATGATATTCGTACTTTGTTAAAATCACACTGGTGAATCCTTGACTAATGAAGAGATACAGGAAATGGACTGTCATACACCCCTAGAAAATGACGTATCCAAACCTATTCCAGTCTGAAATTTGACTGTAAAAACTATCGAAAAGACCCTTTCTCTTCACAATCAATGAATGGAGTTGTATGAAGAGAACGATGAAGATTACGAGCAAGTAAATGCTGTTAAACGTGGCTGTATTGCATTGCTTGATGGTTATCGGCAAATTTTGCGCAATAAACGTAGAGAAGCCAAACAATGGAATCAAGATTCTTTTATACGTCGATAAAAATGAATAAATTATTAATTTATCCATTGTATTTTTTTAAAAATTCTTAATGTTATTTTCAATGTTTATTTAATTTTTTATTCTTAATGTTATTTGCCTTATTATTATTCTAATATTTATTTAATAAATATAAAGTTTTTCGAGTCTTTAAATGATTTTTTTCAAAAATCCACTGTTGATCGCGATATTTCGTTTCCAGAACATATCCCCGCGTTGAACGGGGGTTATCTGTATATGATTTGTTTGTGGTGAAACATAAAAAGTTCTGATTGGCTAATGGGATTGTACACCACATTATGGATTCCTCATGTAAAATTATGGAATTTTTCGATGTCTTTGAAGTGAAAGGTTAATGATGGAATTTTCAAGTAGACAAAGGCTTTGTTATGTATTGTTTTATTATTCTTATTTTATAAAAAAACAGCTTAATGTATTTTAACAAAACTTCTGAAATAAATAATTTTTAGGATTCAAAAATTATATTAAAAAAATTTCACTTTAAATTTAATAACTGTAAACGAAATATATTGTGGAAAGATTTGAAAATTAATGATATTTTTATTATGTTGCTGGAATTTTAAAAAGTTAAATTATTTTGGTTTTAAACTTTACCTTAAAGTTCAAATATCAAATTTTTTAATAACCTATTAGATGCTATCAATTAATTAAATAATTTATTTATTTTAAATCACAATGTTGTGCCCTTCAATCGATTTCAAAATATTTTCGTGTTTTTACTTTCAAAAGCTTTCAAACTTTATTTGTCAAAAATTTTGGCTCAATGCTAAACCAAAAAACAATAAAAAAGTAAAAATTAAATTCTTTACAACTTTCTTGTTGATTACTTTTTTACGGTGAATAAAATGTTTACTCGTAATTTGTGTAATACAGATGTGAGATGTTCTAAAATATAAATCAAATTATTATTGTATGTTTCCTGTATGTTGGAATCCTTACATATGCATTGATTATTTTTATAAAAACTCCTATAACAAATTTTTATTTGATTTGTTTAAATATTATTGTGGTTATATAATAAAACAGAGTCGAAATCTTCATTTAAAATGGATTCAATTAATAATACCAGAGGTTGTATGGCTAACAACAGTTTTTCTCGACTTACGACGAAGATACGTTCCTAAACTCTGGTTATAAGTCAATACTAAAATAATTCAGCAAACTTTTATTTATATCGAAATTTCCATTTTTAATAAAATAATTCAAATAAATTTATATTTTTTTAAAAAAAAATAAACATCTTTCGCATTCTTGTCATTCGTACTTATTGTATAAATACAATTCATTTCTTCATCTTCAATTTGAGGCAAAGTGGTGGAGAATTTTATTTAAATATAAAACTAATTTTGATTGAACGGTATCCTCTTTATACTCCCTGTATATTTCTTGATAGCAGGTAAGAATATCTTGAATCCAGCGGTTCACATTTAAAAATCTGTCATTGCCTTAATCTATTACTTCAAATTTTTGTATTCCTTTGATTAATCAAATGAATTAATCATCAACGCGAAGTTTTTTGATGTTCAGTAAATACGTTTAATTAGTTTTCATAAATTTCCTCTTCCGCAAACATTTGAGTTGCAAGATCTTATAATTATGCATTGATAAGATCTTCCGAATCATTTTGATTAAGTTGGTTAATGTCTTCATTATCAAAGTCGAGGTTTAGTCGTTCACTTTGTATTACGATTAGGTTAGTAATATATTCGATATTCTTTTCATTTTTGTTTACATAAAGATAAACCTGTTTGAACCGCTTGATCAGATTCTTTCATATACAACACGCACATACTGAAGTAGCTTCTCTTCATGGCGCATCTATTGCATGAAAGATGTTATAATTTTTCCAAAATTCTTGGTAAATTTACCTTCCTTCTGTTGCGCCAGTGCCTTTCGCATATGTATATTTTAATAATAGGCTTTAAAAGTGGCAATAGGTTTCTGGTCAATAGCTTGTAAGATTCTAGTAGTACTAGAAGGTAGTTACAAAACTTTTATGTTCAAATGTAAATCTCATATTTGTGGTGGATGTTCTAATTAAATTATAGAATGGTTCAATGAAGTTTTTAGCAGCATTGTAATCAGCATCGGCTGCCTCTTCCCTGATTTTCACATTATGATAACTGACCACTTTTCAAAATCTGGCAAACCATCCATCCAATTCTAAGATTCTTTTGTTTATGAATCTTCAAATAGGCTCAACGCTTTTGGTTTTATGTTTATGAATCGCACAGGAATTTGTTTCTCAATCTTGATATCCATTCAAATAATTATTATTTTTTCCATTTGTTGCATAGTTCCGATTCTTTGTACGAGTTATTATCATTGATACTTTTACGAGGATCCTTTAACGCAATGGTTCTCAACCTTTTGGGGTAATCGTACCCTTTGGTAACAATTTGGAATCTTACGTACCCCTAACTTTTATTGTTATTTATATACAGCAAAAAACAATATTATATAAAGAAAAAACATTTATTCACTTTATATTTAGAAGCAATTAATTAAAAATTACAAAAAAAATTAAATTTAGTTGGCACGTTGTTGCTGCTTACCGTCAACCAAATGTTGTATTCGTGGTAGGGTGTGTGAAAGAGCCAAACGCATGTCATGTTCAGCATTTAGTTTGTTCCTTAATTTTGTTTTTATTGACTCAAGCACTGAAAATCCAGATTCGCAAAGGTAAGTAGTAACAAACGGAATAAGAGCCTTCAACGCCCGGTTGACTAAAACAGGATATGCCTCGCTTTGCTTACACCAGAATACATCCAACGCCATTGTTTCAAAGTCACTGCTTATTTTTTTGTTATTCCGCAGTTCAATGAGTTCATCTTTTGCGTCATCAGCATCACTAATTTGATCCAATGAAATGGTGAAAGGGTTTCTTATCCAGTTATCAACAACAAATGTGCGAGGAATAATGCCATCGAAAGTAACTTGAAGATTTTCCAAATGTATTTTAATACAGTCCAGAACCATGATATCAATTTCACGTTTAACTTGCAAGGAAACTATTTCATCAAAAAGCGAAAAATTGGCGTAATTTTCACTTTCAACTCTTCTGCTATAGAGTGCCAGCTTTTCTTGAAACGATGTAACTTTCTCCTCGGCATCTAATACATTCATACCTCTACCTTGGAGTGATATATTTAAGGAGTTTAGATGGCTAAATATATCTGCAAGGTAAGCTAAAGAGAGCACAAAGCTGGTATCTGTGAAGTGACGCGAAAGAGTCGATTCTTTGTCACGTAAAAATGTCTCAATTTGATATCTAAGTTCAAATACCCGGCTAAGAACTTTTCCCCTGGATAGCCAACGTACTTCTGTATGTAAAAGAAGTACGGTATGTTCGCACCCAACTTCTTCGCATAACACTTTAAATAGGCGGTGATTCAATGCCTTTGATTTGATAAATTTTACGGTTTTCACGACAATATCCAATACCTCTTTGAAATAAGAAGGAAGAGTCTTTGATGCCAAAGCATGACGATGAAGAATGCAATGACTAGAAAAAACATTTGGGTTTATCTGTTTCGCAAGAGCAGTAAATCCAGATTTTTTCCCGAGCATAGCTGGAGCACCATCAGTACAAATAGATCCCATATTGTTCCAAGAAAGCCCATTGGCAACAAAAAAATTATTCATAATATCCACAGCCTTTGTAGTTTCTGTCAGAGGTTCACAAAAAAGAAAATCCTCTTTGATTTCGTTTCTATACACATATTTAACAAAAACAAGAAATTGAGCACAGTTAGAAACATCAGTGGATTCATCCAATTGCAATCCAATTTTTGTTGAACTTTCTTTTATTTGTTCTACAATCTGCTTTAAGACATCTTCTGACATATCTTTAATTCGATCGTGAATTGTGTTGTTTGATAGTGGTATTTGTGATATTTTAAGTTTTGCGTCCTTACCACACATAATCTCGGCCATTTCCATCGCACATGGTTTAATCAAAGTTTCCGCGATTGTATGAGGTTTTTTATCTTTCGCAATCCTCAATGCCACACGATAACTTGCTTCTAAAGCTGGTTTTTTCTCGGGAACAAATCCGTGATTGGTGAGCTTTGTGCTTGTTTCAAATCGGTCTCTCTTAATTTTGAATAAAGATTCTGTGTCATTAACGTTGTTTAGATGGACTGCTTGTAGATGTTCCTTAAGTTTGGATGGTTTCATATAACCATTACTAAGTACTTTCGAGCAAAGTATGCATTGTGGCCTTTCCAATCCATCTTTGTCAACTAAGAAAGTGAAACCGAATTGAATATATGAGTCCTGATAACAACGCTTCTTTGACATTGTGACAGTATGGGTTAGCTGTCGATAATAAAAAATAATTATTTCTAAAAACTAAGACAATTAAATATGCACTGGTTTATTTATTGTAACTACCCAAATAAATTGAAACCCGTTATAGATATAACCAAATCCTTACAAGTAGTTTTTATAATGAATCTTCTTACTATTTTGCTGTTATATATATGTCTTTTCTATGACAACCAAAATTTCAAAGACTACTAATGCTTTTTCATATAACGACTTATTTATTATTTCAAAAATAAGAAATCCATATGTACATATTTGTTATTGTATTTAGTTTTAGGAAATTTACTTTGAAAAAACCGAACCGTGTTCAAAAAAATTGCGATTTTTGTTTGTTACTAAATTTTAAAACAATGAAATATTATCAATAAAAATTCGAGACAAAAATCCTTACCGGCCGCGCTTCTCGTACCCCATAGGAGTGCTCCACGTAGCCCTATGGGGTCCATAGACCCTCGGTTGGGAACCCGTGCTTTAACGGCTTCATGGATTCTTTCATTAATTTTTAAAATAATGGAGACAGTTTAATGTGACAATTTCAGATTACATGCTAAGTCCATCACTTTCGTATTTCTCGAATTTATGCGTACTTGTACTTCTGTTTGCATTATAGGTCTTAAGACAGTTCAACCATGATTAAAATTACAAAATGTAATAACCTGAAATTAATTATGGTTTATAAATAAGAACGTTTTTTACCAATTTCAGCACTGCTTATTTTTTTCATTGAATTTATTAAAAAGAGAGCTTGAAGACTATAAATCAGTAATATATCGATGTTTGTTGATACATTACTGATTTATAGTCTTCAAACTCTCTTTTTAATAAATATTAGTGTATAAAATCATTGTAAAAGGGTGCATTTAACACTCAGTACCACGTAAAAAACAAGCCTTTATGAATATGCTGTTTTCAGACACATTGAAAATGTTGTTAGAAAATGCGTTATCCGACACAAATCTTAAATTATTAATGTATTTTAAATATTGTTACTATTGGATCCCTGTCAGTCATTTTTGAGTTTTAAATTATTGCGTAATATTAAAATATATTTCATGCAGCCAGCTGATAAAAATGTTTCTAATGCATTAGTTCAGGGGTGGGGAACCTGCGGCCTTTAGGCCGCACGTGGCCTCCCGGAACTTCATGTGCGGCCTGAGCAGCCTTATCGAAATCAATCTTAATTTATATAAAAACCATGAATTTTGATGATTTACAAATAAAAATACTTGTAACTACTGAATTGTATATATCGTACTGTACAAGCATCCCGCCGAGTACAAAGAACGAAATATAAAAGTCAATCATTCATACCCATAAATACAAAACGTATGTAGACGAATTAATAAGATTATTGAGCACTCATTTGTGAAATGATGACTTATTTGCATCAATTTTTCGATTCAGAAATAATAAACATATTCCAGAATATTTCGTACAGCTGCATTATTCAAATCTTGAGACTGATTTTAAACATTGTTTTAATTACTAACTGTATACAAACAAAAGATTTAAAATGAAATTAATTAATGTTAAAATACTTTTTTACTGCGACCCCATTTGGAGGCCACCAATTTCAATGTGGCCTATTGAAATAAAAAAATTTCCCCACCCTTGCATTAGTAACTAATGATTAGTTGATGAAATTATTTACATTATACATATCTGGAACAAAATATAACAGATTTTCCATGAATTCTTAATAAAAATTTAAATAGCGGTTATAATTTATTTATATTAATTCAATGATTACTTTGTTATGTACAACAATTATTATAATATATTCAGAAAAAATAATTTTGAATTATATTAAAGAAAATTATGGAAATATATAAATAAAACAGAAATATAGAGAAAAAGTAACTTCAAATAGATTTGCAGAATAATCATCAGACTTCGACTTTTACTGTTATAAGGCCTAATTTAGTTGTTATTTACTATGATGTAATTTCTAATTATTCACAATTAAAATAATTAATATTTAGCTGCATAATATTAACGAAGTGCCTATTCAATTTATTTGTAATAATAATAATAATAATAATAATAATAATTATTATTATTATTATTATTATTATTATTATTATTTTTATTATTATTATTATTATTATTATTATTATTATTATTATTATTATTATTATTATTATTATTTTATTATTATTATTATTATTATTATTATTATTATTATTATTATTATTATTATTATTATTATTATTATTATTATCATTATTATTATTATTATTATTATTATTATTATTATTATTATTATTATTATTATTATTATTATTATTATTATTATTATTATTATTATTATTATTCTAGTGTGGCGAGAAAGATGATTCGTGCATGTTTACAAATCAGTGTTGCGAAGAATTCGTCTGCGATCCTTACGGTAATATTTATTTTTTCATCCTATTATTTGACAGATACAATAATTTAAGAAACTATTTACGTAATAATAGTCACAAGATGTTAAGCTAATTAAAGTATAATAACAAAATTATGTAATTATAATTAGAAAGTAGTTGCTAAAAAACTAAAATCTTTTATTAGTAATACATAAAATATTTCAGTATCATTTAAAAGAAATAATTTTCAAAGTGACTATAGTTGAAGACCTTGAATAAATTAAAAATCTTATAAATTATATAAATATTTTTGTTAAAATCTCAAAAAGATAGAATTGTTGTAAATTAATAAAAATCAAAATTGTATAATACATTGCAAGAAGGAAAATGTTACAATTAAGCTAAGCAAAAAATTATGAATAATTCAATAAAATAATTATATTTTTCTCATTAGAAAACATTTGCAAAATTCCCATATTGAGTCAAACCGACAAGAATGTAAATTACAAATGTCTAAATGATAACGACTGTTCCTCAAACGAATGCTGTAGGCTAATACACGGAATCGGTAAGTGAAATAATGTAGTTTATTGGTTCAAATTAGTATTACCTTAATGCAGAAAGTACAAGAATTTGCAGTACCGATTGTTCGCCAGAAAGAGACGTTGTTGAACATGTGGAAAATCCGTCGTACATGGCAAGAACATGGTGGAAAAAATCGATATAATAATTGAATAACCCTTCGTTAAAAAGGTTGTGCGAAAATCTTTGGTTGTGATAAAATGTCATTATTTATTGAACTTTTCAATTGAAATAAATTTTTGCATTGAATGAATTTTTATTTCTTTATTTACTAGACATCACTAAATGACGAAATTTCACAGGGCAAAATTACAATAAAAAAATTACACTTAGACAGAATTACACAGGGAAGAAATTACACATACGAAAATTATACGAAGACAAAATTAAATATGTAATTTTGTGCGTTTTATTTTTAGTGTTTATACTCAAAATTAGGCATGCTAAAATTTTAATTAATTTTTAAAATGTTATTTACTTAAAACTTTTCTTTAACCACTTGCGCTATGATTTAATTTTCGGTAGCTGCTAACTGCAAACCACAAGCATTTCCTTGTAAAAAATCAGTACAACATACCTTATCGATTTAGAAATATTCCTTATATCGATAATTCTACGCGATGTGAACTAATTTTATAATTGCAGTTCGAATAATGACGTTCCGCCTGTCAGCCGACGTTGCAAACACGTCGTTTTTGTTTTTGCGACAAATACTATCGACGTGGTATACACGTCACTTGCAGTTCTGAAAAAAATCATCAAGACGTGCCTGGCACGTCAATATAGCGCAAGTGGTTAAATATATATGAATTTTATATATTCGCAAAATATTTATATTTTTTATATTAATTAATTAAAAGAAAATTAAATGTGTAATTTTGTCTTAGTGTTATTTCTTCCCCGTGTAATTCTGTCTATGTGTAATTTTTTCTGTGTAATTTTGTCAAGTGTAATTTCATCCTGTGAAAATCTGTCTTGATACCACTAAAATCATCATTCAAGGTTTTAGGTATCAACAATACATTAACTAAAAGTTTGTATAAATATATGTTTAAATATAAAATTAAACTCTGCCTTTTGAAAATTATTTACTCAATAAAGTTAATCAAGCTCAAATATTTCATGTTAATTAAACATATCCAAAATAAGACTGAAAAATATTTACACAATTAATTAAAATTTACTAAAAAGAGAGCCTGAAGACTATAAATCAGTAATATATCGATATTTTTTGAAACTCAAGAATTTTCGGCACTGACTTTTTCAAGTGAATTTGATCATTATTGCTTTTAAATAATGAAATAATGACCAAATTCATTTGAAAAAGGCAGTGCCGGGAATTCGTGAGTATCAAAAATCATCGATATATTACTGATTTATAGTCTTCGAGCTCTCTTTTTAATAAATACAATGGAAAAAATAAACAGTGGTGAAATTGGAAAAAAAAGTTATTAAATTAATTAAAATTCAATAATTTTTAACAGAATTTATTTGTTTTATTTAATTAACGTTAATTCAAACTGTCATTATATACTCTAATATCGAACATGTAAAAATAGTTTCGGTAATGACGAAGTTCGAATCAGTAACTTCGGTTAGAAGATATTTACAAGATTTGGCATAGAAAAACATATTGACAGAGAAGACTGCGAAGAGTAGCTTGATAAAGTTTAATGAAACTGACGGTGTTTGTCGTTTTGGGAAGTCAGGAAAACTATTACTTGATGAAAAAATTACACCAATTTTAATGTTAATAAGTGCTGTTAATAAATGCGGCGCTACTCTATAAAATCTTTTTTTTAAAACTCTTCATTATGTAATATTAATAATGTGTGCATCTAGTTACAATTTTACAATTGGTTTGACGCTTTCCTTATTATTCGTAACGGTGTATAAAAATATTATTATCTATTAAAATACTGTTGTTGCAAATTGCGCTATTAAGTATTCCCAAAAAATTAATCAAATACCGGTGGCATAGTATGAGATTTATAGTTGTCCAAGCTGTCAAATTATAAATGGTTGCAATGGGAGATTTACCTTTTGTTACACTTAGAATCAATGTAATATTGGTTGGCACTAAAATTAATATTTTCTTTGAATTACCTCTAAACTTCTTTAAATTGCCTACGACCAACTAATGAATTAACTGACGTTTAACTAACTAGTTTTCTCTTTTTATACCGTTTTATAATTGAATTCACTTTACATTGAGATTAGTTTGATGTCAGGGCGCCCCTTGAGGTTATCAAATTTTATTTACATCTCCCGGGTTTTTTTATTTTCTTATTTGTTGTCAATTTTCAGATTTCAATGTTTACATATAACCCATTTACCTCTAGGTAATTTTATCAATTTTTTAATTAAATCTTTTAATTAAATTTGGGAACCTTACTATTTCGGGTTTTCCATTATTCTCCAATTGTGCAATGAGATACATCTTAAACTATAGAAATCTAAAAAGTGATAGAAAAATCAAATACTGCACACAAACACATCATATAATAAAATACACATACAAATTTTTGATTCATAGAAATGCACCACTGAGATACATTTCTATAATAACTTTATTTTAGACAATTTTTAAAAAAAAAGATCGCTGAAAAGTTTTAAAATATATTTTTAATAAAAATATCAAGAGCAGATGATTTGGTTCAACTTCTTTTCAATCTAGATTTGATTTCCTGAAAGAAGCCCTTCATATTGAGCAAAGAAATAAAATTACAAAAATTAAACAAATTATTTTATAATATTCGGCGATTTTTCCCAAATTTTTTAGAAAAATACATATTTTTGGTGATTGATTTATTTAATTATAATTAAAAATATATCTGAACCACATTTTTTAGAAATAATCCCGAAATACTCATATCTATATGGATCAAAATTCAAGCCTTAAAATTTACTTAAAATTAAACATCTTACCTAAAAGCCATTTCTAAAATGGCTAAAATAAATTCATGATGAGCAATTCATACGTAAATAAAATTGGTGAGTGAGTGTACACGCCAACCACCACTATAGAAAACGTAGCTCAGTGGTGTTTGATGTAGTTAAGCGGTTGTCAATTCCAAGTTGTGTTGCAGATGTTGAAGAGTTGCAATAAGCACCAAAATTCAATGTTGTAATATTAGATAATTTTGTGTCAGCCGTCAATTAGTAATCAATTGTGTTGATCAATAAAAGTTTATTTTGTCGGGAATTCGTTATTGTTGTCAACTAAGGCACGCTTTGGAATCATAATAATAACTTAATTTTAAATTTCATATTTTTAAAGTGATATGTCTAATAACGATTTTTAATATTTTTAATTTAATTAATATTTTTTATTAATTAATATAGTCGTTTTTCTTAACATTTTAACATGTAATTTTTTCTAATAATTATAAATATACTTTTCTTATTTTATAATATTCACTGCTTAGATGATAAATGCAAAGTTATTTCAAATTTTGTTCTCTTCACTTTCCAGTTTTGTCCAAATATTACGATTTAGCCTTGGAGATGCGGAGAAGGTCCACACTAGCAATTATCTTATATAAAGTACTGCCAGACAATGCAAACGCCATCAAAACAAGTATTTGTAGGAATTGCTTAACAGATTTATGATTTGCTTAACTTAAGAATTAAAATAAATTTCAACTTTTAATATTAATAAAAATTATCACAAAGTATAATTGATACTCCGTCGGAAATCAAATAAAAATTTAATATCAATCATACAAATAATAAAATTCAACTTTCAAAAAAACTTCTCTCTGAAAACTTTTTGTAATTACATTGATTAACTTAATTTATCATATAATTACCATAAAATTTTTTGTGAAATCCAATTGAGGAAATCGCGGCTTTTTTACAGTCTAGTAAATTAATAATTCTCTTAAAAAGTCAAAACCAATAAATTTTTTTCAATGAATTAATAAAAAGAATTAGCTGTAACGTTAAAACAAAAAATAAAATATTTGTGAATAATTGACATCGGTGAGAGAATTTAAAATTTCAAAATTGTAAAATATTTATAAAAATTTTACTAGGTCGACTTAGTTACGCTAATGGAATAAGCTAGTATTGTGACCCCGATTGTATGTAATTGAACCATTCACAGATAGATTCGTTTCAAATTCATTTACTCTCTCTATCTTACACACCCTATAATAAAGTGTTCACCAAACAGACTTTTATTCCAATATTCTACACTTATAAGAATGTGTGCCGGTCACAATACCTTACTTATCGTACAAAATTTATTATTATTTATAAGATATTTAAATATTAAAAATTACATATTATATAAAATAAATAAAATATATTTGTTTATATATACGCTTTAATATATATTTTCTAAATTCAAAAATGCAATTCAATATGCCGAACGAATCCATTGCAGTTAGTACTGAAGCTAAATAAAATCGATCAAGACCAAGCAACAGATGTCGACAAAGATGTTATAAATAAATTTTGAATTTTAATACAGATTTATTATATTATAGCATTTTTTAGAATTTCTTTGCTACATATAGACAAAATAACAGGAATAGGAGAATGCAAAATTAACCTTAATTAATTCAAGGTCATATATTATATTCTATAATTAATTCCATAAATCCTATCTGAAATTACCTCAAAAAAATGCTGTTAAAATTTAGGAATGTACTTGGCTTTCTTCCAGTTTGTCATGGGTCTAGTTTAAATATTTTCATTTAAATATTTTTGTTATACCTTTTATTAAAATGTTTTAACTTATTACAATAAAATACATTTTAAAATATTTTACGCTAAATTAGTTGGGAAATGGGAGAAATGAGCCGTGGAACTCTGGATTTTTTGAAAATATTTTTTTACTACTCATATTTTAATTTCGATAGATTTTATAGTTGAAATTTCAAGTAAATTTAATTTTTAATTTTGTGCTTGATTTGAAATTACAATCAAATATAATATATTTTAATTAAAATATATTTTAATAATCTTTAAAAATTATAAATATTTAAAATTTATATTTAATTTGTAAAAATGTCGAAGTTGATAAATTAATTAAAACAAAAGAAAAACCAAATTCAAAATTTACTTCATTTAAAGATTTCAAAAGCACGTCACGTAAGCCAAGAGAAACTACGTAATTTTCTAAAATTCATTAAAATAACAAAAAATTTGACAAATTCTTTTAATATATTTTTTTATTTAATTCATAAATTTAGGGTCTGTAAGATTTTAAATGTGTAATTTTACTGTGTATAACATCAATTATTACATTTATATTTTTAATAGTATAAAAAGATGTTAGAATTATTACCTCTGTACAAATAAAAAATATTAAATTAACTACAGTCCAATAACACGTTGAAGAGGTTACTGGATGGCATACCCTTCAGGTTGAAGGACATACTATTTACAATCTACGGTACATTTTCTAAAAATATTTTCTTTAAGAAGAAATAGACTAGCGGTATATATTTACTTAAGATTACAGTCCAAAAAATATTGAAAAAGAATCTTACGGAATAACCTTCACCACCAGTGCATTATTAAAAATTATTTTCTTGAACTCTTATCTTCTTCCTTATTTCTTAATCTACCACACGCCAATGGCTCAAAGATCAGGTAAAACAAATATTGTTGCGTAACATTGAACTCAGTAATGTCAAAATTAAAGATTTTACCTTATTATTTCCAAAATTATTTATAATCAATGAAATAAAAAAACATTTTTCACATTTAAGTGTACTTTAATTATAACGTACTTTATATAGCATAAAGTTGCTCAAAATAGTTGTTCATAAATGTTCACATAAATCACTGTCAATAAATAGACCCACGCACCTTGATAACCTTATCAAATTGGCACACTGGACATCCAGGTTGGAAAAGTAAATCTTATTTCAGGGTCTGTATTAAGTCAGTGAACAAACCCCTGTATAAAGGATACAGGCCAATGAAAAAAAGGAAAAGGTTTCAAATTTTTTAAATCATTTTCATCAATTTTTCATTCAACTCCGATATGCTTACCCTTCTTCTATTATGACATAACGAAATTTACAACGCAATTAGAATTAGTTTGTATGTGCTTCTAAATATATCAGAAATATCTGAGTTAATTATTAAAGTCAACAGACAATAAAAATATTCCAAAAGAAAACTTTATATTTGGGGGGTCATTATATAGTAAAAAAACCAAACAATTAAAATTAAAGCTAAAATAAATATATTATATTTGTTGTTAAACAAGTAAATAATAAGAAATATTATGAAATATTATTACGTAGACCCTAGCGGTTTTCTCACCTTGAAGAAATCTCACAAAAATTACATTGGATGATTCGTGAGGCATATTTTAGAAAATGGACTGAAGCCAAATGCCAAGGTCATATACTAAGACTGCCCCAATCAACAGATAAAGAATGGAAGATGCCCAAAAGCCTGAAAGATTACGAATGGCGCTTCATCATTACGGCTCGAACAAATATGCTAGAACTTAATATGAAGCAATCAAACCAAGATTTTCAAAATCAAGGCAACTACAAAATGCCGAAACTGTGACAACCCTCACGAATCATCCATTTATCTGCTTAACACATGCGTAAGAATAACAAGCATGAGGACCAATAAACAGAATTAAGTTCAAAAAGTCCTAAAAGATCTTTGAGAAGCAAAGAATTAAATTTCGAAATTGAATAAAAACCAAAAGAGACCAAGGAAATATTGAAGCCAGACATTGTCGTCAGAATGAAAGATAAAATCATGATATTAAACATCAAATGTACATTCGACGACATCACAACCATCGAAGCCTGAAGACCAAAAAAACCACAACAAATATAGAAAAAAACTAGAAACCCAGAATATCCAGGAGAAGACCAGAATACATACAACAATGGACACAATCGTTGCATGTTCACTTGGAACTCGGGGTAAAAGAAACAACACATGAGCCGCTGTCTTTCCGGAATTTTGTGTTTTCTAGCCTTCCTCCTTGGTGAGATTGCTCATTGTCTACGTCCAACATATTAGAACGTACCGTAATTAGAAATTTCCAGTCTGAGCCTGTTAGGTTCTCTGGGTGTTTCCATTTTATGTATGAGGATATCTGTAGTGTTATTATGTATCCTTGGTATTTGACTGCCTTCCAACTTTTGTAGTAGTTTTCTTTAATCATACAGTAATGAGGACGACATTATCACGTCGACGAAATCTACTCGACATTACATATATTATAAAATTTATTGATTTTTTTAATTATTGAAATTAATTGATGTTAAAAATTAAAATTTGATGTTTTTATATTATTCATCACATACTTTCATTTTATTTATGCATTTTGAGATAAAATGGCGAATATTCATAAAAAGGTGTTAAATTAAATACCAAAAAATTTATTTATCTCTATAATTTACAAATTTGATGAGAAAAGGATTACAATATCAATGTAAATATATTAAAACTTTTAATATATTTACAAGACATTTTAATTCTTTTCTCTTCAAATTTGTAAATTATAGAGCTAAATAAGTTTTTTGGTATTCATAATGACATTTTAAAATGAAATTCGTCTTCATCATTTATTATGTTTTTCTTGAGATTCTTGAAAGACTAAATTCAATATTCGGGAAAAAATTTAACATTTTTTCTGTCATATAAAATGATTTTTATAAAGATGTTGAGGATACCTATATAACAAATTTATGAATAAACAAATAAAATTACTTGGGAAATTATATTGGAAAAAAATGGGAAATTAAAGATAATCTGAAGTGCCACAAAGTGACAAGGTATAAAAGTAGAAAGCACAGCAGAAGCAGACAGAACAATCATGAGGAGACCAGTCAAGAGAAAAAAACAGCTAAAAAAGAATATTTGCGAGGAAACATTTACGTCAGAATATTGTGGAATATTGTGGAATAGAGTTGCGACAGAATATTTGAGACATAATATTGCGACAAAAAACAAAATAATTGAGATAATACCACATTTATTTGGAGAAATTGAAGAGACGTGAAGCAGAGAAACTTAAAGCGAAAAGCAGAAATAAAGGAATAAGCAGTAGGAACTTATTCAGTTAATAGCAGAGTAAAGTTCGGTGAGTAAATCCATGTAAACCTAGAAAACAACCAGTTAAATTACCAATTGTTATGCTCCTCAGTTGTGAAAGATTTGTCAAATCAAGGTTATTCGCGTGTGCTATTCTTCGCCATAGGGTTGTAATAAGCACTGTATAATCGGTAGTTGGCTTGTTGAGTCAATTGTATCATTGTTAAAATATTTGTGATATTCAATAAAGTTCCCAGTGTTAATTGTTATTTGTAGGTTAACAAAAGGCACGCTTGAAGTCAGAGAAACAATTCATTAAATTAAAATTTCACCAACGACCCAACAACCAAACAAAAACTTGTGTAATAAGTGGGAAATAATTTTATGTGAAGCGTTGGTAATTAAATCACAATCACCCTCAATAACCAGCAACGAATTTATTGAGATTATTTAATTAACTCATTAGATTATAACTATTACGTCATTACTGTTTCTGTATATAATTGTTAAGTTAGTATGTACTTGTTAGTTTCGTGGATGTTATGAAAATGTTATGTTTGGGGGTCGTTATTCGATGAATTGTTATTTAATGAGAAAATTGATGAGCCCGAAAGAGTCTCCGTTAAAACTTGTGGCGGGACAATCGGGGTGCAGGCTGTGTTTTGTAATAAGATAGTAACAAATTAAAAATAAAATTAATAATCAACAATAATACTTATTGTACCAAAACTTTTATTAACCAAAACCAAAATAATAATACTTTGAAAATTAATACTTTGATTCCGAGATTAATTCGATCGTCAAGGGATAACGCAGTACAAGGATTGGAATGGTCTTCCGTTAGATTCTGTAATTAATTCAATGGTCGATAGATAATACAGTACCAAGATTGGGGGAGATTTTCAATTCGATTCCGTAATAAATTCGATTGTCAATAGATAATACAGTACCAAGATTGGGGAGATTTTCAATTCGATTCCGTAATAAATTCGATTGTCAATAGGTAACACAACTTGAAACTAGCGTTATTTTCTGTTTAATTCAAATTTCTTATATTTAGATTATTTATCGACTTTTTAAAATTTGTAATTCATTTTCTATAGTGATAATTTACTATGGTAAATTATCACTATATAGTTTGTTTTTTTTTAAAAAAAAATAAAAAAACCTTCTCCACGTGCAACGTGCAGAATTGTTATTTGCATTCAGACCATACAATTAACAAAACCAAAAAAAATAAAGAATTACAATACATTACAATAACTGTTGATAAACAATTAAGACTCACGCCTTTCTTTCTTCGCTTTCCAAAATGAAATTATATTTCAAGTACTGAGCTTGGAAATGTTTTCCAATTTCATTTACAAAGACTATTCGATTAAAAATGGGTGTATCGTTTTTAGTGGTGTATTTTACTGCTTGTTTGTATATTTGTTTCATTATAGAAATTGCATACATTATATTTGTATGTTTCATTAATGTTTTTACCCGTTCTGAAATCCTATACTCCTATAATTGAAAAGAAAATCAGTGGTGAGATTGGAAAAAAAGTTTTTATAATAATATAATTTATTGATTTTTTAATATTATTGATTATTTTTATCAATTACAACGCGGTGCATTCTAAATAGTTTTGATGATAATCAAAATTTAGAAAACTTAGTAAAATCTTTATATTTCTGGTTTGAGGCGCAAATAGCCCCATGACCAAAACAATTATGGTAATTTCAATTATTTGACTAAGCATGTATGTTCATAGATATAAAATAAAAATATTAGAAAAAGAATTATAATAATTATATGTGAAATTATAAATATCTGCCACAGTTTTGTTGAGTGAAGAGATTGCATGCAAAAGAAATGAAATTCCATGAAAATATATAATTAAACATTCCCCATTACGCATATCCAGTAAATATTGTTGCTTTTTGATTTTTTAAATTATTTTCTCTATACAGTAAAACATATTTCCCATTTCATCCTTGTGTAGCATGAAGAAAATTGAACGTAAAAAAGGGTCAGTTCATGAGAAATTTGCAAACTTAATCGCATTATTTCCATAAACCACTTCAATATAAAAAAATAAAATTGCTATTAGTTATTTTGTATTTATTTTATTTTTATTTAAATTGGAATAATAAAGATATTTAGGGAGGATTCCGCGAAAAATAAAGCGCGTCAAAAAGTGAAATTTCACGAATTCAAACTTGGAAATTCCACAGTATGGAATAGATTAACATTTTTTAAATTTTTTTAATTTTAATTTTTTTAATTAATTTGAAGAAAGTTTATTGAATAATAAAATAAAATTTATAAAGTATGAACAGATTTATAAAATATTATTTAAGAAATTAATTCTATTAAATCGTAAATTAAACTTATACTTTCATACTTTTTATAAATTAATTGAAATTAAATATATTTGTAGTGCCTCCAATATTCCAATTAATATATTAATTTATTAATTAAATTAGAAATACATTATTAAATTAAGGAAATTAAATCATGTTGTTTAAATATTCATTCTTCTTTCGAAAATCACCACTCTTTATTTCAAAATGTATACAAAACCATGGAATTTTATCAATTTCTACAAAACTTGTCTCCTCCGAAGATACGGAATATCTAAAACCCAATATTACAATATTCGAAAAATCAGTTCGTCACACAGGCCACTGTCTCAGTTCTATATTGGATTCATTATGATATCAACACCGAATTTCCTATTCTTGATATACTCATACACCATCAATATTCAAAGTTCTATTAATGAAAATATCAGATCGCATAATATCTTCAAACGAACGTCAGGTCACCTCTAATTGGATCTATACAAAATATAATTGAATCAATAATCACTCATTAATCCTAAATGACAAATCAAATGTTTACGATAAATTAATTTTGTCGGATCCTAGATTTTCTTATCAATTTATTTTAAATATCGGTCTTATGCTCCTACAATATTTTCTTCAAAAACCTTCAATATTTTCAAAGGTATCGGATTCTGTTATACGTATTACAATCCGTCTTTTTGTAACAAAAAAGTAAATAGAGGATGGATTCGAGTTCCATATTAAATCATGCCATTTGAGTTTTATCAAATGTTCCATTACGGAAAATTGTATCACAAAAAATATTTCATTTATTGTGTCATATGTCAATTTCTAATTTCTGAGGACAAAGGTCTTGACAATCTTACTGTCTTTTGTTTACATATTTAAGTGACACTTAGTGATGAGAACTTTCCTAAATATCTAATGTAGCACTTCATTTTCATTGCGACAAAGGCAATGGCATCTTATGAAATTGCCATCACATTTGGCAACATCTTGGACAATACTATTCCAAATTTCCTCAACTTCCAATTCTTCATGAAGCCTTTGAATCGGACGTGAATTAATTGAATTACATCGATTGCACGTCTTAGCAATGCCATTCACAATTTCAGACACATAAGAAAAGCCTACATTTTCAATTAAAAATAATGTTCTTCATCAACTTATTTCTAATGCTGTCGATGTCCAATTCTTTTAAGTCAATATTTCTCAAGTTTTGTCACCGATATCCCCACAATGAATATCCGTCTATAATATGTTAAATAAAGATAAATAATTTAAAGCAATAATCTTTGATATCATTCCCAATTAATTCTAAAGATTTGAAATATTTCATTGTCAAAACCAAGTAAATAAACCCCTAATTGATCATTAACTCTAAACGACTTAATAAAACCGTGGATAATTAATAGAAAATTAATAAAAACTGGTTCTAAAGTAAAACATAAATCTAAATTATTGTGCAACTACATTCATTACAACCTATTAAACCTAAAACAATATAATTTAACAGGAACTATTATTGACTCATAGCTAAATACTGATTATTTCCATTGAAACATTGATATTTTACCAATAAGAAAATTGTCGATTTAAATTGAGATATTCAAAACATTTCCACCTTAACCGAACCTCGCCAAATATTTCTACCCCTTTAAACATCCAACCGACTATATTCCTTAAAAATCATATATTCCCATCTTAACCGAACCCTCACTAAATCCAACCGGCTATATCCATTAATTTCACCCACTTGAGCCCTTTAATATATCAATTCTCTTAAAATCCATAGAAAATTCTTCAAAATATTAATTTTATTTAATTGTTACAGATACCAAACATTTTTTCCATTGAAATAATTTAGTAACTAAATTCATGTAGTAAGAACACGCTAAAAGATCAAAATTCACTAAAATCAATATTTTCTACAAATATTTCACCACATTTAACATCAAATATCTAACTAGGGATGATAATTTCTCATTGATTGATCATAATTCTTCAACGATTCAGCCAATTATAGCAATTATAACATGATATATCTTTCAAACTAAATCACAAATTTCAGTATATTTTACAATAATTTTCAAGTAGATTTCAAATAAAATTCATGATAAAATTAGCTGGTTTTAACTTAAGATTTTCAATATTTAAAAGTTCATAAATGTGTAAATTTAAATATTCTTAGAAAATATATGAAAAAATTATTTAGTCAAATTATCATTACAAAGTCATCATAAAAATTAAATAATTTATCCTATCACTTGATTATTGTAAAAGCTCTAATTATTAACCTAACTGTCATAAAAAATAATTTTTATTTAAAATTAAATTAAAAAACAAGTCAATAAAATATAGCAAATTATTAGGACGTGGTTTCTAGACATGAAATTTCATCAAAATATGGTTTCCTCAAGTTAATTATTAGATATTTACTTAAAATTAAAAATAAAGATTTCTAAATTCATTATTTTAAAAAATATCTTTCTCAAAAATATAGTACAATTTTTCACTATCGAAAGCAAAGTTTATTTTGATCACTTTTATTATTGTGGTGAAAGAAAATTTATTTGTCTGACCAATTTAGAATACCATAATAATATTATTATTCAGTGTAACAAGATTTTCAACACACTGATAAATTGATGCGTTACGTATATTATGAAATTGAATGATTTTTTAATTATAGAAAGTTTTATCCATCGGAACCGAGTATAAGGGGCCAGTTTTAGCTTTTTCACGATTGTAAAATAAGTTTCTTAAAAATGTCAAATTTGAAAAAGATGAACTGAAAAATACAATAAAGAATATCGAATGATGGATGTCTCTTAATTTATGATTTTAGAGACGTTGCCTTTTTAAGACCTTTGATTGTCATTAGATAAATCAATATTGTGATATTTAGTGATATTTAAGAATTTACTTACAAATACCTCAAGGTAAATATTCATGTAAAAGAATATTTTTCAAAGTTTACTATATTTTAATTTAATTAAACCCGTCATTTAAGAAGTTATTTCGTTTCATAAATATGAAATGCAGTGCTTTTTTCTGGAAAAAAGGTGCCGGAACGTATCTGTACTATCCTTTATATGCAAAAATATGACGCTGAAATTAGCTAACAAATAAAACATATTGATTATTTTACAATGTGAATTGACAACGCCGACGACAGGAAACGATTTTAATGACGTAGTATATTAATGGTGTATATTTACCATGAGCGTGTTTTATATAATAGTAATAACACATAGGAAACACGGAGTTATGATTTGGCGTACGACTCCTACTTTTAATTTGATTGTAATTGACTATTTGAAATGTCAGAAATAGAAATATGAAAAAAAACCAAAACATATGTCAATTTTTTAAAATCATTCAGCGAAAAATTGTGCCTGAACGCCGTTCCGGAGCGTTCCGTCAGAAAAAAAACACTGATGAAATAAATTATTTAAGTGTCACACAAATGTTTGCTATTAATAATATTAGAATTCTTAATTATGCATATTTAAAATTATTTTATGAATTTAAACAAAACCAATTCAGCTACCTATACTGATTCTTAAATTTTTTCTTCAAAAGATAATAAATCTGATTCTTCTTTAAAAAAACTTATATAATCGGAAAAATAATTTAAAATTAACTTTAATATTTTTGTCTTTCTTGATTTTCTTCAAGTGGATATTTGAGACAAAAGACAACATAGCTATTATATATTCCGACAATAATTTCTTTGATTTTTTTGCATGATTTTTTATGAATTAAGTATGTATACTAAAAATTATTTATATAAAGATATTACTATCACTTTATACAAAAAGGAATTAGTTTACAAAAACTATCTAGTCAGAAAACATTATCGTCTATTCTACGACAGTGCTTAAGAATTAATTATTTCTTTAATAAAAATTTTATTAATTATATTTTAATTATATTTTTTTAATTAAATCAATTTAGAAAAAAAATTATTACATATATTTCAAACTGTAACTACTATCGATTTTATTTTGATAAAAAAAATACTTTCACTGATAATTTAAACAAAAAATGCAATTCTTAATTACAAAATTTGAAATATTATTTTTAGAATTAAGCTTTTAAAACATTTTTTATTGTCTGTTGATTGAAAAAACTTTAATAATTTTTATTCAAAACAAAAAGAGAAAAGAAATTTGATAATATTTTATTTTCTTTTTCAACAGTTAAAAAAAATTTATGAAAAATTAATTTTTGTTTTTAATTGAAGAAATTTGCATTTTTGTCACTATTCACTGAAATTAGGAATTTATTTTTTATTAGATATCAGTAAAATCTTTTGATTATCTTAGAATATTTATTGATATACGATCAACTAGCAATATAAACAGAACTATTTATCAAATAAACGAAAATTCATAATAATTGAAAGATATTTCGAGGAAATGATTCTCATTATCAGTTTAACTTCTTAATCAGTGTCAATTACTATATATGGAAACCAATTTAGAATTAATAATTTATTAATAATAATAATTAGTAATAAAGAAAGTTCAATAATTCCCGATTTATTTAAACTATTTATTATTTGACTCAACTTTACTGATATTGAATATTTTGCATTATCTAAACAGTAAGTGCAGTACTAGTTGCTAGTTTGTAACTGGATCATGGATGCTGTCTGTATAACACATCCACAACCAGTTATATCAGTGTTGTCCAAACTTTTTTGAGCCACGGCACACTTGGCTGAATTAGTAATTTTCGCGGCACACCTAAATTTTTTTTTGCTTTATTTACAATTTTTTATTGCACTTTTACTAATCTAAATGAAAAACTTATAAACTAAAAAATATTATTATTTAATATTTAAGATTCTAAATAAACATAATTAAGCAGCTTACGTATTTTAGATAGTCAATATTTCTAGTAAGAAATATAAATATGATTGTAAACTAATAAATTTCGCACTTAATTGACTGATTAACATTTAAATTTGAAATAACTGTTAAAATATCCACAATTCAATTTCCTTTTATTAAGTTGTTTGGAAAAACAGGGTTTTTTTGACTTTTTTTTAAAAAAATTTCACGGCACACCTGGGCACCCGCCACGGTTTGGACAACACTGAGTTATATAATCAACAGAGATGTATCTGCATTAAGTATTAGTCGAACGAATATTATAATAATAGAATGTTAGATTATATGTCTTATCGAGGTGTTGCTTGTTCCTCTACATGGCTGCTGATGATAGTGCGAAATGCAAAAAAAATATTCCCTGATAGAGGGAGATTTATTTCACTAGCCCTCTTTTTGCCTACATCATTCATTTCAAAAAAATTCTTTGCTGATTGAAAAATAATTTTAGGGTTCTTGATATAATGACAAATAATTCAAAAAATATCCTGTCCCAACAATAATTAAGGTTCTAATACACTATTTAAAAATGATTTAATTTTGTTGTCTTTTTAGAATTTTTTCTATGTTCAATAATATTAATTATACCGATTGTTGATAAAATCGTTTGCAGAAATGGCAGGAAGTCTCTCCAATTTATGTGGCAATGGACTAAAACTAAAGTTCAACAAATTATTTATTATTGATGTGTTAAACCAGTGGTGGCCAGCCCAAATCAATCGAAGGGCCAAATTTTCGGAAAAATACTATCACGGGCCACAATAAATTCATTTAAAGAAATATAATTCGTTTTTACGATTCAAATAAACTTAGAATCAATTTTTTAAATAAAAAACATGCTTAATTCGAATATGAATTCTAAAAAAGACAATTATTGATTTGATGTTTAAAATTGTGTCCGGGCCACATCAAAACGCTTCGCGGGCCAGTGGTTGGCCATGGCTGTGTTAAACAAATAATCAGTGTTTAAAATGGACCTATTTTTTGATAAAACTAAATATTTTGAAGAAAAATATTATTATAAAAAAATTAATTATTGTAAAACTTCAAAAATATTTCAAAGAAATTCATAGCCAGAGGAATTTCTGATTAAATTCTAATCAGATTCAGTTTTTGTGAAATTCAATTATTTAAAGTGTTCAGTAGAATTTCTGAATAAATTTAAACAATTTTTTATGGACTAGCGATGATAAAGTAAAACTTTAGAATTAATAATCTACTCAACTATTTACGCTTCGACCGAGTTTATCAAGAAATATTATAATAAAAATTTGAATTTGAATTTTTTTATTATTTGTTAATGTCACATAAATTTAATTTTATTTTTTAAAACTAATATAAAAAATATTTAGGCCGCAAAATTAATTAATAAACAGTGGCGTAACTAGTGGACGCAGGACCCTGCGTTGCCACTGTTAATAAAATTTAAATAGGGGGCCCAAAATTATTGCTAAAAAATATTTACAATCATTTTCTGAAACTTTTTTCCCGCAGTTATATTTGCCTACAAACATAAAACTATCATTGAATAGCGGCTGCTGTGAATAACTATGTATTAAACTTTAACCGAAAAATTTAAGTGGAAATATTTTACATTGCGCGGGGGGCCCAAATTTTGAAGTTCCGTCACTGTTAATAAAATTTAAATTATGTAAAATTAATTAATATTAAAGGAATTTTCAAATTAAAAGTGTTATTGAGAGTTCAGTAAAACTTTGCATTTTTTAGAAATAATATTTTTATACAAACAAGAAATTAATTAAATAATGAAAGTTATTTTGCTAAATCAATAAAAAAAGTGTTCGTTGATGGATTGTTTTAGGATTTTTTTAGGAATTTTTAGGACAATCAAATTTAGAAGCTTGAATGACCCAAGTTATTTTCAAAATTCAAGGTTCAAAAAAGAGAAAGAAAAATCATTTGAAAAAAAACGACTGACAAAATATTTTGCTCAAAATGTAAAATTTGTTATTTAAAAACTTTCGAAAGGTATTTCGTTAAATATGAGCGCGATATTCTAGATGATATTAAGAAAGAGGCGTCCCGGATTTGAGTTAACTTCACTGAAAACTGTCCCGGAAAGTGTCTCGTATTAGTCGTGTAACACTTTAACATTTTAAAAATGAAGAAAGCAGAGACAAAAATTGAAGTGTTTTCTTTTCTTATTCTTCCATTTGTTTTTTCTTTTTTCGTCTTTTTCCCATAAAATGTATATCAAATGCAAAAGAGGTAGACCGAGCCTAAGCTAAAATGACTTTATTGAAACAATAAATTTTCATATATTACTGCTCACTTTTGATTAATTTCAATTTCATTAAGATATTAAAAAATGTTAAATTTAATTAACTTTTTCCCCTTAAAAATAATGCCCATCTTAAATAAAAATAATTTATAAAATTAATTCTTATAATTCTATAAAAATTAATGCTCGTTCACTATATTTTTAATGCTCAATTTAAATACAACCCTTTTTAAACCAAACCACCAGTATTTTCCATTGACGCACTTCACAACAAGGTTTAATTCTAAAATATTAGGATATAAAATTTATAATTGTAAAATCAAACGTCAATTTAATGTATATAAAAAATATGGTAACTTGCATTCATTGGTAAAATTATGTTTTGTAGACATATATTTTAACTCTTTAAAGTCAAGCATCGAGGCTCTATCAACAGGTCTAACACCAGTAGCAGGTCCAGTGTCGAGTCGAGATCGACACCGTAATCTACATTTTCAGTAAGTATCAGTAATAAATAAGTACATCCTCTACATGGAATGCTGCAAAAAGCACAGTAAAAACTTTGAGTCACATAAAATAACGGAGACAGTAGTTCGTTGGCGACTTTAGACAGGAAACGGCTACAATCAATAAAGGATGAAGTTACAATATAGCCAAAGGACAAAGGCTAAAGGAAAAGCTCTAAATTATTATTCACCAAACACAAATAGAGTATTGTGTGTTACAAGAGAAATGTACCTGATGGAAGAAAGTAAAGAACTTTATTTTTAAAACATGTAACCACAAATCTGGTTTACATGCAGCAAACGGTTTCAAAATATACAAAAGAATGAAAGATTTTAATGAATATATAATAAAACTAGTGAATTTCAAGTTTAAACTTTAAAATAAGAACATTAAAAAGCTCAACATTCAATCCTGTCCATTATTGGTCTTTTCGAAAAAATGAACATGAACCAGACTGTTTGTATTCTAAAATTAAAGTTGGACCTCAAAAGGTTTAATAAATTATTAAAAAATGTGTGGATTGGTCTTTACAAAAGTTTTTACTTTTAATCGACAACAAAGTTATTTATTCCGAAGTGATTTTTTCGGCTAGCTGTAACAACAGCCCCCCCCCCAATTGCAATTAAACAATTAACATTAAAAGTAAATAAAAATCAATTAAATTAATTACACATTTGTCCATGGATATACTTGAGTTTTCTACTATTTTGATCTCTGATAAAACTTGCTTAGCTTGGTTTTTTAGAACACAACCTCCTCCAACAACACCATTCATGCAAAATTTGTGGTCAACCCATGAAATGTGTCAGAAAAAGAAGTGTTATTTCTTCGTTTATTTGGAGATGCAGAAGCAGGATTGCAGTTAAACAGCATGACTGTGAAGTAGATTTGCATAATGGCAATTTTTTGTATTGCTTAATTGTTTAATTAATTGTTTTAAATGTTAATTGTTTAATTGCAATTAGGGGAGGCATTTGTTACATATATCCATTTTTTCTTTATCGAATGATATATAATTTGTCCAATTTCATCAATCATTTCTTTTAAAACTGTTATCATATGTTTATTAAAATTATTTCAAATGAATTTATCTTATTTTTGAATTTTTGCTTAATATTTACGGGTTTCAAATAATTAGATATGTCTAAGAAATATTTTAGTGCACACAATTTAATATTATTATTTTTGTGTCTCACAAATTTAAAAATCAAAATTCAATAAAATTAAACGCGAAAATAAAATTACATATATTCCATTAATCAATTTGTTTTAAATATTCACAAAATAACTTACACCCGTTACATAAAAAACTAAGTTCTACTTTGACAGTCAACATAGAAATATTTTGTTTTAATTGATAAGTTCTATTTTCTACTGAATTTCTTTAGACAAAAATATAGGTTTTGTAAATTTATTTAATAAATGTAATATATATTAAAAAATTACTTATATTCTGTTATTGTTAATTTATTTAATCGAGTTAGTTATAAAAGATTGTTGGAGAATTCAACATATTGTTAAATACATAATTATCTAGGAATATTTAACTCTTCGTTTCAGTATTTATTTTATTTTTTTACAAAAATATTTTTATCAAACTAAAACTATATAAACTGAGAAAAATCAAAACAGAATTAAAAGTTCTATTTATTAATTTATTTAAAAAAATGTATGTTTGATGCAAATACCATGAAATTGTCGTTCTCGTGATTTTTTATGAAGCTTTATATAGTTATTTGAGGTATCTAGCAAATTTTATATACTGAAATGAAGAGCTAAACATTTATTCTTATATATAAGAAAAAAATATTTAAAAGCACCACTCAAATATTCGTCAGGTAGGACAGAAAAATACTAAATATATTTAATGATTTTAAAATATTTTTTTATATTTTTATTTTAATATAATTTTTAATTTTAACAATCTATAAACATTTTAAAAAATTGAAATTTAAAAATTATTCAACTTAATAATTTAATACATTTAAAACATCAACAATCCACAACCTAAACTACTTATAAACATTCAAAACACAAATATTCACTGTATTTTGCACATTATATTTTTGATCAAAGGATTTTATCAACAGAGCTTCACATATTACACGTTCCCAATTAGTTTTAAAAATTTTTAAATCAGATATGTCTATTTTTCTCATAAAGTTCTTATTGTACTTACAAAGAGTAGTTGATGCCACTAAAACTTAGTCAAGAAATATATTAATGTATGTGTCGTAGGCAAATGGTAATTTTAGGAAAATAACATTTGGCTAGGCAAATGTCATTTGCCTGGTCAAATAGCTTTAGCTATTATTTCATTTCCATTTGACTAGGAAAATAGCATTTGCCCAGGCAAAAGCCATTTGGCTAAATCTTTGTTGGGCAAATAATTCTAATGTTATTAATTTCGAGGTTATAAAGATATGAAGAAAAAAATTGAAATAACCATTATAATGTATTATTAAACCATAATAATTAACTTTTTCAAAGTACCTACCTCTATGTTTTATGTAATAAAAAAACACGCAAAACAAAGGCATTTGCCTAGCCAAATGCTATTTTCCTAAAATTACCATTTGTCTACGCCATATGCAAGTTTGATAAAGGAAATGATTTGGTAATTCATGACCAAGATGTATATTTAGATAAATTAAATGTTGTTTTGAGTGAACATCAGTTTGTGAAAGTAAAAATTTCTCGGAAGAACGGAATATTAATTCCTGTTAATGATGAAAATTTGATAAAATTTCTGAATAAGCTGATCAAGAATAAACAAATGAGATGGTTAAATCTATTCGTCCAATAAGACCACAACCATCAAAATTGTATAGGGTTCCAGTGTTCTTGTATTGCATCTGAATTGAATGTTACTATTTATAGACAGGCTTTGCGATGTATTGTATTCACAACTCACCAAACCCGATATAACCTATAAATCAGTGGCTAAATGCATCATTGTGTAGATTATACTAGTAATTACATAACATATGATAATACTGTATTATTTTTATTTCTTTAATTTGTAAAATCTCAATGAAATTTTCTAAATATTACTGCATAGATTTTGAAATTATCAGATTAATTCGAAATGTCCATTAGCCAATTCACTTTACATAATGATATCGTCAAATATTTTTACGAACTTATTTCGCACGATTATAATGATGAAAATTATTCATCTCGGTTTTTGAAATTATTTCTTTAAATCCTCAAAAAATTGTACTCGTTCCGCCTATCTTACAAATTTTGGGATTGTTTAAAACAATATCTTTAGATTATTATTAAATCTACAAAGAAATAGAAGTAAAAATATCAAAAATTAATAAAAAAAGAATTTTGCATTGTAATACTTGAATTAAAAATAGAAAATATTTCAGTTCCAATCACATAAAAATAGTAAGTACGTCATTTCTATTTATAAACTAATTGAAAACATTTAAGTACTATGCAGATTAAAACAAACAATTAATAATGATAAAAATTGAAATTTTAAACCCACACGTTGAAAATTTGGTTTCAGACAAACCGTATCGGAAATTTCGAAGTTTAATTTCTGCTCAAGAATTATTAAAATATCTATGTAGTCAGTGCAACGTGTGGATTTTCGACTTACGGAGCCGGGAGAGCTTCTTCAAGAACCACATAGTCAAGTCAAAACATGTCAACTGTACGACAAATCTAATGGCAAAAATGTCTATATTGAATTTAAAAACTCAATTCAACACAACCGAAAATCTCCCAGACAAAATCGTCATGTACAATCAGTCGGACTCGATTTACAATAATGTCCTTTTGCAATTTATTGACAGATTGGATCGGAAATTTAATGCGAGTTTTTTGGAAGGTAATTTATATATCTTGTTCTTTAAGACTTTTGCTATTCTTCCGTCCATAGAAACTGTACAGTTATTCAATTCGTCTTGATTTTCAGTTAATACAGGTTTCTGACATGATGACAATGTAAAAGTCAAGGAAAGGCTTCATCTCGGAAGTATGAGATATAAAATCGAAAAAAGTTAACAGTATTTTTGTTAAAAATGTCACTTTTTCTTTTAATTCTTTTTATTCTTTCCTGATTCAATGAATTATTAGTTTTTATTGCCCATGAATTAATTGAAACTGACAGTGTCGAAAATTTATGTTTAATATTAAACATTGATCTGTAGTCGAAAACTAAATGAGATTAAATGAAATTGATTTATTTTTCTCATAATTTTTTCAACATGTGAAAAAAAGATTTAATTAGAGAGTAAAACTCAAATTTTGTATTGGATTGAACATGACCTATTTCATTTTATGAATAAGCACTGCATAAATGGCTTATATAATTATTTATTTGAATTATATTTTTATAAATGATTCCGCTAATGACAAATTATTTTAAAATTTATCATTAATCTATTATTTAAAGTCGATTAATTACATAATATATTTTATATGTAGGTGGGTTTGAAAAGTTTTCAGAATTGGCCCCGAAGAAATTTTTTGAAAGATCTCAAAATAAAATAATTTGCAGCCCTACGAACCAGGATGTTGTGTCTGATGATATCATGTTTACGCCAATTAGTGAAATTGAGCCGGGCTTATTTTTGGGTATGTCTATTTGCTAATCAGTTTTCCTATGAGAAATTAGAAATTCACAAATTTTTTAAAATTGTACCTTCAACTTTATTTGTTATTCGCCTTTATTACTTGGTCCTAAGAATAAAAATTTAAATTAAAGAGCTTATGGCTCTGTTACTTACTATTGAAACTAGTCATACGTCGGATCATTTGTATGAATGCTGAAAAATGCACTAAATACTTTAGAATTTGCCTATTTATTCTATCTATTCGCATTAATGATACACTTGTCAAATCCCTTATCTTTCATTCAGAATATTTTTCTGTAAAGCCATATTTTTAAGATAATTGTCTAAATCAGTGATTCTCATCATGTTATGCTCTATGTCCCCAACAACAGAGTTTAAAAGTCAAATTGCTCCAGTTTTTAAATTAATTAACAAATTATTTTACAAGCCCTTACTTAAAAATTTCAATTTTGCTTATAGATCTTGGTTAGAACGATATCTTCAGTGTTAAAAATTGTTTCTATCATAATATACATAAAATACAACTTGAGAAAAATTATGATTTATCAAATTTTAAAAATCCATTAATTTCGAAATTGCCCCAGATGAGAAGCACTGGTCTAAAGTTTCGTTTAAATTCTACTTTTTGAATGATTCATAAGGAAAACATGTTAATTATCCCAAAATTTGAGGCAGGAATAATATAAAATCTCATTAGTTAATTGAATAATTTGTTTTTTTAAAGTTGGATAGCAATATAATTATTTGCTCCAGTTTGGTTCTTATTTAAAACTCTAAATTACTCAATTAATTAAAAAGTGTATTAAATATTATTTAGGTGCATTCTTAATTCAGGAAATGAGGTCGACAGTAAAAATTTGGATTTGCTAAAGTCAATTGGAATAACTCACATTTTATGTGTGACTAAGAATACGAAGTTACACTTTCAAGACTTGAATATCTTTGAATACAAAAGAATAGAAGCTAGTGATTCCTCCAGTCAAAGTCTCTTGCAGTATTTTGATGAATCGAATCAATTTATAGGTTTCATGTATATATTTTTACAAATAATATAACTTTATAGAGACAGTTTTTGCTGTGGTATCCATTATGGGAATAATGCACGCCTTACAGCAGGAAAAAGTAATGAGATTCATTATAAGGATAAAGCATTTATGAAAACTAACTGTAGACTTTTATTTCTAAAGTGCTCTCATTCAAGAGTTACTTTTAAAGTAGATTAATAAGTAAAGCATCTGACGACTCTTTATGAAAAATTATTTCTTTAATATTTTCTTTGTTAATATTTATATTTTTTTAAATATTATTTAAATAATTTAAGTAATTGAAAAATAATATTATAACGTTTGTATAAACTTTTTAAATATAAAATTGTTTTAATCAATCAAACCATATCAACCACGATAATGAATTAATAAAAAAATATATTCTATTATTAATAATTTAATCTTAAAAAATTTAATTCTTTCCATTACTATTGATTAAATTTGTGTTACATAGGAATAGAAAACTTTGATCTATAGTCGCAATGAAAATAAATGAAATGTTAAAATAATAATTTATTATCTGATGAAATAAATGCATATTCTATAGATCTTATTTTCAGTTTTAATATTTTTTAAGTAAATGTTTTTGAAATACTTTAAAGATATATATTCATTCTATTAATGTAAAATAGTTACAATATTGTAAAACTACTTCATTAATTCATATAATCGTCATTAAATAAGTGTCACGGTTGATACGATTTGATTGTTTAAAACAATTTTATATTTATTAATTAATAAAAGCACGCCACTACATTTATTAGAAAGCTTTTATTAAAAAGTATTTTAAAAAGAATATTTTCAATTAATTTCTTTATTGCTTTTTCTCTAACTAATTTTATTTTTTAATACCAAATGAACAAAAATTATATAAATAAAATTAGGAATATAAATAATATTATACTGTTTTTGAAAATAAGTGAACCATTTTTTATTAAATATTAGTTTATTTTTAATTTTTTCTGCCTTTCTAAAGTATTATAAGTAAAATCATTTATTGTTTGGTTTCTTTATAATTTGATCTTCTGATTTTTGTCTTTTAAAATTTTAAATCTTCCTTTAAACTATAATTCAATCTTTTCCCTATTTAATACAAAATTTTCAGTACTCGTTTTAAATGTTATTGTAAAATTTATACTAATTAAGAAGGCATAATGATCTATAGTCGAAATGAAGATAAACAAAGTTTCTCGAGTAATAAATTATTAATAATTTACAGTCATGAAGATTGATATTTAATCTTTTATTTATATTACTTACATTTATTAATTTTTTCTTACCAAATTGAAGTAAAAATAGATAGGATTAATTTTTTGTAAGTATAAAAGTTTATATTTTTTAAGTGTAGAGACGTTTGTGAACCCATTGGAGGAACATGTTTTACAGTGGGACAATTATGATGTTTGTTTATATGAATGAAGTAAACTTATGCTTGTACAGACTTGACACAAATAAGAAAATAATTTTGAAAATAAAATCAAATCTGGAATTAATATTTGACATATTTGAGGTATAAAATGAATATTCCACTTCAATAATATTAAGCCATTATTTGGTTTCTTTCAATTTTATATTTCCATATAATAAATTTTTTTTTAATTTGGGTTAAGGTGATTATATATTGCAGTTTTCGGCACAATTTCCTGCTGTGACAAAAATGGTTTTTGAGCAACTTTTTTTTCGATTTTAAGAAATAAACAAAAAAGTAGAATGATGGGGGTTAACCTTGTCAAAGTTTATGGGATTGTAATAATTACTTTTGTACTTATTCACTATGTCCTATTGGGTTTGAAATTTTTTCTTAAAAATATTCAAGATAATTGCTTTTTAATGTTTATCATAATATCAACAATATAAATATGAATTTTCCGAAATTGGAAAATTTACATTTGATAATGGTCACTGGTATAGCAAGGTTTCTGTGTGGGGCATTGGTGTTCAGCCCTTTGAAACCTGAATTGACAAATTGCAAACAATTAACGTCTTCCTTTAGGCTTCAGCGGCCTTTGTGAAATGGACAACCTAAAAAATTAATTGCTACGCCATTGCCACTAATCTAATATTTTCATTTTCGTGATTACAGAATAATACGTTTAGACATAAATACACAAAAAAATGAATCGAACATTTAATATATTATAAAATATTAATTAATATTTAATTTCTATTAAACAATAGGAAATGATAAGAAATACCAATGTAAAACAGAAAAATTAAAAATACAAAAAAATATTATTTTATATATATTTTTCTTTGTTTTTTTCAATACTTTATTATAAATAGTACTAAAAATAGTTATCAATTTTTTGTGAATTTATATAATAATTATGAGATGGCCAGATGTGCTATGCCAAGGAAACTATAAAATGGCTTTTTTTTGCATATCTTTATTTATTATAAATGGATTTTTTAATCGTCATTAATTTGAAAATAATTACAATAACCTAAACATTTAATTAATTTAATTATTTATCCTTTTTTATTCATGAACGTTGGAATTCCATTGTTCAAAATACTCAAATATTTTAAATTCTCATTCACTTATTGCAAATTTATGAGAAAACATCGAAAATTTGTTAATAAAATTTATTTGTTTTTGGTATTTGCTTAAAGCTAAATTATTTCTTTTTCTCAAATATGATTATTCAAATAATATTTAATTTTTATAATAAATAAAATTATCTACTTTTTATACACCTTTGTATTTTAATTTTGTATTTTTCATTTACAATTTAATTTATTTTCGTTCAATTTTAAATTTGTCTTTTTAACACAAATTTTTAGCACTGCCTTTTTCATGTGTCTTTTAAGAGGTGTCCATTCAAATATATTTTTGCTATTTAGTAAGTTTACGGTGAAAGTCACTAGTATATTAAATACTTAATTTTTAAATTTATTACTTACTTTTAAATTCATAAAAATCAATCAATAAATTTTTAAATATATATATATATATATATATATAAACTATTTTTATTATTATCTAGTTTTGGCTCCTACTCCCCTTATTACAAACTGTCACATAAGTCTAACCCCTTCCTTTTGCTCGTCACGTAAAAGTAATTTAATTTAGAAATGTGAAATTGAAAAAAATTAATTTTTTTAATGATAAATTTAAGCGACTATTATCACGAAATAAAATGTGAAAAAGTTATTATTAATAAACAAGATGTCAATATTTACAAAAATAAATTTTCTCAAAGAAAACAAGTTTGTATATAATTTTATCTCAAGTGAGAGAAACATAAACCATCACATTTTATGTATACATATGAGCAAATATTTTCAATCAATATTCTTAAGGGTTTAAACCTATAATAATTGTTCTACCAGTGATGTCAATGAGGTCATTCGCGATCTACAATTCCAATGCATAGTGATTTTATGCAATCTACAATTAATTAAATTAATTAAAATAAGATCTATCTATTTAATTTTTTAAATAAAAGTTCTTTAATATTGCACTTTAACATTGCTCGTGATGATTTGTATCACCAAGTGAATGTGAAATCATTCATATACACCGACTATAGCATAAATCCTTATTTACATATATTTTCCAAAAAGGTTTTTGAAATTCTTTAATGGATGGGTCTGGAACTTAATTTTTGAAATAAAGTCGACCTAATCCAAAATTTATTTAATACGCATTGAATTGGATGTCATTTTATTTTAGTACGAATCTTAATATATTTAAGATTATGAAACAGTTTAATTAAACAAAATTTAATATTAAATTAAATATTAAATATGTATTAAATATAAATTAATATATAAATTAATATATACATAATATATATTAATATATAAATAAATATAAAATATAAAATATAAAATTAATATAAATCCATTTTTTTCAAGACTCAGACCTGCTGGTGTAAATTGAATTCATAAAATTACATAACATATTTATTTTAATATAATAATATACAAATTAAACAATAAGTTAGGATTTTAGTATAAAATTATACATGTGAACAGCATACAAAAATAATTTATTATAAATTATATTTGAAACTTTAGATATTTTTTATGAAATTTAGTCTAATGTTTATTTTTATTTCTTGTTTTTACATATTGTTGATAAATATTTTAATTTATATTTAACATGAATGTTTCATAGAAGATGATATTTTACTATTGACTTAAATTGTTTAAATTTAATTTATGTTGACTTTTAATTTAAAATTTAAATTTCTCATATAGATGTCATCGAATGTTGCTTCACAGGGAAGAAATTTCCTCGACGTTCTTAGATTTAAACAATATACTCAAATCTTTTAATTTATTTTTAATTATTTTCTAGGCAGCAATATCATGAATAAATTGAAATCAGCATAATTTTAGATTTAATTGAATTTCAGTGTCGTAGAAAATATATTGAAATTCTAGATATAAAATGAGTTTCGATAATTTATGTGATACGTTGTGAAAGCAGTCAGGAGAAAAATAATTTATTATGATTATATCTGGGTTATTTTTCCCTAGAAATAATCAAGAAATGATCAAATATTAATATGAATATTTTTTCAAGTTTTATTCTTTGTTACATTTTATTTTTTACATACATTTATCATTTTTTTTTGAAATATTAATTAATTGTAAATTAGCTATTTTCAATTTGTTTTAATCATAAAAAATGAAAATTTACTGTAATCAAATCTTTTTGTTATATTTTTTAAAATTATTATTTAAATGATTTTACACAATAAAATTAATTACAAAACGATTAAATTATAAAAAATAATTTTTTTAATTTTCTTTTCATTCAAATTTCTCTTATAGGAATACAATTTCTATTTTTCCAATTTTTTTAGTATTTTGAAACAAAATTACAAATTCATTATTATTTAGAAATATTCTGAAAATTTATTTAATCACGATCAAAGAAAATTTTTTTAAATGTTAAATATTCAATTCCATGGAAATTTATTTGGATGGGATTGTTTTAATGAAGACAGGCGTTATGCAGTCGTACTTAGTTGGACTTGCTTGGTACGATTCTTTATTTCCTGACCTATTAAAAGATCTCTGAATAATTTTTTCAATCTCTTTTTAGGATATTTTCATTAGCCCAATTTAATGCTAGAATGTTTAATAAATTTCTAAACTAAAATAACGGTTATAATGAAAAGAAAAATTTCTTCCCATAATATCTAGTTTGACATGAATAAAATATGCGTGTTTCGTTCCGAGCGTAGATCCGTGAATTTTTAATACCCAAATAACATAAAACAAAGATTTGATAAATAATTTAACATTTATTACAGTTATTACAAAATAATTTGTGGCAATAAATTGACATTCGCAATATTTTACTGGAAGTTATTGTCGAAAATTTTAGATTTATTTTGTTTTAATTTTAACAGGATAAAACTAAAAAAATTATTTCTCTTTAGTGAGAAATATAAAATAAATTTTAAAAATCGCAATGAGTCTTGTGTAAAAAGAGCAGATGTTGATGATTGATGTTCGACAAATAATTATCATTTTATCTTAATTGAAATTTGTTAAAATTTCATTTGGAATTTATATTTTTATTTATTTAAGAAAAAGCTAAAGGGGAAAACGGAAAGGTTTTAGTACATTGTGTCGCTGGTGTTTCTCGATCAGTGACAATAGCACTGGCCTTTCTCATTAAAAAATATAGAATAAATGTTTTGGAAGCCTTGGATATGGTGAAAGAGAAACGATGCATTGCATCTCCAAATTTGAATTTTTTGGGTCAACTTGATCGATATTATAAATTTTTGGATATTCATTCAAACAAATAATTTTTAATGAAAATTTTCAAAAATTATTTTACTTTTCAGTTAAATTTATTGACTTGGTAATAAATAAGTTCTATTTTGGTTTTAATATATTTATAATTAATTAATCTATTAAATAATTTATCTGTTTGCATTAAATTTTTTACATTGGGGAACCTTTTCAAACTTTTCTGGTGATGTGATGAAAACACGTCATATTACACTAAACCTTTACATAAAATTTTATTGTAAATTTAGGACTTTTAGAAAGCATGATATATTTCAGAAAATATCAATACAGAACATAACAGTAATTGAACCAAGGATGACATATGTATAAAGAATGACAAGATAATAATGCGAATGAATGTATATATGAAGTTTCCAAAGTGTCGCTTTCTGGACATTCTATTGTGAGACAAAGATAAATCTCAGATAGATATACCATAGTAGGAGGAAGTGTGCTCCATGACTCATCACATACCCCTCCCCCGCAATGACTAATAAAAAAATTTGTTTGAATTTTGTGATGAGTCATCAAGGTCATATCACTCATCGAAGTCATGTGACTAATCGATGACTCATCAAGGCCATCTATTTTTAGTAACAGAGACAAAGACATCTATTTTAGTAACATATTTGATCTATTTTTAGTAACATTTTTGATTCGATCACTGATCCAATGACCAATCAAGGTCACATGACTCATTGGTGACTCATCGGGGTAACTCTATTTTTAGTAACAAAGACAGGACATCTATTTTTAGTAACATATTTGATCCCATTTGATCCCATCAAGGTCATTCAAGGTCATAGGACTCATCGATGACCCATCTATTTTTAGAACAAAGACAATGACTTATGAAATCAGGACTCCACTCGAACAAAGATGTTATTATTAATATTATTATTATTATGTTCAATGTAATATTATTATTTTTCCAAGAAATATTATTATTATTATTTTCAATGTAATATTATTACTATTATTATAATTATTATTATTACTATTATTATTTTTTCAAAATAATATTATAATTATTATTATTATTATTTTCAAAATATTTTTTTCAAGTAATCTCATAAAACATAGTAATTTCATAAAATACATAACCATTTCTGATATTGGTTTCATAATTTTCTTCATAAAAACATAGTCATTTTCTTCAGATTTCATAAAAAATTGGTTTCATAACCATATTTATTTCATAATAAAATTTATCTCATAAATTGGTTTCATAACAAAATTATTTTCATAATTAAACATAATAATTAAAATTTACATATCGATCCACCAGCTTTTTGAAAAAGTAAAAAAAGTGAAAAAGCATAGAGTATGTAACATCTATCCAATCAAAATACCGATAGGATAGGGAAATATACGCAAACATACTCTATGCTTTGTTCTAAAATAATGAGTCACCGATTACACACATAGTAACAAATAATATCTTTGTTACTCACACCTTTGTGTCTTTGTTAAATTACACATGACATGTGCATGACTGTAACAGGTCTTTATAATAATAATATTTATGTGAATAATAATAAAATTATTTAATAATAATAACAATAATAATAATTAAAGGCAAATCAATACATTTATTAAACAAAAACCTTCGAATTTTTTAAACATTATTATATATATATATATATATATATATATATAGTTGGTGTTTATTAACTCCATTGTAATTGAAAACAAACGAAGGAAAAATGTTTATAATATAATTTACTGTTTACCAAGAGTGATTACAAATTTTTTAATCACACATAAATTCAAACATAAATTCAATACTTGAATTCAAAATTTTCCAGATAAAAAAAACAACTTTTACTTAAATAAACAAACGCCTTTTTAATTAAATTGTCTATTCATAAATCATTATAAAATAAAAAAATATAATATTCACTGATCAACAAAAAAATGAATTTAATAGTTTACTACTTATCATAAAAAGTAACAATTAATTATCCAGCTTCCAATTTATTCAGATATCCCAATCAAATTATTTGTTCGTTATTTCTTGGGTCCATAATTGATTTGTGTGCTGTTTGGGTAAATCTATTCGGGTTCATATTTTTGTTAGGATTTATTACATATTTCGCAAATTATAAGCATATTGAATATCTTTGAAAATACGGAACCATTTCAACAGCTTGGTTCAATTGGAGAGATTTTTGGAATTTACATGTTCATGAATTCCAATGCAAGATTCTACACTACTTGGCTGAATTATTCTGAAACAGCATTACTTTGCTGGACTAAATTTAACTGTGTATTTCCTATATGAAATTGTGATGATTGTGAATGGGGAAAGGATGAAGGTGTTGGTCTATGAGAGCTAACACTAAAACTATTAGGAGCCGAATACAGTTGATCTTGATAATTATAAAATGGCATCGAATTTGCTTTACTC
>CAUHTR010007767.1:0-12500 GCA_959609185.1 Schmidtea polychroa
GATTGGATATGTATGAATACAAATTGTGAAGTTGGTCTATTTCGGTTCTTGATTAGATGGTGTTCAGATCTTTGTTTTGAATATATATGTCATGGGTGCAATGCCACATACATTGGAATGACTGCCTGTCATCTCCGTTTTCAAGTTCCTGATCACTATCGACTGAAGCAATTGATTAATATTAGTAAACACAATTTTGTGGAAAATTTATTAGAATCTTGTTTGGTTCCAGCTTTTGTGAGTTTTAAAAGTTTTAAAAATTTTAAGACTTTTATAATTTTTAAAGTTCGAATATAAAAAACAAAATTTTGTAAAATTTTTAGCGAAATTAATTTTAAAAATTAATGAATTAGATAATTAGTTTGTTTAAATAAAGATCAATTTATATTGATTTAGTTTGATTTCAATTCTACCCGAAGATGACAGTGATTCTGTCGAAATATATTGTAGTAAAATATATATATTGGATTTGGTGCTTTTCGTTAGATTATTATTATTATTATTATTATTATTATTATTATTATTATTATTATTATTATTATTATTATTATTATTATTATTATTATTATTATTATTATTATTATTATGCGCGTGCTGTGCACGTCATACGTGCCTGAAGGATTAATGAAACAAAAAGAAAAACATGTAGTTTTAAAATTTCAATTCACTAGTTATGTATCTGGCAATAAAAATTAATTTTTAAAAATCTAAATAATATAAAATTATGCATTTAATGGATAATTATGCAAAATTATGCATTTGGTCATCCTAATCACCATGACTTACGCACATTAATTATGATTCATTTGAACAATAATCCATATGACTTATTATTATCGTAGAGTAATTCTGATACTGCATACTTAGCTCGTCATGTGGGGCTAAGGTGCAAAGTTCCCATTACAGCACCAGCTCTTACAATTAACCGAATGTGCGGGTCAGGATTTCAAGCGATTATCAATGGATCCCATGAAATATTATGTGGTGATTCCAATATCTGTCTCGTAGGGGGTTCTGAGAACATGTCAGAGGCTCCATATGTTGTTCGTAATGTTCGCTTTGGTACCAAATTCGGTGTTGATTACAAAGTTAGTTTTATATAATATTTTATGCCTTATTGAAGTTATTGTTATAATAATAATAATAATATTATTTCACCACTGATTATTTTATCCATTGAATTAAAAAGAGAGCTTGAAGACAATAAATCAGTAATATATCGATGTTTGTTGATACTCACGAATTTTCGGCACTGCCTTTTCCAAGTGAATTTGATCATTTTTACATTAAATAATTATTGTTGGGGGATAATAAATTTATTTCGTATTTTATAATGAATTTATTGGTTTAATTATATTTTATTGATATTTTATTTTAATTATCCAAAAAATATATTTCCTATTTTTTTTAAATTTAAAATTATATAATTTAATTAAATTTTTAATTTTCTAATAAAAAAACGTTTTTTATATATAAATTTTAAATATTTTATTTATTTATTTTTTAATTTTAAATATGAAATCTAATTAAATATTAATTTAGTTGAATGTTGATGGACGGTTTAAGTTTTTTGATATAAAGAGTCTCAGCGGCTAATCTTTGCAATGAGTTTTTGAACGCATCTTGTAACATTTTGCATTTTGTTTCGTGTATGAATGGTGCTGATTTGTGCACTTTTTTCCAGTGTTCGTGATAATTGCTGGTTTTGTTTTTGATGTGTTCGTTGAGTCTTGTTTCGCCTATCTTGTGCAAGTAATTTGGTAAACGATGTTCTTTGAGAAGCAGAAACATTTGGTTGAGGATTGGCATATACAATCTCGATGAAATAGGTCTGATGTTAGAGATTTTTGACACTTATGCCTATTAGAGTTATATTCACTCAAAATTTTACAAAATTTTGCAATTTTACAATAAGTTTTGCAGACTTATCTGAACAAGATTTCATAGAAAGTGTCAAACTAGCAATAAACTCAGATACTGTGTTAATTAAAGGAAAACCGTTCAAACAAATTCATAGTCTAGCTATGGGTAACAATAACCTTTCGCCGATTTTAGCCATTTTCTACATGCATTATGTAGAATCTAATATTAGATTATTTTTTGGAGATGAAATCCTGATGTGGAAAAGATATATTGATGACATTTTCATAGTCTCCACGGTACCTCTCAATATAATCTTGGCACATGCAAACTCCACTAACACTAATATACAATTCACTCTTGAACTACCTGACCCAGAAGGCAAGATTGTTTTCTTAGATACCATGATAAGTCCTTCTGAAGGTCCAAACACGCTCACATTCAAGACAGATTTATTCACTAAAAGTCTACACAGTGGACACATTCTTCCTTGGGAAAGTAAAGTTCCACTCCAACGAAAAATCGCTCTATTAGTAGGAGAGAGAAAAAAAAGATCAATATTATTATTATTATTATTATTATTATTATTATTATTATTATTATTATTATTATCATTATTATTATCATTATTATTATTATTATTATTATTATTATTATTATTATTATTATTATTATTATTATTATTATTATTATTATTATTATTATTATTATTATTATTATTATTATTATTATTATTATTATTTATTATTTAATATTTTATGAGCTGCAATTTATAATTTTACGTTAATATTTCTAAATGAAATGAATTATTTGATATGAGATAAATATGAGCAATTTCTAGTTTGAAGACATATTGTGGACAACGCTGCTTGACAAGCATATCAATACTCCAATGGGAATTACAGCAGAAAATCTTGCCGCGAAATACGGAATCACGAGACAACAATGTGATGAATATGCCTTATCATCTCAGCAACGATGGAAATCAGGTTCAGTTACTATTTTCCATTATATTTCACTCAGGGAATTGTTGCCATAAAATCTTGGATTTCTTTTCGGGATTGAGTTCCGATTGCCCAATGCTTTGAATAGGATGTTCAGCTAAATAATCTGCAAATCGTTTGATATTGATGACATAAAAACAAAAAATATCATAAACTAGATTAAGTCCAATTTTGTTTAATAATAATAATAATAATAATAATAATAATAATAATAATAATAATAATAATAATAATAATAATAATAATAATAATAATAATAATAATAATAATAATAATAATAATAATAATAATAATAATAATAATAATAATAATAATAATAATAATAATAATAATAATAATAATAATAATAATAATAATAATAATAATAATAATAATAATAATAATAATAATAATAATAATAATAATAATAATAATAAAATTCTAAAATTCAATTTTAATACATAATTATATTTAATTTCAAATTTCATTGATTTTTTTGTAAATTACATTTTTTAAAATCAAATACTTGCATCATTTAAAGAATTTAAATTTGGAGTAAATGAATTATTAACTTTCGAAATATAATCCAACACAACTGTTATCATTTCATCTGTGAAGTCATCATAATATTGTTTCAACCATTCTTTGTTTTTTGTCACTGATTGATCGAATATTGAATTCAAAACATTGGATAATTGTTCAACACTTTTGCTAGTAAACATTTGAATTGTGTTTATCTTTTTAAGAGCTCGATTAAATAGAATATCATATTCCTTCTTTTCGGTAGTTCCACTTTCTGCTTTATTATTCTTTGACATGAAACGATGAACAAAAACTATTAGTGGCATCTGACCAAAAATCTATAATTTGACTTGTAAATTTAAACGAAATTCCAGCAGCAATTATTCTGTCAACACTTGGTCTAATAGAAGTGTCATAATATTCACCAGATGATTTAATAACATTTTCCGACGATTCTTTAAGATTTTCAAAATCTTGGATGATACTAGAAAATGTACAAGAGTACAAAAATCTTGAAGAATTTGGGTAAAAAAGATATTAACGTTTGTAAATATGATAAAGGTAATGGTTTGGTTATCTTAGACCATGATGTGTATGTGAAGAAATTGAACGATGTTTTGTCATCTCCACAGTTTGTTAAAGATGGTAGTTGTCGAAAAAATGGGAAGTTGCCTCCTCTGAAAGATGAACTAACTTTGATAAAAATGTTAAACAAATTGTCGGATGATAAAAATATTGATATAGATTTGGTGAAATTCCTAAAACCGAAAGGATCTCAACCCGCAAAGCTTTATGGTCTTCCAAAAGTACATAAAGCAGGTATGCCTATGAGACCAGTGTTATCGATGGTAGGAACCGCTCAATATAAAATTTTTGGATGGGTTATTAAAACCTTTAATGGCGTCTGAGTTCGAATGTAAGGATAGCTTTGAATTTGCTTCATTCATTGCTGCACTGAAGAAAAGTTCTGATGATGAAATGATGGTTTCGTTTGATGTGTGTAGTCTTTTTACTAATGTTCCATTGGCGGAAACGATTGATTTATGTTGTGAAATGTGGAATAACAATGAGTCTGAACATAAGAATGTGGATAAAATTGCTTTTCGCAAATTGCTTGAATTTTCAACGTCGAATGTTAACTTTTTGTTTAATAATGAATGGTATAAACAAGTGGATGGTGTTGCTATGGGTTCTCCATTAGCCCCAACCATCGATTGCGTTTTTATGTCTAGTTTGGAAAGGAAAATATCTTTATGCCATCTTGTTAAACCTAGTGTGTACAAACGGTATGTGGATGATATTTTTTTGGTGTTTGAGAGTCGTGAACATGTAATGCCGTTTTTAAATTTTATGAATGATTTGCATAAGAATATTAAATTCACATGTGAAGAAGAAAAAAGGTCATCGATTGCGTTTTTAGATTTACTCATTCAACGCAAATCGAAACATTATGAGACTGAAATATATAGAAAGTCGACGGATACTGGTTTATATACAACGCCTGATAGTTTTTGTGAGTTTAAATATAAAAGGAATATGGTGAGAGGATTAGTGTTTCGTGCTTGGTCACTATCCTCCACGTTTGCTAATTCAGTAAAAAGTATTGATTTATTGGTTGAGTTGTTACTTAAAAATGGCTACTGTAAATCTTTTCTTGAGAAAATGACAAAAGTGACTGTGGATAAGTGGATAATGTTTAAATCTGATAACGTTGGTATGCGTACGTCTGAATCTGAGGTACCTATTGATCCTGAGGAAAGTACTATGTTAAATTCGGAAAGTGACAAGAATCGATCCAATCGCATGGAGCCGAAATATGTGTTAGTATTGCCTTATTCGGAGGGGTTCAGAGAATTTAAACATAAAATTCTCAAATATGTAGACAAGGATCAATTCAGGATTGTTTCCACTTCTTGCAAAGTGAAAGAAATATATTTGCGGAATCATTGACCACTATAGTAAATACATCTCATTAACGGCCATAAACAAGCAAGACGAAAGAACAATTAGTGAGACGTTATTAAATAAATGGATATTAAAGTTTGGAGCTCCAAAAGAACTTCATGTAGATTGTGGGAAGAACTTTGAAGCAAGAAGTATAAAAGAACTAGCAAAGGCAGCTGGCATTGAATTAATTTTCTCAAGCCCATATCACCATAACACGAATGGTATTATTGAAAGACAATTCAGAACAATCAGAGAGTATATTAACGCGTCATTGAATGAAGGAGGAAGGAAAAACTGGGCTGATATAGTGCCAGAAATAGAATATACGTTAAATGCAACAGTTCAAAAAACAACGGGAGTAAGCCCAGCAGAGATTATATTTGGGAGGAAAATCGACAGAATGAAATGGTACTCGAATAAAGAAATAAATAGAGAAGATATGGAAAAGAGAATAGAGGATAAAACACTAAAACCAAAAATAAGCAAAACAGTGAGAGATTTTGAAATGGAAGATGTGGTCTTGATCAAACAAGAAATTCGGAATAAAGACGATGCAAGGTGGGAAGGGCCGTACAAAGTGATAAAGAAAATACATGAACGGAGTTACTTACTTAAAGATCAAAATGGGAAGATGGTAGTCAGAAATGTTGAGAAGATCAAATATTTTAAAAAAGGGGGATGTGAGGAGTTAAAATTAAAATACTAAATTAAATTAGTTCATGATTAAAATTTGTAAAGTTTTAATTGAAACTTAAATTATTTTAAGATATTAAAATTGAAATGATAATTGAAATTTTAAAATAAAATAATTTTTAATAAAATTGAAATTCAAGTATGAATGCGATGGTATGTTGATATTTGGTTGAAATTAAAATTTAGAAAATGTCCCAAGAATATTTGTTTATATAATCAGATTTAATGAAATATAATTTTGGATTTAATAGTCTTAGTAATTTATTTTGATGACCGAAGAATTAAATGTTATAGCTTCTAACATGGCGACCATTCCAACGGATCTGCTTATTGGAAGATTACTTCCAGAAAAATTCCACAGAGGAGATGACCTCGAATTATTTATCAAAGAATGTCAGAGGTTCTTTGAAATAACGAAGACACCAGTGAAGACCCAAATGGTACTAGTTATTACACTTCTGGACAGGACTTTGATTGAAGAATATGAAACCGCAGAAGGTAAAACCGTTGAACAGAAATTAAGAGCAGCTTTTCATCGACCAACGTCATTGATTGATGACTTAAGAGAAGCCTTGAACTACGAGCAAGGTAACGAATCAGCGGAAATATTTATAGAGAAAATATCAAAAATGACTAAAAAATTGGCCTCACACACTTGGAATGAGGAAGAAATTCAGAAATGTTTATTGACACATTGTGTAAGAGATAAAGAAGTCAGGAAAGAAATCGAAATGAAAGATCTCAAAACGGCGGAACAAATTAAAGAAACTATTAAGAAGATAGAAAAAGTTAACAAGGTTATTGAACAAGTAAACACGGTGAGATCAATACGACCTACAACTGGGGGAAGAACTTATAGAGATGTAGTACAAGTTGGAGCCACGAAGAGAGAAATCAACGAATGGAAACCAGAGACAAGAGTTAAAGTGATAGAATGCTGGACGTGTCAAAAACCGGGACACAGTAGCAGAGAATGTAATATAAAAAGAAGATTTCAATGTTATGCATGTGGTGTTGAAGGTCACATACGAAGAGAATGCCATACAATCAAATGTCATAGATGCAATGCACGAGGACACAAAGAAAGAGAGTGCTACACAAATATGGAAAGACGAAATCAAGGAAGAGATCGAGACCAAAGGAAGATGTCAGGAGAAAGAATTCAAAGAAATACCTATCAACAAAGGGAAGATATGTATCAATCAAGGAACGTACATCAAAGACAATGGGGAAACCAACAATATAACAGAAAAGATATTGCAGCTATCGAGTCTGATGATGAGATGATGAATACAAAACAGTCAAGCCAGCCAGACGAGTATAACAGGGAGAATGACCCAAACGAGCACGCTCCGTCAAACGGGACATTGATCGGAGCAATTTACTAAGTAATATTGATTTCAACCAAAGAATGAATGCTAACGGTATGTGTAATTTAAGTATGTATGATGATTGTATGATTGATAAAGATTGTAGTGTTTTTGAACGTGATATTAATAATAATAGTAGTGTAGAAATTAAAAAGTCGAATGATAAGGAAATTCAGAAAAAATTTAAAGAGGAGTGTAAAGTAAATGAATTAGTAAAACACGAGGAAAGAACTATAGAGAAAATTTACAAATTCCTCAAGAAAAATGGAGACGTGTGTATTAATGAAATTGTAGAAGATACTAGAGAGCAGAATATTTTGTCAGTAGAAGAACAAAAAAGTCCAGTAATAACATATAATATAATGCAAGGTAGACCGAGTACAACACTGGATATCCAAGGGCGGGAAGTAGATTGTTTATTGGATACAGGAGCGCGAATTAATGTGATGGCTAAATCTGTAATTGATCGATTAGAAAATATCGAAATATTAGAAACAAGGGAATCGCTAAGATGTGCAAACAACAGTAGATTAGAAACTATGGGTAAAATAAACATCAATGTTAAAATGGGCAGTATTGAAAGAAATGTAACATTCATTATAGTAAAGAATTTAATACCAGAAATTATTGGAGGAGTAGAACTACAAAGGTTATTTGGTATAGAATTGAAATGTATACTAGAAGAACATGGAAAACGTAGTGATTTCATTTGCGAAATAGAAGCTAGATTTGGGCGGATTATAACAGATGAAGAAAGATTACGTCATGCCATCGACGTTTTAAAAGTTACCGGAAATAAGAGACTGCTAGAAATATTTCAGGCAAACAAGAATGTTTTATGGCAGATAAATGGGACATTGGGTGTACCAATCTGATAAAACATAAGATCATCACGAAAGGAGAGCCAATAATGATTAAACCGAGACGTCAGCCAATAAATTTGGAAAACAAGATTGAGGAAGCAATAAAAAATCTAGAAAACAACGGAATAATTAGGAAGTGTAATTCACCGTGGAACACACCTTTAGTTTGTGTATGGAAGAAAGAGAAAAAAGACACCAGTCTTTGTCTAGACTTCAGACAATTAAACAAGATAACAGAAAGACAAGCATTTCCAATGCCAAATGTAGATGAAATTTTAGACATCCTACACGGATCCAGATATTTTAGCTCAATCGACTTGGGAAATGCTTATTACCAAGTGAAGTTAGATAAAGAATCTCAAGAGAAAACAGCATTCTCAACAAAAGAAGGACAGTTCTGTTTTAACAGGATGCCGTTCGGTATTGCAGCGGCACCAGGAACATTTCAAGAATTAATGACGAAAGTATTGAAAGATTTGTGGAAAGATGGAGTGATGGTATATTTAGACGACATCCTAATATTCACAAAGACAGAAGAAGACCATTATAACATATTTGGAAAAGTCCTAGGAAAGATCGCAACAGCAGGACTAAGATTGAACCCCGAAAAATGTCAAATATTTAGAAAAGAAGTGAAGTTTCTGGGACACATAATAAATAAAGACGGCATACAAACAGATAATACTAAGATAGAAGCAATACAATCATTTCAAAAACCAAAATGTGTGAAGAATCTGAGGAGCTTTCTGGGTATCTGTAACTATTATCGACGGTTCATAAAAGACTATGCAAAGAAGGCAAGAGCACTAGAAAGCATATGCGGAAAAAACAATGAGAAAATAAGATGGACAGAGATGTGTGAAAAGGCTTTCAGGGAAATGAAAGAAGCATTGATAACCGCCCCAGTATTGGTATTTCCAGATTTCAGAAAAGAATTTATATTAGACACAGACGCGAGCTTCGATACTATTGGAGCAGTTCTTTCGCAAAAGGATGAAAAAGGACATGAACATGTCATTGCATATGGTTCACATGCGATGAGCAGCCACGAAAAAGGATACTGCATTACCAGAAAAGAATTATTGGCAATATACTATTTTTGTAAACATTTCAACCATTACTTATATGGTAAGAGATTCGTACTGAGAACGGACCATAAAGCTATTACGTTTATGGTAACAACGAAGAAACCAATAACTGCTCAATTCCAGACATGGATCAACTATTTAAGCAGCCTGGATATTAAAATGGAATACAGGAAAGGAACAAGCCATACAAACGCGGATATGCTATCCAGGAAAACATGCGGAACATGTGTACAGTGTATGATGGAACACGAAGACGCAAAAACCGTCAAAATTAAAACCAGAATATTAACAGTAACAGCAGAAGGCGGATATAACAAGTGGCAAAATGACAATATGGAGGTCCAAGAAATAAAGAATAAGTTAGAAAATAAAGATTGTAAGTTCATAATGGAAAACAACACGGTACTAACTAAGCAAGGTAAAATATGGATACCGTCAGATAATAGACAGAGGATGATAAAAGAAGTACACGTATTGCTGTGCCATGCAGGTGCACAGAAAGTAACAAAATATATCCAGAATAACTGCGACATGGAAAATTTAGCAACGGAAATAAAAAAGGTAATTGAGAACTGCGAAAGATGTCAGAAAATGAAAACGATAACAACCAAGACAAAGGAGGAAACTCAAACAATAAAGAGTACAGAACCATTCGAGAAGATATATATGGATATATGTGGGCCATTGAAAGAAACGTTCAACAAAAAGAAATATATTTGCGGAATCATTGACCACTATAGTAAATACATCTCATTAACGGCCATAAACAAGCAAGAGAAAAAACAATTAGTGAGACGTTATTAAATAAATGGATATTAAAGTTTGGAGCTCCAAAAGAACTTCATGTAGATTGTGGGAAGAACTTTGAAGCAAGAAGTATAAAAGAACTAGCAAAGGCAGCTGGCATTGAATTAATTAATATTAATTAATATTATTGATTTGAAAGTGCCTTATGAGGACAATGACAATTTTGACAACGCAAGAAAGAAAAATTTTGAAAAATATCAAGATATTGTAGCACAGATTGGAAAACTGAATGGATGTTTAACATTTGTGTCTGCATTAGTAATAGGAACTCTTGGCTCATGGGATCAAAAAAATGACACTCTACTAGCAAAAATTGGCTTATCGAAACAAGAAACCAAATATCTTGCAAAAATCTTCGTTATCTTTCTTGTTTGGTAATTCTGATTTATATTCGATATATTTAAACAATTTATCTATTTTATTGTTTAAATTATTAAATTTAATTTCATTTTCTAAAATTAATTTTTTTAAATAAATTAATTTCATTTTTTCTCAATATTAAATTTCTTATTTTCCTTTAAATTTTCTATATTAATTGGCTCTTCTTCATTTAATTTTTTCAAAACTTTTCTAATATTATTAATATTTAAATATTTTCTATTTGGATATTTAAATTACCATTTTTTACTTTTTAAAATTTTAGAGCTTGAAATATTTTAATATTTTCAGTTAAAATTTAAAATTTTCTGACGTTTTCATTTTTAATTATAATTTCAATATTTTTAATATTTAAATATTTTTCATTATTAAAATCTTTTTCGTGTTTAATAATGTTCTTGATTTTAAAATATTTTGTTATTCTTATAATTATTATTATTTAAATAATAATTATTTCTTTGATTAATTTTTTCCATATTATTTCTCCTTAGTTTTATGTGTACATAATTGGGGTTATAGTTCCTTCTCTTATAATTCGGATTTATCGGAATATTTTTTGGCTTTATTTTTCTTTTCTGATTGTTTTTCAATTTTATCTTTTGATTTTTCCGGTTTTTTCCCATATTAGTTTTAAATTTGTAAGATCTAATCAATATTCTTATTATTAAGTTTTGAACAGTTTTGGTTTTCTTATCATTGCTAATATCATGATTCTTTATGACTCCTCTGATATATTCAGAAGTTGCTTGATCATACTTCTTCATTAATTGATCAATATTTGTCCCAATTTGAAACATTGATGCTCTTGAATATCTTTCAAATCCCCCTACTAAGTAGTCATAAATCGATATAATCGATATTTCTGCGACAGTGTAATGAATGTTATTTTAAAGGAATTCAATCAAGCTCTGGTGAACGACGGGATTATTCTTTGATAACATTTTCTTATCTTTCTTTTTTGGTAATTTAGGAAGTTCATTAAAAAGAACTAGCATAGAGTCAGACTATATTGGGATGTGGAGGTTTTTTGGTGACTCTGTTGCTAGTATTTATTGGCAATGTTTACTTGAAATTTGGTTCTTTGGAACACTTCTGACAAGTAGTTATGGATGTAAGCAGCTGAATTAATAAAACCTAGATGGAAACTGCTAATAAATGTGGAAAGTTATTTTAGAAAAACTTAGAATTCTTATAAAGTGTGTTGGAAAAGAAGTAAATTTAGAAATATTAATTTTTTAATAAATTAATTTCATTTTTTTCAATATTAAATTTCTTATTTTCCTTTTTATTTTCTATATTAATTGGCTCTTCTTTTAATTTTTTAAAAGCTTTTCTATCATCATTAATATTGAAATCCATATTCTGATGTGAAATATTTTCTATTTGGAATTTTAAATTTCCAATTTTTAATAAAAATGGAATTTTTAAAATTTTAATTTTTTTAAAATTTTAATTTTTTAAAAATTTTAAAGCTTTCATCTTGAAATATTTTAATATTTTCATTTCAAATTAAAAATTTTCTAACATTTTCATTTTAAATTATAATTTCGATATTTTTAATATTATTTTTAATAAAATATTTTTCATTATTAAAATCTTTTTCTTGTTTCTTGTTTTTTATATATTTAGCTTTGTTATTACTGAAACAAGTTATTTGCTAGAATTTTAAACTTCACGACATTTTATTGAATATGGCGTACCAAACTTTTAAAAATTTTCAATATTTCACTTATAATTACACCTACCTTTAAGAAGTACACCCGAAGAAGAATTGTTTGCAACTAGGGTGTACTTTATATGGAGGTTTTACTGTTCAAGATTTGGTATTGATGCATACGCTGATAGAATTTTTTATTGTGTTATTCCAGATGGATTAACTGGAATACTTCAACCGACAGACGTATTCTGATTTAAATCGTCTAAGGGCATGTTTAGAAAACTGCAATGAAGTGGGGTTCCAACCAGATATTTGTTTTAAATTCATTTAAT
>CAUHTR010007767.1:20000-37566 GCA_959609185.1 Schmidtea polychroa
TTTCTATATTTTGCACTTACAAAATCCGCCAATTAAAGCACCCTTTTTTATAAACAATTTGAATTAGTTTCACACATGCCTGGAAAAATAATGTTTTTTTAAAATAATTGAAAGAAAAACATTTTCTATTTTTAACAATGTCACCGAAATTGAAATAACAAATAAAAAATGTATAGTATTTTGTAACTCTACTGACTGTGAAACTTAGATGAATTTAATAATTTGTTGTTTGAATGCTTAGATAAACATTTTAATTGTTAGCAAATTCTATTTCATATATTATTCAAACTATTTTATACCCGAGTTTGCTAAAATCTTTCTTTGGAATTTTTAGGGAAAACTAAAATTTTCACAGACCAACAAGTTTTATATATTAAGCAGATTAAATTGGTAATAAAAATATTTATTCTAATTGCAAAGGATAATATTGCGGTCATCTTCTGTGAAGCTTGGAACATTCAATATAACCATATCATACCTTTTATTTCTCTAAAGTTTTGGAAAATTAGAGATTCTTTTGTGTATTTAATTTATTTACAACTAGGTCCTGATGTAGATCGTTCAATGAATTCTGGAAATAATTTTCTAAGCGATTCCTGTAAATATCACCTCAATGGAAAATAAATAATACATATGTACAATGACATATTTTACAATCCTATTGTAAATATTTATAAATATCATAATTTCATATAAAATTAAAACAAAAAAAGCATAAATAAAATTAACATTAGTTCATTAATCAAAATATCTTCATTGCGAAACAAAATAAAAATATAGAATAAAATAAAATTTCAACTTCAGCAGGGGTTATTCATAAGAAACTGTCTTATGACATTTTATGCTTTCCAATGCTATGCTGTTTAATTTTATCATTTGAAGAGGAAAATCTTCAATATGAAATCGCTAAGGTTTTATCAGTAAATATTATTGTTTGTGACATACCTTTCACAGTATGATCCATTTTTGAAGTCTCTTTCTGAGTGTTTAATACTTAATTTCACGTAGGTCTTTGTTTGTGAACTTGATAACACACCTTTCAGTAGTCTAGGTTAACAGAAATATAAATTAAATGTTGTCATATTATTATTATTATTATTATTATTATTATTATTATTATTATTATTATTATTATTATTATTATTATTATTATTATTATTATTATTATTATTATTATTATTATTATTATTATTATTAATACTTAAAAATAACAAATTATTTATATTTAAGTTTTAAACTACTTAAACCGTGTTTTCATTTTATAAAATATATCAGTTTGGCCTAGAGCTGCTAAATCACGTTGAAGTTATTGAATTATATATTATTTGATTATATATTATTTAATAATAAAATTGAAATCATAGAAAAATTTCGTTATTCCTGTGAATCCGTATCGAATTTTATTTATCCCAACGGAATAAGAGTAATTAATACAAAATATCTGTTTTAAATGTTTAAATGAATTTCCTTAGGCCGCCATTGGTTGGGCACGGAGTGATTGAGCATGCTGGCAAATAATCTCCCACTCAATCAAATCTTATTCCTATTCGCTAACATTTGGAATTGCTGACTAAAATGTCTGAAATTAACTGAATCGATTATTCCAATCCAGTTCCATTGATCATTCTGAATCTTGTCTGTGGAGAATATAGAATGGAATTTTAGACTTTAAATTCTTCTTAGATTCAGTTATTGATAGGTAAGATTTTAAATGTAAAGAATTAATGTTTTGTTTAAATTAATTAAAAATTAAGAATGATGATTTTAAATAAAAATATTGTCACTAAAGAATTATTGACTACAGAAAGCTGCAAATCCAACGTATTAGTTTCAAGCACTACAAAATAATGATATTAATTACAATAATAGGTTATATGGAATGTATGAATATAATATTAGAAATATAAATATGCATTTGTAATGATAGGTTGCAATTTAATTGAAAATTTAAAAGTTTTTTCAAGTAGTAGTAGTAAACCTCTTACTTTAATAACAAAATAAAATTAGATATCCATTAAAACAAAATCCAGATGAATCTACATAAAAATAAATAAAAATTATTTCAATAGTGAAATTTTAAAGTTGTATTTTTAGACAAATTTCTATGAAATATAACTGAGAGATCTTATTGGATCGATTTTTCTACTAATCACTATTAATCGCTTTAAAATTGGTCATTTACATTGCGTTTCCGCAGAGCATAACAATCAAAGATAGGATCAATTATATATTTATAGTCAAATTCTGAGGCACTCAAACCCACCTTACACTTTTTGAATGTTGAAATACAGTTTATTTTGATGTTTTCATTTTCTCAGCAATCTTACAAGTTGCACATCGATGATTTTCTATTCCTAAAAATAATCATCAATGCCGCCTTACCTCCAATGCATAAATATTGCAAGTTTTCCTTTGAATTTGCAAAAATTTACATTTTATGTAAAAAAAGCATTAAAAATCGAATAATGCAATTAATTTCATTATTTAATTAAATATAAAGTGATGATTTCTTGGTAGCAGCATTGATTAAATTTTAAACAATTAAATGATAATTTAAGCATTTTGCTGCGAATAATATATTTAATATAACTATAAGATCGCCCTTGTCAATTTCCTGGAATCTGAATATCCCATTCATCAGTGACATATTCGACTTCTAGATCCTAAAAAACTTAAACGCACTGACCTTCCAATTCGTATAGCACAAAAATCTTGGACATTGAAAAAAGCTCTGGCAAACAACACAAAAAAGAGAACAATTGCACAATGGAAAACTGCCAGACACCGAAAGATATGTGCTTTCGAAAAAAATATTGTCTATTGTATCACTTGCAATCTATGCACCTTGCACCTTGCACCAAAGAGTTAAAGGACATCTAGATCCTGGTGGAAAATCCTCGGTATACAAACATCTCCAACAATGTCAACCAAGGAAGGAAAGAGAAAATATTTCAATCAAAATCTTAGCCAATGAAAACATCCCAAAAAAATGTCAGATATAAAGAAGCAATTCTCATCACAAACAGACGGCAAAATTTCTACACTAAAGAAGAGATCAATGAAATCATCAGTTTGATTTGTGGTTATTGATCTTGAGAATAGCTTTGAAAAAATAAAAAAATAATAATTTAAAATTTAAAATAATATAGATAAATAGATCAAATATACTTTTAAAAGATCATTAGGAATAAAAATCAAAATCGTAACATTTTTAAAATTTTAAAATCTTATTTTTAAATTTCATCACTGATTTCTTTTCCATTGACATTGTATTTTTTAAAAAGTGTGACTATGAATCAGTAAATATATCGATGTTTTTCATAGTCTTATGCTTTTTAATAAATACAATTTTTGAAATATTTAAATTGCGTATATAAATAGTTATTGGAAACTATATTATTATAAATTTTTTAAGATATTATTTATTAAAATAGGTTTCTATGAGCTATTTATAGAAGCTTTAAAAATTTAAAAATTTTTTAAGTGTTTCGTTTTGAATTTTAGAAGATATTTAATTAAAAAAAATTTTTAAATTTTAAGTTTATTATTATTTTTAACCATTTAGAAGTAAGAAAAGGAAATGAAAGAGAAGATCAAAAAGTATTTTGAAAATAGAATAAGCTAAATTCCATGAAATTGACAAGCGTTATCTTATAGTCGAAAATATTTTCATTTGTATTAAATATATTATTCTCATCACAAAAGTTAAATTATCATTTAATTGTTTAAAATTTAAATTTGCAATTTCAAAAGCCCGTAAATTATTAATATAATAAAATTTGTTTTTATATTGTGTTGTCGCTAACTATATATATTTTTTAATTATTAAAAAGGGGCCCAAAAAAAATTTGGCCGCGGGCCCCGCACTTTCTCTCCTAGGCCCTGGGTACAATATACATATACATACAATTTACTTTTTTAGGAATGAATCATGTGTAATCTGTTTTTTCTTTTTGTAAGCCTTTAGTTGTACAAAATCAGCACAGACATTCAGTTCGGATATCGGGCTCCCTTCATTGCCTTTTTGCATAAAGTAACGCTGTAACCCGGCTATAAATTTTCTTGCTTCCTGGCTAGTAACACGGACAGGTAGATCGTCATCATCGTCGTAATCGTCTTCTTCTAATTTTTGATGTTTAGATTTGATGATTTCAACAATTTCATTTTCACAAAAATTGTTATCTATTGTTGAAAATTCTTCATAACTAACAATCTGAACTTGTAACGTGTCCTCATTTTCCTCATTGATCGAAATTTCGGGATCTTCTAAAGCGTTTAGGCCACAAATAGAAAAGCAATGCACTATGGTATTGCGTTTTATAGCCCGCCAACTGTCAGTGAGGAACTGTTTTGTTTGCAAAATAGAAATTTTTGAATTAATTTCTTTGGCTGTTGTGGAACTTGTTAATAAATTATCTCCAATAGATTTTATTATATACTTTACCAATTTTACTAGATATTATGTCATCAGGTTTTTTATTATCTCCATGTCCATTGGTTGGAGTGATGATGTGGTATTAGGGAGAAGAAATTAGGGCTTTATATTTTTGAAAAATAAATACAAACTTCATTTTCACCGACAACTGATGAACACACCAATGTGTATTATAGAAACTTTTATATTTCGGAATTAGGTGTAAAATGGACAAAAACCAGTTTGGCAATTAACTATAAGTGTGCATAATTGACAAAAGAAAGTAAGCTTACACAATACAGTTGCAACGTAGATTACATGTAATAAAACATGTAAATATGTACCGTAAAATGCCGTACTATGCACGTATTGTGATCATAAATTGTCCACACTAAGCTGAATATTGTCCAAATTAAGCCATGTAAATTACTGTTAGTTTCTTAGTTTGGTTTCCGTTCCTTGAGATTTGACCCAAATAATCGACTGTCCCCTTCCAATAAAGCAGAATCAACTGTACTGATATTAATGTAAAATTTAAAAATTTTTTCGAAATTTCATTTTATATTGTTTTAATTTGTAATTTAAAAGGTTTTGTTTAGAAATATTTCAATTTCCCCCCTGACAAACCTCATTATCAAGAAGTCTTGTTATTCAAGATTTCCCCATTAATACTATATTAATAAATCAAAATTTGTTTAAAATTGAAATGGAAATTAATTTCTAATTTCCCACAACTAAATCTCTTCTCAATTAAGAACGCTACTGAAAAATAATTCGAAAATTTATCAGATTTAATTGTAAAACTCAATTTACCATCCAAAAATATTTTGTTGAAATATTCTTTTCCAATATTATCCATAAGTTAAAATTTTTTGTTTAAATCGTTGTATTTTGTTGGAAAAATGTTCGTAAAATTGTTATTTTATTAAGAAGTAATTAATAATTAGATGCAAATTAATTGATTAATGAAACCTATTCTCTTGAGAATGTCGAGGGAAATCAAATTGCACAATTGATCGAGCGCAAAGTTGACATTAGATCAATAGATCAATGTCATGGATCGAGCAATATACCAAATTGATTCTAGATCAGACATATGTGAAATGTCATCATGAATGTCTGAGTAATCTTTACTGGGAGATAATTAATTGTTTAGCAAAATATTATGATACACCTCTGAAGAAGAAAACAGATTTATCCAAGGCAAATATTAGTTAACAATTGGGATCATTGGGCGTTTGATTTTAATAAAGATAATTTAAATATGGAATTTAATTTTTCATCACAATAAGGACATTTATTAATTGAGAAACAGATTTTTGTGTTTTAGACATTATTCATTAATTACCGATCATAGAAACATTGATAAATTTGATCCACTCGAAATAATTACAAAAGTGATTTAATAATTTCTCATAAAAGATTTTGTTTTTTAAAAAATTCATTCTACATTAAGGCGATTATTACCACATTTAGTTTGAATAGAAATCTTTTTATCTTGTAATTTCTCTTGGTATCGTCCTGGGAGGGGAGGGGGGTTGGGCAAAACTTTTCTAAACTGACATTTATCAAAATGTATTCAAGATCTACAATGTCACTAGACAGACTTCCCAATTTAGGAACTCTCTTCATTAAAAATGATATCACAAAGAATGATAAACTTTTCTGCTGTATTTAAAGATTTCAGCAATAAAAATGCCAAAAATTTTAACTGTGGATATTAGTTTGTTTTTTTGTACTCATTTGCGATATTTTGAATTTAAAAATTATTTGAATTTCCCTATGGACAAAATCGATGTTTTGTACTAACAATCAATAAAATATTTACACTTTGTCATTTTAAAAACATTGTCCTAAATAAATTTCCTCACGGGAACAAAAGAGGCTAAAGCTGATACTGGCGTCGCTGATCATCAAATTGAATAGATTGATGGAAAGGAGAATATTTTGACTAAATTATACGATTTTCATCTTCAACTCAACTTCCAAAATGCACATGTCAGAGATCTGTTAGAATTTCAATAGATTTTGTCAAAACTATTCATTGATGATCACCAAACTAAACTGAAAAAGAAAATTATTTATGATTTAATTAAGATTTCTAACTCAATGATAATTGCCTAATAGAAATAATTGCAGCATTTCACCAAATGATTTCTTTAAAAAATATTAATTAAAATTAATTTTTAATAAATTATAGCAATGAAAAATTATCCACAATATATTCAAAAGAGCACCGACATTTTTTATGGAATATTTCAATTAACTAAAAGGATATTTATTAAAAATATTTCCTAAATCAATTAAAATTATAAGAGCTTCTTTCGATTTTCACCTCTGATTTCTATTCCATTGACATTGTATTTATTAAAAAGCTTGACTATAAATCAGTAAAGATATCGATGTACTTTTTTATATTCACGAATTTTCGGCACTACCTTTTTCAAATGATTTTAATCAATTAATACTGAAATGATTGACATTGCGTTGTGCAATCTGTAATATTATACACTCATTACATCAATATCTTTATCAGTTGATTATGTCAGATTAGCGTTTGAAAATAAGTTACTAAACATAATATTGCCTTGATTTTGGGTTTGATTGTTTTCTTTACAGATAGATAAATAGTTGGAAGATTAAAGAGTTAAATTCTTAAAATTAGTTTTTACATTCTTCTGTAAATTAAGTTTTTTAAATTATTTTTAGTGAGGACAATTGCAGTTTTTAAATCCTTTATTTATTAAATTACATTTTATTATATTAAATTATATATTAAATTATATATTAAATTATATATTAAATTACATTTTATTATATTAAATTATATATTAAATTATATATTAAATTTATATATTAAATTACATTTTATTAAATTACATAAAAATCTTAAAAATTAAGTTAATTTAAACTGAGTTCCTCTTTCTCATTGTAAGTAATGCAAACGAATTCTTTTGACCTCCAAAGTTCCAGTAGCTATGAAATTATTTTTAATACAAATTATAATATTTATGATATTCATATATTTAATATTTACAATATTTATTGCTTAGATCTTGATTTATTATCACATTTGAAATGACTTGAAGAATTGAGAACTTGAAAACAAATATATAATACTATATAAAAAATAAAAAAAATTTATTATCGAAATTATAAAATATTGGTGTATTATTTTCAATATCATTTATTGTTTGGGATTTATTAGTAAAATCTGTGAAGTAAGAAAAGTGAAGGAGAATTTTTGCCAATTGCTCTCATTATCCTTTACTAAATGAATGTCAAAATTAGAATTACTAATTGAAAAGTCTCAACGTATGGATAGCTATGCCCGTTTTTCTTAAATAATCTACGTCTTCATCTATATAAATATCCCCGATATGAAATGTATTGCCCTAAAAATAAAGTTATTAATGTCCATAATGCCTATTACTAAAAATGTTTCACATAAAATAAATCTTTATATTAATAAAAATATTTTATATTCATGATTAACGATGTTCATAAATTAAATGTGAAAATGTCATTATAAATTTGTCAAAAGATGATTTGTGAAATAAATCCTCGACCTTGATCTTATCGCAATTGTGATTAATTGGATCATCAAAATGATAAAGGTGATCAAATCAACATCGAATGCGTTTCATATTCAATGTTGAGATTTATCAATATAAATTTTATTAGGGAAAACATTAAAATTTTACTCCTCATGTTCAATAATCAAGTATAACAAAACCAAAAGATATTAAACTTTATTGTGCACAATATCTTGATCAGATTGAATCACGACCGAATTTCTACTTCCACTTACAAATTAGTAACTTCTCCGAAATGAATCATCCCATCAATTGTCCCGGTAGGATACGATTACCTGACTCCGCGCGACCCTTTGATTAAACAACACAAAGTCCAACAAATAGTGAAGTTTATTCTCTTTAATATAGCAAATTCCCTAAATCAATCAATTTATATAGGAAATTCACTGGATCAGTCACTCTCTACACTTGTATATTAATTGAGTAAGTTTATCAATGATAATTCAAGGATAATTCAAATGGTTGATACAAATCTCATCCGAGGCTTCTATAATTTCTCTGGCTTCTCTCTAGTTTCTCTTCCATTCTTGGTTTCTCTCTAATTTTAGTTTTTCACTACTGTTTCTTTCTTTTGTTTTGGTTTAATATAATATTCTAGCTTGTGAGACTATGACATCCCTATTTGCCTGCTAGGTGCACTCGGTCCCCCAAAAATAGCTGGTTATTTTGAAATATTAAAAAAAATTAAAAAATTAATATTTAAAAATATTTATGAGCAATCTCTGCTTTATAAAACAAATGATAATTTAATTGAATATTTCAGAACATGACAAATTTGACAGCCAGCCTCAATTTGGATGCGGTGATTGAACAGATTGAACAATCATTTCAAATGCTCCACAATGCCTTGAATGTTAGACAAAACCAAATATTATCCCAATTAAACAATATTATGAATTGTGATAATGAAAACGACGAGGAAAACGAGGGGAGTGAAATCGAAATGAATTTCAAATTACCCGATGAAAATCTTTGTAATCAACTGAAATTCTTTGGCATAAAAATGGACGATGTTTTAAAAGAAATTCGGGAATTCGGGACAATTTCTATGACTTCTGTTAACGCAAAATATTCCACAATTGCGGATCAAGAAATACTGAATAAGTTGCCAATAAATGAAGATGTGAGAATTTCCTTGATTTTGAAAGACAGTGATGGTAAGTTAGTTACGGAAAGAGGAATTCTTGATCCTAAAGTTCATATTGAATTAAAAAATTTAGCCAGACCTCATTGTGATATATTCGATCAAGAAATACCGCATTTGATAGATTTAAACATAAAATTGCCACAAGCTGGAGAATATGAGCTTACTGTAAAATTTTGCGAAAGTTCTATTCAAGGATCTCCTTTTACTTTGATAGGGTCAGTAATGCCATTAAATAAGCCAATGGTTATTTTAAAACCATCAGAAACCACAAATTTGGACTATCTTTACAAAATTGGTAGCAAAGGGTTTAGAACTTGTGATTTCGGTAATCCTCAGTCAATTATAACCAGCGGTGATCGAATTCTAGTAACCGATAGTGGAAACTCTTGCATACAAATATATAGCGAAAGTGGAGAATATCTTACTTGTTTTGGACCAAAAGAGAAAAAGACTGGTCGACTACTCCGTCCAGTTGATATTGCAGAAACGCCAAATGGGCATTATCTAGTAACAGATTTCGAATTGAAAATAATTTTAGTTTATGATTTATTGGGAAATTATGTGTCGTCTTTCGGCCAAAAGGTTTTATTAGGCCCTAAAGGTATTTGTGTGGACAAAACCGGTCAGATTATTGTGGCTGATAACAAAGATTCAAGTTTAGTCTTTTTTAAAGCCACGGGGAAATTTATTAAAAAAGTAAAAGATAATTCTAGAAGTGACAATAAATTAGCCGGGCCCCATTTTTTGGTTATTATTTCCACGGGAGATATCTTAGTTACAGGCTTTTACAATCATTGTGTTAAAGTATTCGACAAAAACGGAATTTATCAAAATGAATTCGGTCAACATGGAGACAGTTGGGGAGAATTCAATTATCCAACGGGAATATGTTGTTCCGATGAAGATGACATTATAGTATCAGATTGGGGGAACTCACGAATAGTAGTAGGTTTATGACATTTCTATTATTTTAACATTTCTTTAAGACTTTATTATTACTAAATTATACATCACTGACAAGAGGGCGATGCAAGCGATGCAAATCGTTCGGGCCCGCGATATAATCATATTTAGCATTTTTATATAATTAAATAATTTTAAAAATCTAAGTTATGCTTCATTTTTACTTTAAAAATTCTGTTTCCTTTTCTCCTTTAGGAATCGTGTCCTTTAGAAATTCTATCCGTTGATTCAAGATGTGTTTCCTTTTAGAATCTGCAATCTAATGGTATTTATTGATATTAACTTTCGTTTAGATTTCGTTTAGATTCCTTTTCCCAATTGTTCCTCTTCATTCTTTTATTATCTCTGACAGCTGTTGAGATATGTTCCCCCCGTCATCGCTTTCCTTTATCTTTTACAGGCTATCGAAATATATAATTTAATTTCGATTTTGTTCTGTTTTTTTTACTTTCTTTTGTACTTGTTAATTAAGAACGACCTTGTCGTATTTCATTGGTTAATTTTTATTGACTATTATTTTTTTCATTTTCGATTTCTTATTTTTGATTTCTTGATTTCATCCGCCATTTCATACAATTTCCCCTTGATCATTTTATTTATTTAATAATTATTTGATTATATTATTTAGGTATCCTCAACATTGATAAATATTATATAATATATTATATACAATAATTGTATTCATTTAATTGAATAGTAAACTCTGTTTTAACACACTAGAAAATAATTGGCAAATATTTTAATTGAATAAAATTAATCACTTTTTATTGTTTATTCAATAAACATTTTCTGGAATTATCTAAAAACATCAAAATTTTTTATTCACCATACAAAGTTTTCAAAATAAACAAAACTATTCACAGAATATTGTTTTAATAGAGTAAAGTAATTATATTACGGGATGACAACAGAGAATTCTTTACAATTTGTATTTATTTTATTCTTTATTCTAATTCAATTAGTTGCGGATTTTTTCATTTTTTATTTATTATATGATTTATTAAAAACATGACTAAATTTTTAACATAAATAATAATAGTAATAATAATAATAATAATTATTATTATTATTATTATTATTATTATTATTATTATTATTATTATTATTATTATTATTATTATTATTATTATTATTATTATTATTATTATTATTATTATTATTATTATTATTATTATTATTATTATTATTATTATTATTATTGTTATTATACATATTTTCTTGACAGCAGTATATTGTAAATTATATAAATATATGACAATTTTTATTTGAAAGTCTAGTTTCGAAATTTGCAAGTAATTGATCAGCTTTTGTTGGGTTTCTAATTAATTTTCTGACTTATTGGTTCTTTAAATTTGATAATTAAATACGTATATTGAATAATTAATTAATTACTACAAACTGTAAAAGATGTAAATTTCAAGTATCACCGACAAAATAAACCCTTGGATTGATTTGACTGGCTCTTTTACTTTTATGAACTACATAGAAAATGTCTCATCAATAATTGCACACCATTTCCAAATTGAATTTGCTATAGGCAGACATCATATTCATAGTACATATTTTGTGATTAAATATAAAATACACCAAAGCACAATGAAATTAAAATTGTATGCTCATTTTTAAAATTCGACAAAAGCTTTTTTCATCAGGATACCTAATGAGTTTAACTTACCAAATTTTTTTTTGAAACACCTTCCTTAATTCGAAATTTGAAATGTAGTTTCTAAGCAAAAGTGGGGGAAAATTCGAATTAAAATCATTCCATTTTCAAATCTTAAATAAAATTTTAATTCTATTTGGTAGATTTTCAATAACCAATTCAAGTGCACCAGAATTCTTAAATCAAAAGAGGAACCTTTATGCGGACCGCAAGGGATCACTCTAACCGACAGTGGAACTGAAATATTAATAGTGGATTCAGGGAATCATTGTTTCAAAGTTTTCAAATACAAATGATCATTCATATATTCAATTTTGTTTTTAATTTCAAATTTACTAATCAAATATTTCGTTTCTTTACTTGTTATTATTTTTACTTTTACTAACAGATGTGGGGGAACTTCACTAATTCAAATTAAATATTAATTATTATTAATAATATTATTGTAAACAAAATCTATCCTCTTAATAATAGTTTTATATTATAAGAACTTTTTTCAAATTTCACCACTGATTTATTTTCAATTGACATTGTATTTATTAAAAAGTTTGACTATGAATCAGTAAATATATCGATGTTTTTGATATATTTACTGATTCATAGTCTTCAAACTTTTTAATAAATACAATAAAATATGAGGTAATATTAGTTGTGCTCTAAAATATATTTATTTTGGAAACTAAAAATTCTAAGTTGTGCTGTGAAAGGATTTAAAACGCAGGTTCCCAATCTATGGGTCGCTAGCTTATACCTTTAACTAAAAAAAGATTAGATATTCACTACAATCATACCCAAATGTGGCAATGCTTGGCGTTAACAAAAACCTAACCTCGAATTTCGATGTTGATTATTAACATTGAAAGTCAACCATCGCATTAAATTGATTATTAAAGATAAAATAAAGTTATATTAAAAATCTATTTTTTTGTTTTTCATTACCTTATTAAAATGCTTTTTTAGATTGTATCAGGATCGAGGGTCACTTGTCTTTAATAAAAAGGCGTCGTCGCCCGAAAAAGGTTGGGAACCTATATAGAGGATTGTAATTTTATCTCTAATGCCCTACATTTCCCTAATAGTTATCAAGTTTTTATGAAAAATTACAAAATAATTTAAATTGTTACTTTACAATTTTTCTGTGCTCAATAATTTTAGTGAAACACTTCAACTGTCTGTGTTTCTGAATTCATTAACAGAAGTTATGACGCGAAGTCTTTTCAATGTGTCTAGCATTGAACTCAGTACATCTAAATCTATATCAGAAACTAAACCTATTAGGACCTGAGATTTATTTCTAAACTAATTTAAAAATTTCGATATTATACAAGAATTTCTCAACAATTTAATTTTTAAAAATTTTTTTTAATTTTAATTTTTAAATTAAATAAAGTATATACCCTCTGAGTAGGGTATAACCAACCCAACAATTTGCAAATTTTTGTTAAATCCTGGTAAACTACGATGTATAATGTTTACAACTGGCTCAAAAAAACAATCAATTATTTCCTTAGATAATTTCTATACAATGAACTTTGAACTTTTTGTAAGAAAAAACACAAGATTATAAAGGGTTTTATCCGTTATTTCCAAAGTTGAAGAAAACACTTATGATCCAAATATCAAACTTTTAAAATAACAGAAGTTATTAAGGGCAAAGCACAAGTCTGTATTTGTTTACTTTCTATATCTTTCCGTTCCGAGTTTATTTTTTCCCGTGTTAACGTAATATTGGAATAAAACACATTCATTCAATTTGAAAATGGAACAGTACCTTTAAAATCTAAATCATAAGAAATATCATCAGCATACCATTTATATAACTTATGCTTTATACAATATTATAAGTTATTATACAATTTTGAAAGAAAAAATGAACTCAAAGTTCTGAACTAAAGACCACCCCAAAGCAACACTTTATTCTATTGATATCCATTATCATCAGAAAAACATTAAATATGGTAAATTAACGATTTCCTAAATGTAATTTCATCCGACATTTGATTAAACTTTTTTTTTGTCTAACAGTTAGACTCCTCTTATTATTAGAAATGAAAGTACTCAAAAATGAAATTGGTTTCAATTTATGTCGTTTTATATTTTTGAATAAATTTTGATAGATGGAAACTTATTTGTAATTCAAATTTGAATCAGATATTTTAATTTGGTTTCGAGTAAAAACTTTAAATAATAAAAAAACAAATTTTTCATTTCTTTATATTCTGAAATTCACAATCGCTAAGTGAATTAATTTTCATTTCTTTCAGTTTTGGCCCATCAAGTAAACAAGATTCCGAATTGCAAATTAAAATTTAAAAAAATGTCCTTGTTTAAAATTATTAAATGAGCTGAAAGTTTAAAACCAGAGCTGCAGGTTGTTGGCTCTTGGTCTAACGAATGACAACATCAATTTGATCCCATAGGATTGATCTGATGTGATGCCCATAGCTGATATTGACCACGGATGTGGCAACCAAAGTAGAACTTCCACATTCTACACACCAAATGTAATCGTTCGTCCTTGAATTCTCGTATTCTCAAGTTCTTCTTCTTGATCTATTGGTTTGTTATTTTTTTGTATTTGAACTTATATAACTTGGTAACATTTTGACAAATATGTCTTTAGCAAATACGGTTTTAATATAAAGAAAACTAAATTTCAACTTATTTTATTTTTATTATACTTATTCAACAAAATGCGTTATTACGATTTACAGTATTAATTTTTAATTGTTTATAATTCATTTTAAAAATACTTATGAATTTTGCTCAAAAAAGCCGTTCCTTTTATTTTAACAAATGTATTAATTATAAAAATAAGATAAGGATAACAATAATGAATAGATAACATTTCAATTGTTTACATAACAACAATAAAGATAATAATAAATAAAATTTCAATTAAATGTCATATTAAAAATAAAGTAGCAATAAATTACAAGTCATTATTTTGCAATTGTTCGATTGGATTTCGCTGAACTATTGGATTGTTGATTTGAAGAACCTTTTTCTGCTATTGACGTTCTTCCACATACACATTTACGCTAAATTTATTTTGCCTTGTCCTGTAATACTTATTCAGGACAAATGTGGTGATGTGCCTACCCTCATCATTCAACACAATTTTAGAACCCCACAAGAAAACTGTCCACATTAGCAAACAGCATTATCTATGATAATGAATCCTTGCCAGTCAGTAAAATAAAATGAAACAAGTTACTAGAATTATTTATAATTCATCTCGGCAAGATGATCCAATTTTTTATAATTAATTGTTTTTAATAATTTAACATATATTTTTTATAATAAAATATAGTTCAATAAAAAAATATTTAAAAATTTTTAAAACAAAATTGTGAAGTAAAAATTAATTTTCTTTCCAAAATTGAATTTTCTAAAAGATTTTCAAAACGATTTGCAATGGTGTTTAAATTTATCATTTTAATTAATCCTTAACATCTACATTTTAAATTATTTATTAAATATAATTTTTTGTACCAATTTTACATAATTAATCATGGCGACTGTGATAATGGCTAAAGTGTCAGATCTTTATGATATTAAAGAAGAATTAGGGAGGTAAATTTTTTTCTACTTATTAATTCTATTTGATTATGCGTATTTTATCTTTGTTCCATTTTATATTATAAATGAATTACATAATAATTAATGAAATAATTTAGATATCATAAAATGTTTCTGGGTATAATTAAAATATTTCCTAAAAGCTTGTTTCACTGATCTTAAAATAATTCAAGTTGTATAGATTTATAATTTTGAAAAAAATGTCCAACAATTTTTTTTATTTTAAGTTATTTTTTCTATTTTTATTTTCCTAATTTTCACTAAGTTTTTAAAATGTTTAATGATTCAGTTAGCAGTTAGATATGGTTATAAAAATATCTGTAGATGATAGATTGAACATGTATATACTAGATGATATCCATTATTAATTGCCAATGCATTTATTGAACAGAGTTCCATTATTAATTGCTATAGCTACAATAATTATTACAATTCTCTGATTCCAGGCAATGGAACAATTACATCCATCCATCCAACCAACCAACCAACCAACGACACATTTCAGTTGGTTGGCTTGAGCAAGTCAACACACAGACACGCACACCAATCAAATTGCAGACACACACACACACACACTAATAAAATATTGTTTACAGTTCTTCAGTGGTGACTTGGTACTTGTAGTGGCAATTCTAGTTGCACTTGTAGCATGTAACATCTTTGAAATATTAATGAAGTGTCAATATACATATACAATATCCCATATATTTTCTGGCAATTATTGCCTGACATTTTTGTATTTGAGCTTATCTTAAAATTTCTCATCAAGTTTTCTAGATGAAAAAAATAATTGCAGTCGCAAAAAATCGCGTATAATTATTTTAATTCAAAATTTGTGTTGTAATTATAGTTCCAAGACATTGGATCCAGATTTATACGTCAAAGGACAAAATGTCCATTATTACATATCCTATACTAAAAATTCAATCTACACATTCTAAATATTCAAAATGTATATGTCCAGTTGGTAGTTGTGCAAAAATAAAATGACCAAACCTTGAGTGTTACAGGAGAGAGAAACCAGTGAAATATATTATGTAACATGATTAATTAGAGTGAAAATCGTATAAAAGTGTGAATAACATAAAGCCAATGACACAATTCCTATATAATTCAGCCGTTAGCTCAAGCTATATTCAGAAGCAACAGATAAGAGCACCAAATCACATTATATTTGTAATGTATTAAATATATTATCTAATTAATAAATATTAATAATATATCTAAATTATTTCATAAAAATTGCGTGTTGCATGTAAATATTTACCGATCACAAATCCCATTGGACATTAATGCTGTGGCAATGAAATATTTATTTATTTGCACTCACAATTTCTATGGACACCTTTTATTGGAAATTATAATATTGAAACCTTTATTTATGGACATGTTTATATCAATAAAAAATATCCAGAGCTTCCATGTATATGCGCGAAGAATATTAACATTAACCAGCGCCGGATCTAGCCACTTGGGGGCCCAGGTGCAAGAAGCGATTTTGATTTTGGGGCCCTCTTCCATTCATTTAAAAAAAATTATTCTTCTAATAAAATAAAATAACAATAAGTTTTAATTAATACAATAACATGATTTATTTATTTACTTTTATTATTCACAGCTATTAAAAAAATACTTGATTTTTTTTAAATATAATTAGCTTTTAAGAGAAAAAATAATTATTTATTTATATTAATATAATTAAACAACAAAAAAATATATAACGAAAAAAAAACATAAAAAAAATTGCACTTAAAATTCATTTGCAACTTGTTGAACTTTTGTAAATAGTATAGAAATTTATTTAAGATAAAAATCCAAAATAAAAATACGAAAAACATAACTCTTATTGAAGCCTCCTTGCGTTTTCTTCCGCAAAAACAGATATCAATTTGCAACAAACAGTGATGCTAGATCTAATTTAAAAATTTCCCTACCCATTAAACATTGAATCGAAGAATTTTCTTTGCTATATTTTCATACAGCTGCAGAAATATTACAACTACCATTTTCGAAAAAAAGTAATGTCTTTTTTGGAAAAATAATTTTATCTTTTTTTTAATTTTTGTCAAAAAAAAAATTATAAAAAATGGAAAATGAGTGCAATTTTTTTAAAAATATAAATAAAAAAAGTGGAAAGATAAAAGTGTTTGGCGGGGCCCTTTTGAGAGGGGGCCCGGGTGCATCGGATCCTTTGCACCCCC
>CAUHTR010007767.1:37573-67159 GCA_959609185.1 Schmidtea polychroa
AACTTTATTTACAATAGAAATTTAACAAAATGCTCATCTAAAAACTACATTATAATAGAATTCCTTACAATAATTATTTCATTTTATATTTCATCACTAAGTACATTGGGAAATTTACATGGGAAATTAATTTTAAATTAATCCAATTAATAGATGATGTCTTGGTTTTGATTTAATATTTTTCTCTCCTTTAATCTCTTAATTTACTTTCCATGAAATTGTCAGCCGGAAATAAACAAAAAACAATTCAAACATATATAAGTTCAATGGAAACTTTAACAAGACATTTCTTTCATATAAAATTTATAGCCTTTCTACCGACACTCAGCTCTTTGAATTACTATTTCATTATATTTAATCATTAAATAATATATTAGTACAATATGATATTTATTCTTTTCTTTATTATTGGACTATCGATAACTTTTTCCATTAAATCTGTGTTAAATATAAATCAAAATATTGATTGGAGATAAATTAAATAATTTATTTAATTCAATAAATTACGATTGGTTGATTGTCACCGGCAGAAAGCGGAACGAAAGGAAATTATCCAACATATTTAATGGAGAAATTTTGGCATATAATAATTATGAGGACTTATAAATTATTTTTGCCATATTTTTCCAAGTCAAGAACTATATGACATATTATAAACGCAGACAATTTTGTAATTTTAATTTTTAACTATTAATTAATATATATTGTAGTCATTTTTACAAGAATGAAAGCATTTTCGGGATTATTATAATATTATATTATTGTTTATAAAACTCATTTAATTACCAATCCTTTCTAAAAAAATATAGATACTTGTTGATAATCATCAACATTTCTTCTATTAAACCTTTACATTAGCCATAAACTGTAGAGAATTTAAATAATGTCTTCACTTTCAGTGAAGAGTCAAATAATATTTTAAAACTATAAGTAAGTTCTAGCATTCTAGCATTTATATTTACTAATTATAAAAATTAATTTTTCTTAAGAAAAAAATGGATTTTGAATCATTTTATAAAAACAACAAAAAATTTATCTAATTATAAGTGTTTTTAGCCCCCTGAGAAGGCATATGGACTCAGTTTAGAATGGTTAATCTAGGATATAAAATGTAATTTCCATAATAATAATGATAATAATAATAATGATAATAATAATAATGATAACAATAATAATGATAACAATAATGATAATAATAATAATAATAATAATAATAATAATAATAATAATAATAATAATAATAATAATAATAATAATAATAATAATAATAATAATAATAATAATAATAATAATAATAATAATAATAATAATAATAATAATTATAATAATAATAATAATAATAATAATAATAATAATAATAATAATAATAATAATAATAATAATAATTTGTTGATTATTTGTCGGCATTTTTATTTGTGTTGAAATACAATTATTATTTTGTCTGTTTATTGTTTGAATTGTGTTTCTTGATGTAATATTTTTTTAATTTCTTGACAACAAAGTGACCAATAATCTATATGATAAATTTATTAATATTAAATACAAAAGATTTAAAATTAAGAAATCAAATTACAAGCCGATTAATTTCAAAAAAATTTGTCGTAATAATTTTCATTAAAAATTTATAGTTAAAATTTCATTTTTATTATTAGAAATGTTAAGTAAATATATTTTGAAGTTTTGTAAATTTATTTACTATTCTTTTCATTGTTATAGTTCATGTGTAAGATTAGTATTGGATAGAACTTATTTTTATGTAAATTCACAACTCTTCTAAATGCACTTAACACGGTATTTTACATGGATATTCCGGCACTGTTTAAATTTAGTCTATAATATTCAATTCTCTAAATATCATGTAACTATGTATTAAAATAATATAATATTTAGAAATTGATGTAAAATTTAATTTTTATTCCCACAGTTTTGTAATAACTCGGGTTTTACGCGTACAAACCGAAATTATTACAACAGATTGTATTTGTAAATATTATTTTTCATATATATACATTTTTTATAAAATTATTATTATTATTATTATTATTATTATTATTATTATTATTATTATTATTATTATTATTATTATTAATATTATAAAATTTTATTTCATATTCATCTTATTGACAAAACCCCATAAAATTTGATTTATCAAAAAAATCCAATATATAGCGAAATGCGTATTCCAATAATAAGTTGTAAGACTAGAAAATTATAATAAAAACAAACAGTGAAAAACAGTGCGAAAGATGACTGGAATATATGAAATATTAGTAAAATCGTCAAATATTAGCAAATAATACAATGACATTTTTTCACCGTTGTTATATTGATACTTCCAATTATTACGGGATGTCGAATTAGCTAAATCATATAATACATTTACAGCAATAGCTTTGTTAATATATTGCAAATATTGTTACTTTTTTGCTAATATTTGAGAATATTGCAGTTATTAATCAAGTAGGAAAATATACCAATTTTTTAGAAACTGAAAGTAAAACAAATTTAAGCATCTCAAATTTTTTCTACCGCCTCAATCATAATTTTTAATAGAAGTTTTTAAATATAATTACTTTTCGAAATTTACAGGTTTTAAATACATTAAATAAATTATATTCAGCTCTTTATAATAATATTAATAATAACAATAATAATAATAATAATAATAATAATAATAATAATAATAATAATAATAATAATAATAATAATAATAATAATAATAATAATAATAATAATAATAATAATAATAATAATAATAATAATAATAATAATAATAATAAATAATAATAATAATAATAATAATAATAATAATAATAATAGTAATAATAATAATAATAATAATAATAATAATAATAATAATAATAATAATAATAATAATAATAATAATAATAATAATAATAATAATAATAATAATAATAATAATAATAATAATAGTAATAATAATAATAGTAATAATAATAATAATAATAATAATAATAATAATAATAATAATAATAATAATAATAATAATAATAATAATAATAGTAATAATAATAATAATAATAATAATAATAATAATAATAATAATAATAATAATAATAATAATAATAATAATAATAATAATAATAATAATAATAATAATAATAATAATAATAGTAATAATAAATTATTATCATTTCTTGTTTTTGTTATACCATCGATGGAAAAATACTGTCTTATGCGTAAAAGGGTTATATAGGTTTCAAAATCCCTTAAAAAATTCTGTTTTTAATTATTTGTAACATCTGTTTCTTTTGATTTACCCAGACAAAAATAACTCTAATATAATGAAAATAAAGAAAATATATTTTATAACAAAATATAATTAAAAACACAAAACCCTAACTTTTATAAATATTGCAATTTTATTTTCATTCTGACAGAAGATCAAAAATTTATTCTACACAACACAAATGTCCGGCTTTGCCTTTATCAAGCATTATAAATAAATAGGTCAAAATGAAAATAAATGAAAATTATAAAAACACAGACAAAGGTGGCTAGCAAATTTACTGATAATTTTATAAAACGTGTAAAAGAAGTTATTTAAATATTTTTTTATAATTCAAACAGATATATAACAATAAAATTTTAAACTTTTAATATATAAAACTTATAAGTTTGTGAGAAATCAGATAGGTAATAATTTAATAATCAAATTTGTTTTTTATTGGCATAAACATTATTGATATTTCATATAAACATTGAGTGGACATAATTTTGCAGTTTGGGTCTTGTTTTTATGTTATTGTTAAATGTCAAAAATTGTGTCATTGTAAAAGGTCAAAGGTCAAAAAGTATTTGCATTGATGACAAATTAAAACTTAATTCAATTTGAAGAGTGAAAGCTCCAACTAATGTGCTTTAATATCATTCGATTGAGACTTTTATACAATCCTAAGATTTATTATAACTTTTGTTAGGTAAATAGAGGTATTGTACCGTATATACTCCCGTATAGGCCGAGTAATTTTGGTTCTTTTATGGTTCTTAGTTAATTGCATAATTTGAAATAAATTATATAATACCCAAAATATCATTTTTAATGGGTCGGTTCATACGCGGGTCATCTATTTTTGACATTTTAATTAACCAAATTTGGGGGGGGCCGGCTTTTATGCGAGTATATACGGTATGTTGGGTTATTTATATGCAGGTTGTGTAAAGGTGTGTAGGTTAAGTATTTATATTGGAGTGTAAGAGAAAATTTGTAGGACCCAGCCGAGTCACCTTTAAAAAAGAAACTGTCTCGGGACAGCTTGGGTGGTTGTGTATAAATTATAACAAATTTTCAATTACGAATAGTCAAAATAAATGAACAAACGATAAAATTTTAACAAACTTTATTATTGCAAAATAAAAATGAACGCACTTCTCTTGATTAATGTTCGGATATATTCTGTTTTATTACTTGAGGGAAATTTGTTCACCGTTGAAGATTATAATTTCTTTTTCTACTGAAGGTTCTCGGATATAAAGAATATTCCTAGTACGAAAAGAATTCCTTGGAATATTATGGGTTTTGTGAAATATGAATTATGAGGCACAGAATGTGATTTCAGAGATTTAATTTAAATTTCTTTATATTCTGTTTCCAATTGTTGATTTATTTATTGAATTTTTTTAAATTTTTTTTTCTTTAGTTAAAATTTAATATAGTAAATTACACTATATAGTTTCTTTTAATTTTTATATAATGTACCTAATAATAATAAAAATAACAATACATTGTAAATGTTAATTACACATTCGAAAATGAAAAATATGACCGTACATTACACTTTGATAATAATATGAAGGAATTATTCTGTCAAAGAACTACTGTAAAGTGATTTTTAAATCGAGAGTTGATATTGGAGATTTCCTAGCTCAATTGTGGGACTGCAGTAAATTGCCAAGGGTTCTGCAAGAAATAGGGATGATTATGCTAATCATATGTTAATACATTTTTCATTTTAAAAAGTGATTGAAAATGGCTTGGGATTTTATATTTATATTATAATTATAATCAAATAATAACAAATATCTAATCTAAACTAATCTCCCTTTCATATCATTCAGTTGAAACTTCTACAGCTCCAAAATTTACTATAATTGTAATAATAATATGAAGGAACAATGGATTCATTCTATTATATGTGAAATGTGTCTAGAGATATAATTTATAAAATGCCAAATAATGGCGCCACAATGAAGAGATATTATGTTGGAACTTGGTAGTTGTTACACTTTTATATCATTAAGGACTACAATGTGATTATTTACATAAATATTGTTTTAGGAAATCCATTTTATTGCAAATTTTCCTCGATTTTTTCTATTTCCTCAGTTTATTTGCATATCTATAATTTCGCATAATTATAACCTTTCATTTTTTCTATCTTATTTTGTGTCTTTTTATTTGAATCTTGATAAATATTTTATATTTTCTCTACATGATGGGGGGATGTGAAATATTAATTTCACTATTAGTTCAATAAGCATTTATTTTTCTGAAATGATAATAATTGTAATTCCGTATGTATAATATAAGATAGAATTTATCTAAAACATTTCGTTGCACGCTCCCCCTCCCCAGAGTTATGAAGAAGGAAAAATTAATAAAAATCACATTGGAAAATATAAAGCAATAAGTTCTTAATTTTAAAATAAAATGATCTACTTAAATTTATTATTAAATATTTTATAGATTTATTAAAAATTTTTAAATAATTTTTTTAATTTTTGCTATTATCGATTATCCTTATCAATTTGTGTAAAATATTTTACATAATTTTCTATTTAATAATTGGTTAAATAATTTAATATTTCATAAATTATTTTCAGAGGAGCATTCTCCATCGTCCGCAGATGCGTACAAAAGTCGACCAATTTGGAATTTGCTGCAAAAATAATTAATACTAAGAAATTAAATGCAAGAGGTTAAAAAATATTTATTATTTTTCAAAATCAATTTTACATGTAAAATTTATTTATCTTTTTCATAATATATTTATTAATGCAATTCTGTTAGCACCATAATCTTTTGAAACAGAATATTTGGCCAAAATAATAATAATAATAATAATAATAATAATAATAATAATAATAATAATAATAATAATAATAATAATAATAATAATAATAACGGTTATCAGTGAAAGTTTTGTTATTTTTTACTCCTTAATTTACTTGTAAATTTACTCACCAAAATTACAAATTCCTCAATGTTTTAATGTTGCTTAAAAAGATAACTTTCATTCGAATTAGTTCAATTTGAACTTCTAACAATTATAAACTTCACAATTTCTAAATCGACTTTGAATTCTTTGAAATGAGATATTTGAAATTATAAGATACATTAGAAAGGATCTATACTTTCTGTGAATCCAGGGCAGGGCCGGCGCGAACAAAAGCGGGGCCCCGGTGCAAAGTTTCTGAGCGTGGCGTTGAAAGAAACTGCATACAAGAAATAATAATTTATTGCAATTACGCTAATAAAAAAATAAAAATAAAATAACCGGTTGTTTTTGATTTGAATACAATTACCTACTTATTTTTAAATATTCTGGAAGTCTATAAAACTTGCAAATACAATATATAATGTTCATAGTTTTATTGTATAGCGAGTTTATTTGAATTATTTCTACATACGATCATATTTTTTAATTGCATTGACTCTTTTCTCTTAAAAAACTTGTCATAAGTAGAATAAATATTGTTGTTTTAGTTTTACTATGTACACATGAATATAGTACACTGGAAAACTTTTATTAATCAATGTAATTATGTTTAAAATTATTAAAAAGTTTTTCAAAAACAAAAGATAAAAATAATTTATTAATAACATTTTATTTAAAATTAGCAGGGCCATAACTGGGAATTTCCACAGATCTTGATCTATTTGCAAAATCCATTACGACAACGTATTTGATACTAAATGCAAATTCTGAAACACTTCCACTATATATAACATCATAAACTTTCTGGAACTCCAAATGCTAAAATTCATAGTCCAAATAGTTTCATTGCTTCTGTTTATGCTTCAGTTTTTGTTATTGGTATTAGATCCACGTACTTCAAAATTGACAATAATTTTTATATTTTCCTTAGAAACCCTAACCTAATTAATGCAACCTTTCACTTACTTCCTGTACATTCAAATTACTCTATATTATATTTTCATATTCATTCGAGTATTACATCACCATGATTTATTATGCAACTAGTCATAAAAGGTTTCCTAATAAACCTTACGATACATAAGATGCATATAATTACACCTATAATCACCTTCTGCTCATGACATAATTGCATTTTACTCATATTTTAGAAATTATCAAATATTTGTGATTTTTTTTTATTTTCATTTGTTTCAGTTCATTTCCATTTCTCAGCATGCGATAAAATTGAGAAAATTCAATTTTGAAATCCTTATTGATTTATTGCGCATCTTGAACGTTTTGATTGGTGGAAATTTGTTTCCTGTGACAAATTATTCGAAAAATTAAATTGTTAAATGCTTTTTATTGATTTAATGGTGAGAAATTCCTGACAAAAATTGAGGGATAATTCTAAATTTATGTATTTATGAATAATTAAAAAGATAATTCAAATGAAATTTAAATATCTGACGTTTTGAATTATTAGAATTTGTGATATGATTTATATACTGTCGAAATTTCCGAATTTTAAATTGTCATTTAATTTACATTGCAAATTTTAATCATAATATTACTAAATACATCGTTTATGACAACCCTGAAAACGGAAAATATGATGATATTTAAGCATAATTATCATAGCGGGATTTAAAATTAAGTTTTAAATTAAATAAATTAAAATTTTAAGTAAATTAAATTTGAAACGAAATAAATTAGATCAGGGACAAAAATTATTAATTATTGCAATTCATCGAGCTATGTTAAAAGTTGACACGGAAAAATAGAAAAAAATATTTTAAGATAATTATTAAGATAAATAATAATTCGTCTTTGTCCCTTCATTAATTCAGAAAGTATTTCATCCTGACTTATTTTAATGTCTTGATGAATATATAACAAAGCCAAGCCGTTTAACCTTTTTTCATCCATGGTATTTTTTAAATGTGACTTCAGGTATTTAAGTGATGTAAAAGAACGCTCTGCTGTACAAGTGATACAAGAGATGAATATAAATATTTTTATAAAAAATTGGATCACATATTGCTACAGCAGCAGTCGGTTTGATTTTAATTTCTTCTTTTTTTTGTACCACAGCTTAAACTCATATTCAAGAGTTATTTTGTTACAATCAAGATCTTTTTGATAGGAATCGATTAGGTTATTAAAATTGTGAAGTTCGTCGTCCATTTTCTTTAGCCTTTTTATTCTCATACAATTCTCATAACAAAACCAAAATAAAGGTTTAATTAAAATATTTCATCCCTAATTTATATTTGATAATCTATAATTTATTTGGGGGGGGTGGCAAATGACCCCTAGCTACGTCCCTGAATTAGCTTAAAAGATTTTATATAAATTGATAAATATTTTAAAGTATATTACTATAAATTGAACAATTGTTAAATTATTATTTTTAAATTTCTAATGTTTTAATTTTAAAATGTTATTGAATATTAAGTAAAATTAAATAAAAAAAGAAAGTGCAGTTTTTATTTTTTTTTTATATATTCCTAGATTGATTTTAATAAATATTTGGATTGCTCAATGATTTATGATTCCGAACTAAACAAAAATGTTTTAACAACATATAAAAGAAGCAATATGTCCAGCCTAACCATTTACCTAACTAATTCTTTACCGTATTTTGCTAGTCAACCCCTTTCAAGAATGATCGAATTTTACTTACTTTTCTTCAATTATTCAAACAAAAATTTAAAATTCAACATTTAAAAATTTCAATAGAGTATTAAACTATAGACCAAAAGCCAGCTGTTATATAGAAATTAAAATTATTTCAGTTTTGATATTTCATAGACAACAGGCTCATGTCATTTTTACTCTCTCTATATTAACTTTGTTGATGTATGTTTGTTTGTGCCACGTAAATTTTGTGAGGCCAAATTAACCTAGCTGAAATTTGGCAAGTAGATTCATTGTCGAGAACACTGCATGCTATCAAAATTTCAGATCGATCCCATCACGAAAGTGGGTTAATTTAAAAAATGTTGATATGTGTTATTTCCTTATTTCAATATAAATTCTTATCTATTCATTAACTTCGGATTAAAGAGATAACGTTATTATATCTAAAATATGTTGAAATTAAGAGAGTGAAATATATAGAGAGTTTCAAAAACCATGATTTTTTAAAATATAATTGTTTGTGTTAAAATTATAATAAAAAAGAGAATCATCACATATAACACAAATTTAGGGAATCAAATATAAATTTATAGTGTAAAATGTTATGATAACTCAAATTGTAAAGTCCACGGAATTCAGACATGTCCTCTGTGATCAAATAATTCACTATTTTAACAGTATTGTAGGTAACCATTTAAGTATGTTCATTTAAACTTTAGCAGTATAACATTAAAAACAAACCAATAACTACCTTTATTGTTATTTATGTTAAATAGATAATTATTTTATATTTTTTTAAAACTTTTTGTTGCATTTAGCCAAAGATTTAAGAAATACTGTACTTGTTAAAATGTGTTGCTCTATTATTTATTATATAAATTTAAAAGATTTTTAAGAATTTCAAAAGTTTATCATCAACCATATTTACACAAATAGGATCTTTTTACATCATCTTGAGCTAGAAAACATCAATCACTACAAACTTTATATTATTTTATACTACATATTAATATTATAATCATTAAATACTAAATTAATTAATTTATAATTTATTAAATTAGTTAATTAAATTAAATGTTTATTTTAAAATTTTTCCATTAGTAAAATTTTACTAAATTTTAGTTCTGTTGTATTATTTGAATAAATCTATTGAAAATAGACAATAATTTTCCCCTTTAATCTAATCCTAGTTTTTTTACCATCAAATTTTTTTATTTTAAAATTAATTTAATTTTTTTAATCTAATAACATTTTCAAAAAAATTCAAAACAAAATAAAACAACAAAAAATAGTTAGTAAGTATTTTATTTTATTGTTGTTCATTAATTTTTACCATCAACATTGAATTGACACATAAAAAAATTAAATTAGGTGGCCAAATGATTATTTTTAGAAATTAAAAAAATAGTCCCCTTATTAAAATAATTAAATTAGACTTTTTAAAATTATTTTTGAGTATTATTAATTAATTTAGACAAATTAAAATTAAATCTGATATCGATAAATTAAATTAGGTGTCCAAATGATTATTTTTATAAATTAAAAAAAATAGTCCCCTTGAAAATATTTGTTTAATATTGTTGTTTATATAAATTATGAAATATAAAATTAATTATAGGCATTATTAAATTCCATTTGAAAATTTAAATTTAAAATTAATAACTATGAGCACATTTAGATTTGATTTGTTTCCAGAATTTTCATTATTATTGAGACAATTTAACAATTATTTACATCAAAAAATATGCTCTTGTTAATTATAGAACCTGATATCTTTAACAATTTTATCTATACTATGAGGGCATGAAGATAAAGGAAATCGTATAAAGCAAGTTTAGTAATTCTTTTTTGAGTTTGAAAAATGTGCTCTAAGTTTTATTTCGCTTTAAATCGCCCAAAAAAATATGATGCCTGATAGAGTAAATGAAATAGAAAGGCGTTTATCAGCGAATAGAGCAATCCTTTCCACTGGAATTATGGCATTATGGGGTTTATTAATAACTATTAATAAATATATATTTAAAAATAACCCCGATAAAGCCAGCACAGGAAATTTGTGTTAGATAAAAACAGCATTATAGTCAAAAACTGAATGACGGAAAAAGAAATTTTAAATGAAAAAACAGATCAAAGGCCAACGAAAAGATAAATTATTTTCTTGATAATATAGATTCAAAAGTTTTTAGTAATATTTTCTCAACGAGTGCTGCCATTTCCCAACATGTGGAAAAGAAATATATTCAATTCTGTCATTCATTGAGCAGGTCTCTGCTGTTTGTTTCAATAGTCTAATAATAAATTATATTTTATTTTTATTACAAAGAATATGTAATGTTAATAAATACAACTGATACAATAATATGTAAATAATTCTATTAGTTAAACTTTCGCATAAATATTTAGTTAATTTGACTTAGTTTATTGTTGTAGATATGCAAAAGTTGGAACGGGAAGCCCGGATCTGCCGATTATTGAAGCATCCTAATATTGGTTTGTCATTTTTCATTATTCTCTATCAATTAGTAACCATTTCAATATGAATATCAAATTAATTGAAAAATTTAATTAAATTAATTTTTGCAAAAAATATCTCAACTAAATTTAAAATTAATATTTTAAAAATGTAAAAGAATATTTAGTGATTTGTTTTAATTATTTCAAATGAAAATTAAATTGTTTGAGTATATATGTAACTCATTGTGTTCTTGGTTATCAATGCAAAACTTCAAAGGTGGTCTGAAAAGTTCTTAACTTCAACTATATATTTTTGACCAAAAGTTGGTACATCTGTCATAAGTATCCACGTGAAATTTCAAGTGATTCTGGCAAGTAATTTGTTTTATCCAGAAGTTTGATGTAGTAATAGAAGTAGGTAGATATGAGGCCGCTGGATTAATAAGGGTTATATTGCTCCCTGTGGAATATGGAGGGGGTTCAATTTTTTAAAAATTTTTATGCACAAAAACTGATTTTTGGAATATTGATTTTTAGGTGCAAGAGCAAATACTGTACAATTTTTTTCTGACTATACCAAGAAAACTTTTATTTCCAGGAATTTTTGCAAAATTGTGCTAAAAATATGATTTTTTCGTTACGATTCATTGCTCTATAGTTCACCGAAAATGACTCATGCTCAATTTGTTTTGGGATTCTCAAGGTGTGATCAAGACCGACTTTACTTCGTGAATCATCGGCTTTCATGACTACTGTGCGCTGGTTAGTGATGTGAGAAAGTTCCATCTCAAGCCCAGGCATCGCTATCATGACAAAACACTAGTTCACACAGCTCACCGAACTGTAAGTGCAATCGCTAAAAAGGGGTTCGTGCTGGTTTTACACCAATTGTATAGTCCCGATTTTGCTCCCAGTAAACCCTCTTATTTAATCACTTGAAGAACCATTTAAGAAGGCAGTGAATAGAGCTCAAAGAAGCAATATTTCTCCAATGAAAAGGATTTAAGCTTCTACGAAAATGGTCTCTTTTCACTGAACGAAGCATCTGGAAGCAGAAGGTGGATAGGGAGAAGAATGAATCTATGCGTTTACCTATATAATTCACTTGTTATAAATGCAAAGTTTCATTGCAGTACCTTTAATATTTATCTATGTGTTCAAGGATTTTTTTATCCACAACACATTGAATCAAGTTTATCACTAAACGCAATTTGATTCTCCTTCAATTTCAACAATTAAAAAATGAGCTGCCGTAAAACGCGACTATATCAGCTTGACATATGCTTTGTATGGAGGGTGCTCAAGGAGTACAACAACATTAAAAATCTTTGAATGAAGTTAGGACTAGGGCTAGGGACCAAAAGTAATTAAATATCCTATAACAACTACATCCCAATAACATTGATATATTTTCATTTTTAATTTATTTCTAATCTCAATCAAATTGAAAATCGCAGCAAAAGGCAGTACCTAAAATCTATGTTAAATACATAACGAAATCTTGAAAAAGAAAAATGAAGATAAAGGAAATTGTTTAAGATGATTGTAATATGTTTATTTTATTCACATAAGTTTTCTGTGAGATTTATTTGTTTGATCATTTTAGCTAGTTTTGTAAATAACAAACGATAAAGGGCTATTTGGTCAAGGTTACACAACGATGCCAACAAATAAATCAATACAATTTATTTATTTATTATAAATTATATAATGAAAATGAAATAATAATTAATTTACCAAATTTTCACGATGGTTCTTATGAATTATTGTATAAAATTGTTTGTTTTACCGTATAAGCAATGAAATAAAAAAATTCATTAAAACAACCTACATAATTTTTAGAATTTTATTGGTCTGCTGATTTTTTTCTTCAATTTGCTAAGTAGTTTTTTTTAATAAAAAAAATGAAGTTATTCAATGAAAAATAAAAAACAAAAGTGCTCAATTGATTAAAAAATTGATTTCTTGAAATGTTTGTTTATATTGAATAGTTTGATTATTAAATATTTTTCTCTCAACAGATTAAATATTAATCAAACCACTTGGAATAATTAGTTGGTTTTTATAGAAATTTTCACACTGCCTGTCAATATTATTCACAACTTAATTAATTAATTAAATCTATCTCTATTCCATTTTATAAGTATATTAAGTTTGTTAATAATACGACTACATGTGGATAGTTTATTGATGGTGAAGATGATGATGATGATGATGATGATGATGATAATAATAATAATAATAATAATAATAATAATAATAATAATAATAATAATAATAATAATAATAATAATAATAATAATAATAATAATAATAATAATAATAATAATAATAATATAATAATAATAATAATAATAATAATAATAATAATAATAATAATAATAATAATAATAATAATAATAATAATAATAATAATAATAATAATATATTAATTTTATCATTTTTATTATATTAGATAAAATGTTTTTTTATTTATTTTGGTTTTCAATAAATGTTTGTTTATGTATTTATTGACTTAATGGAATTTTGGAAAATTATTCTACTCAAAACTCTTTAAAATGTTAATGCGTCACCTGGGGTTGAAACATAGCTTATGACCTGTCCCGAGTCAAATGAGGGTCACATGCAAAATTCCAGCACCCTAAGTCCAACGGTGGGGAATTCTATTGGTAACAAACAAACAAACTTTCATCTTTATATATTAGATAAGAATAGAGATGTACACGTACAGTGCAGTTATCAGGAATAAATTCAAAGTATTCATTGGACCATATCAATAAAAATATTATGACCTGGCCTAATTGGTTTTCCAGAGCGAATAGATAATATTTTTAACCCCAGGAAACCCAACGCTTTTTTCAATAAGGATTTCGTCGAAATGCATACCTTTCATCACTAGTAACCAGTCATTTTAAAAATGACTTTCAATCGACCAACCGAGCAGTTGTTGATAAATATTTACTAATCTTTTTGCCTGTGCTTCCGTCATATCATGCGATTTTTGTCTAAGACCTTTGAATATACGTTTGAGGTGATAAAAATTACAAATGCTCGTGGTTTTAGAAAAGCCAAAAATTATCAGCAATTCTGATGGAAGCAAGATTTCTTATAATTATTTTTTTATATCGACAGACAATAATCATTGCACTCTAATTTTTTAAAGAATAAGAAACTGGACGAATTAAAATAAATACCTTTAATATATTCCGAATTTGCATCGGTTAATTAATCAAAGAATAATGTATAGTGAATTTCTTTAGAACCTTTTATAATATTGTCATACACTTTTCTGTTTTGACTACTATTTTCAGCTTTTGGATTTAAAATTGTCAACTATAATTTAATATAATAATATTTAAATGTTATAAATGTGATCAATTAGTTGACATAATTATTTCTGTTAAATTTGTATATTAAAATCGATATCAAATTATATTAAAATATCTAAATTAATTATATTTAACACCAATAGTTGCATCAATATTAATTTTTAAATTTTCAGAAAAAATGAGATAATTTAAATTTGTAATTAATAAATAAATGTTGGAAGATGACCTGAATTTAATTGCGTTTTACAATGAATATTCTATATTATTCAAGGTAATAGATAGTTTCAAACTCCTTGCTGCCACAGCTGTTGCATGATAATCACGGTATTTTATCCATGGTATTTAAAAACTTTCACTCATTCAGAAGAGTTTGATTTAACAAAAGTAACAAAAGTAACAAAACTTAGTACACCAAAAGTGTCGTGACATTTCGCAAAGTTATCGTTATTAACAAAACCAAACCGTTTTTGTCCTGATAATTTTGATTTATACCCTTGCTTCAGCAATTGATCCCCAATTTAAAGCTCCTAAATTTCTGAAAAATCAAACGAGTGAGGATCTGACACTATTAGCTAGCAAAATTAAAGATAAATGCATATTTTTGCAACTGTAAGCAACCTATTAAAAAAACTTAATAAAAAATTATGAGTCAATTTAATTTCCATGGATTTCCAATCCAAGTGGTAATAATGATAAGAACATTATACAAAAATAGGTTTGTATTGAATGAAATTGTGTTCGCATTTTTGGAAGGGGATCACAGAAGAATGAGAAAAAAGAAATACACAAGATAACCTTATTGAGTTTATGACCTACTGCTAACTCTATTCTAGGGTCTCCTTTATGATTACATTATGGAATTGCTTTAAAATGTTGTGTAGGTTATTTCAAAAACAAATAATAACATAGTAGGTTATCACAGAGGAGTCTAAGAATTCATTGAAGCATAATTTTTTCTTACATAAAGTTGAATAAAAGAAAATAAATGAAGATAAGTATAAGTGAGAGACAAAGCTAAATAATATTAATGTCAAAATAATATACATGTATAGATAATAATTCATTTCCAAATTAAATTTGTTATAAGCACACAATTTGTACGCCAATCTCACGCGACATTTTTGTGGTTTTACACAAATTGATAAAGCATACACACGGAAATAACATCAAATTCTGTAATTTTGGAAGTAGTTTTTGTACCTAATAAAATATTGTTTGGTCGCAACAAAATGTGATGGTTTGGAATGTGAGTGAGGAAGAAAAGAAGTCAAAAATCTCTGATTTTATTAATGCGTTTGAATCGCAAAAATATCAAATTTTGTTTTTAAATCTACAGTACAAATCCTTTATATTCATGTTATATAAACCTTAATTAGACTGTGACCGTTACAATAGTTACAATGATGAAGTTGATATTAGATTCAATACATATTTGCCATACAAATATTGATAAATAAACAAAACAAAAAGATCAGAAATATAATTATAAAAATTGAATGTTATTTAGATATTGCAAAGTTTTACTACAATTTTATTTCACATATCTGGCAATCATTGTTTTCAAAACGATCTCGAAGAATTAATGGAGCGCATTAAACACCTTCATGCGCCACGAGTTGTGAACTTCTCCTTTAAATGGAATTGAATTTGCCAACGATCTTATTGGAAAAGGATTAATTTAAATTAATTTAAACTTGTCCATTTCTAGGAGTTTAACACCAGTTAATCAGTTCATTCTAAATCAAATCCCCATATCAACACATAAGATATTTTTCTGATTTCCATAAGACATTATTAATTTATATTTCATAGCAAACTGCTAAACCTAATTTTCCTAATTAAAACGAATAATTCATCTTATTATCAATTAAATTATTTTCTTTTTTCCCTTTTATATTCGTTATTTTATGCGCAAATTGCAAATCTCTCGTTTGATATTTATTTGTTTGAACGATATCAAAATGAATTTCATCAATAGCTTTTATCCTAATATATATATATATATATATATATATTGCACTTCTTGCTCTTTTAATAAAAACTGACCTTGAAGGAATTATAAAAGATTTCTGGTTGCCTTCGTCAGTGAATTATACACAAATTATTATTAATTGAGTTATAATTTGTTTGTTTTTCATATGAATACTACTTTTAAAAACGTACGGTAATTTTTTATAAATCTTTGATTTTTTAATGTTTATGTGGTTTTCTAAATTCGTGAAGTAATAAATGATCTATATAAAAATATTAAATTGAATAAGACTTTCGTGTGAACATGAATAAGTTAGCGTAAATCTGCCTCTATACCAATATCGGTTGGGAATAAGTATTTTAAACTATTTATACTACTTATAAATGTGAGTTTCATAGAATAATGATATGATATTTTTATTAGAATTTATTGTTATTTTTAATCAAAAGGGAGCAAATTTTGATTTGGAAAATAAATAAAACAAAAATTGAATATAAAATCTTTTATGTTCTTCTAGTAAGATTCCCACTCAAATATAACTGGCAATAAAGTTGGTATACATTTGCATTTTTAACTGAATGATTAAATTATTTAAAATTACTCTGATAAATAAGCCTTCTAAATCGGTTTCTTTAAACCATTTTTAAGCAATATTATAATTTGACATTAATTCAAGCTGTGCATGGGACACCGACTAGTATAAAATATAAAACATTTATATTTTGGAATTAATATTTATGTAGAAAGTGACTTATGAGTTTGTCAAAATAGTCGTTCTAATTTTACAACTTTGAAATTAATTAAATTTATGACGGCATTCTTTTGGTCTTACAGTTGTAGAAATATTGTATTTATATTATTCCGAATTATATATTCGTCACTAAGAAATTATGGCTTTTGCTTTTATTAAAGTATATGATTGACTGATTCAAAATAAATAATGTTTTATGATAATATAGTAATTTATTGAAATGATTATGATTATAATTTTTATTTAGTGCGACTTCATGACAACATTCAGGATGAAGGATTCCATTACATGATTTTCGACTTGTAAGATTTGCTTTAATTTAATTAATGTATGAAATTCTAACTGATAATAATAATAATAATAATAATAATAATAATAATAATAATAATAATAATAATAATAATAATAATAATAATAATAAAATAATAATAATAATAATAATAATAATAATAATAATAATAATAATAATAATAATAAAATAATAATAATATTAATTTCAACATGTTTTAATATAACTATTAACGAATGATATAAAATGTGTTTTGTCATATTTTAATCTAGAAATTATCGTTTGTGCTGACATTAAAGAAAGTATATTTTACTAAAATCAAAAGAACAAAATGAAGAAAAAAGATTTATTCAAGTAAAGAAAAGATTCTGGTATTATTAATGTCTAAGAAAGGTTAAAACTTCCTTTTAAATATTAATAAAAAATAAAACAATCATCTCATTGTGATAAAAATAATGAGAATTCAACATACAAAGAACAAAAATCTTTCACAAATTTGAAAAGGACTACCGAAAATTCGTGTTGAATAGAAAATAAAACATTGAATATAACTGTGTTATGCTATTAAACCAGATTGTCATAATGGCGTCAATATGCCGGCGTCATACATTGAATATATTTCAATACATTTCAAAGCATATGAAGAGGGGTATTACACAGTGATGATCAATCTCATAAATATTGTTGATTTTTCAAATTTTAATGACTTCTTTTCTTATTAAACTTTGTAAATGAATTTCAAAAATTAAAGATCACTAGATTTGACAATTAAAAATATTTTTTAAACTTTTTTATAAATAAATACTTAAATAAACACGGTAAAGATTTTATTAATAAAAATCGCCATTTGTACATCTTTTTCACTATATATTTCGATAAGCATCACAACCATCACCAGGTTACCTACATTCACAACGGATGAATAACTATACAATATTGATAATTTATAAACAAATTTTAAAATCTATAAATTTTAAAATTTTAAATAACAATTTTTATTTTAAATATTTTTACAATTTTTTAACATAACTATTATTCAATATACATTAACATACAAAAACTTAATTAAAAACATTCAACACACACGTCTGCATTCTGCACATTGATTTTAGGATAAAAAGTTCTTAACAATAATGCTTCACATATCACGCGCTCAAAACAATTATCAAAATTTTTTGATAAGATTTTAAAATCCGACATTCCTAATTCTCTCATACAGACTTTATTATGATCCTTAATATTGGATACTCCCTTCGGTCGACAGTGTTCTTGAACTCGAGTACAGAGATGACGAGAAGTCTCTGCAATGTATGTGGCATTACACCCATTACATGTGAATTGATAAACGGAATCCAAACACAATTCAACCGGCGTTTGAGATTTACTAACAAACATACTACGTACTTTGCACGATTTTGAAACAATTCTATAATTCAATTTACGGCAATACCATCGTATATTTTGGCTCATCTTGTTTGTTAGTACCAATACTTACATACACTACATCATTCGACATATCAGTCAATTTACATTCATTCATCCTACGATCCTTAGCATTATTCATACATTTATTAACAGTCTCTTTCAACGTTAACAATAAAAACCGTTTTGAGTAGCCATTCTTCACCAGTAATTCAATTAATTTATCTACACTTTTTACTGAATTTTTAAAAGTGGAAGATAAGCACCATGATCGATAAACCAATCCTTTCACCACATTTCTTTTATATTTAAATTCATATATCTGTCTCATAGTGTTTCTCTTTGCGTTGTATTAACCAGTATAGAAATAATCCTAATTCTGTAGATAAATACCCTTTCAGAAAAAGTATATTTTTAGTATTATAATTTCTTGTTTTGAGTGTTTTTGTCCTTGTTATTTTATAAAAAAATTTTTGTATTGAATTAAATATTTTGACAAGTTATCAATTCTTTAATATGATTTCGAGTTTTTCCTTGATGTTTTAAAGCATCAATTAAATCTTAATTTGTTTTAATTATGCGGAAAACCTGATGATGTTTAAGTAATGTTAATAAGACAAATTTTTTAAGTGAAAAGTATAACTTGGTTTAGCATTATAAAATAATAACAATTAAAACGAGATTTGTATTATTACTGATTGCACTGTGCTGACCATATGGTTATTCTTAGTGTAATATTGGATTGATATGACCAAGGCACTCCATAATTTATCAAAGATTGAAAACCCACTTAATATAGTACATTGTCTGAATTCATTTTCTTGCATTATATCAGTCAAACAATTGGCCCGGGTGACCCGTCACGGATTCATGAATCCGTTGTTCACACGCTCTTCTGCAAGCATAATATAATTATTACTATTAAAATATTTATTTACTTTTTTGAAATATAATTTTAGTTTTCCTAAATAAATAGCCAAAAACGAGAATCATTAGAGTTTACAACTTTTTATTACCAAATTAATTTTCTGTTAGTTTTTTAGTTTTTAATTTTAAAATTATAAAGATGATCATAAAAAATCATTCGTGTTAAAAATGAATATATATTGAATCTGAAATAGAGAAAAGAAATCGAAATGAGAAGAATGGTTTAATGGTGAATGAATAATATAATTTACCGAAAAATATTAAAAATTAAAGATTTGTAGTTATTTTTGTATTTCCTTGTAAAGGTCTCAAATACTTATAATCACCACAAAACCTGAAATTTTCTAATAGGTTCACCAATATTATTTAAAATGTCCAAAAAGTGTAATTTTCTCCTATTTATAATTTTTTAAAAATTTTGAACTTATTTCAAAAATATTTTTCTTGTTAATAAAAAATATAATAATAATAGTAATAGTAATAATAATAATAATAATAATATAAAATGATGATTGCTTGGTAGCAGCATTTATTATTTAAAACAATAAAATGATAATTTAAGCCTTTTGCTGCAAATAATGTATTTAATGAAAGAATTTTCGACTATAAGATAGTCCTTGTCAAGGATTATCGTATAGTCGAAAATTCTTTCATTAAATACATTATTTGCAGCAAAAGGCTTAAATTATCATTTTATTGTTTTAAATAATAATAATAATAATAATAATAATAATAATAATAATAATAATAATAATAATAATAATAATAATAATAATAATAATAATAATAATATTAATAATAACAGCTATTATTATATTCAGAATAACTGGAGGTGAATTATTTGAGGATATTGTGGCCCGAGAATTTTATAGTGAAGCTGATGCAAGGTTTGTCAGTATTTTATATATTATGCCGAGAATTTTTTAATAAATTTATTTCAATTTTTTAATCTTAAACAATATTTTTCAACTTTTTCTGAAGATAGTAAAAACTTTCGAACAATAAAGTATAGTTTCATAGAATTTATATATAGCATCATCTTTATGGAATTTCTAGGTCCACGCAACTATTTCCGCTTATAGTATCATTAGAAATATAAAATGTTTCATCCACAAGATGCGATATTTTGTGTTGCATCCGGTAGTTAATGAAGTTGCCAGTATTATTGCTCAAAATGAGTTTGATGGTGAATTATGCATTGCCACCAATGCAGAAGCATAACAATAAAATACTTTGTACGACCAGTGTTGAAATAATTATACTAAATAACTTGTGATTTATTTCGGTTTATCATTCTTGCAACCATCAATTTATTTCAACGTTTTTCAGTGAAATATTAAGAAATATGGTATATTCTAAACACAAGAGACCAAATCCTTGGGGAAATATGATAGTAATACTTGTAAATAGAAAAAAAAATTATTTAGATTGATACAAATATTTTGATTTTTGTACTTTAATTTTGACTTAAAGCTTGGAAGTTATAACTAATTCTGAATTTAAATTCTATTTTGCACTCATTCACATAACCCAAACAATTTGATTGCCGTTTTTAATAGCAGATAGTAAATAGATTCAATATTGTTTGATAAATAAGGATCAGCACTTTATGCCAGCTTATTTTCCTAAGAGTTAATAAAGGTATTGTTTTCAACACATCTTTAAAACAAAAGTCATAGATGTTAAATGTTGTCTTTCAGACTAAAGAAAGACGCTGAAACCTTTACTGACTTATAAATTCTCTCATTACAATGCTCATTATAATCCTTATAAAATTCCAATATCCAAAGTTATTTTTATGAACTTCCATTTAAATTATAATTTTGTAAAAATTATTTATATTTATTATTCTAGAATAATATTAACACGCTGATTTTTAACTGCATAGATTATTTGACGTTTATCCATAACATGACCAGTACTTCCAAAACAGTATCTGGGCCATGGAGCAGGGAATGCACGTAATCATATAGCGTGACGATAACACGGCTACGCATACATACAAAAGCACACATACGTAATACTAACAACTAACAAAGTTCTTTATTATTTTTCTATGTTTTTAATCGAAAAAAGGTAAGCTGCTTGTTGCACAATTTTATTAGTTAATTAATTATTAATTACATTGGTTTTTTGGTACTTACTTAAATATTCCAAAACTATGCATCATAACATTTTTTGCACGTCTTCCACGTGTATTTTTCAGCAAGTCAAAATAACATAGAAAAAATTAATCTTCAATCATTAGTAAAACCTTCTAAAATATGAAAAAAATACAAATTACATTAAACTCATTAAATAAATAAAAATATTTTTCAAAAAATTTTCTTTCAGTTAAAATTTTATAAACAATGTATTATAAAGAAAATAATGATAATTCAGATAAAGTCCTTTGATCAAAGTTTTCTTTTTAATATTAAAGTATCACAGCGTTTTTTTTAAATATAATAATAATAATAATAATAATAATAATAATAATAACAATAATAATAATAATAATAATAACAATAATAATAATAATAACAATAATAATAATAATAATAATAACAATAATAATAATAATAATAATAATAATAATAATAATAATAATAATAATAATAATAATAATAATAATAATAATAATAATAATAATAATAATAATAATAATAATAATAATAATAATAATAATAATAATAATAATAATAATAATAATAATATAATAATAATAATATAATAATAATAATAATAATAATAATAATAATAACAATAATAATAATAATAATAATAATAATAATAATAATAATAATAATAATAATAATAATAATAATAACATAATAATAATAATAATAATAATAATAATAATAATAATAATAATAATAATAATAATAATAATAATAATAATAATTGGATAAATGAATAACTAAATGAATAATTATATTCAGTAATTGTATGCAACAAATCTTGGAGAGCGTCAACTATTGCCATATGCACAACATTGTCCATCGAGATTTGAAGGTAGAAAATAATTTTCCTATATATAAATTTTGTGAAATTGAATTTATAAAATTATTGATAAATATGGATAATAACAAGTTATAATTATTTCCCAATCAAATATTTTGCTCCATGAAATATTATTCAATTCTCCACGACAATAAGATGAGTTTGAATTATAAATTTAATTCCTCTTCAAAATAATTTTTAGAAATATGTTTTGGTAAATAAATTACTTTTTATGTTAATGTGTTTAAAACTATGATATTAATAATTATTTTTATAGTGAGCTGATGTTGTTTAAATAAATAGATAAATATTATATTTTGTTATACATAGTTTAATCACTGATGAATGATGGAAACGAAATAAGTTTATGTTGTAGCTAGGAGCATTAAATTTCATTCAAAATATGGTCGCATATTATTAAAGGTTATTGTATATATTTTGTCCCAATGTTAATTTAAATATATATATATATATATATATATATATATGTAGTATTTATTAAAAAGATATCAGTGGTGAAAATTGAAAAAAGTTCTTATAGTATGTATATAAATAAATGAATATATCACGTCATTTTTACTTAATCTTCATACACTGGTCATGTGGCTCTAATACCACCATGCAGCCTTTTCTTTCAGAACATCTGTGCGCTCAACATCACTAATCACATTGGGCATTCTGCTTTCAATCATTTCCTCAGTAATGGTGAAAATGTGCGCAAATATCAATTGTCTCGGTAATTATTTTAAAAAGCATTCAAGGGCAACAAAATCATATAAAAATTGACCTGCAATAACTAAATGAAATAATAAATGAAATATTAAATCAAACATTTCAGTGTAAAAATCAGGAATTACATTTGATTAAACATAGCATGTTTATGCTTGGTGAGTTTACAAGATTTATTCCGGTCATAAAATATAAGATTAATTTCAGTTTTTATTAAAAATATTTGATATGATATATAATTTTTATTTAGAGGTGGTTTTATCGTCAATTTTCAAATATTTCTATTTTTATACTTAATTCACTGTTATATTGTTTGTCAATCATTCTCATTGAAAAAGTTGATTATATAACTTTGCACTTATCTGATCTAGCAAGGATCATCAATCATGACCCATTTTGACTTTCCCGTAGACATGAAACGTCAATTATTTGTTAATTTTTCATTTTCCAATAATTAAATTTATATATTTTTTACACTTAATAAATTTCTATTCACATCTCTAAATTGCCTTTTCAAATTTATTTTGTCAGTGTGATTTGTAGTATTTTTAAAATACACTTTAAAAATTTATTAAAACTAATATTGAATTTAAACAATTGTGCAGTGAGGTTAAAATTATTAAACATTCTTTATCCATTTAAACAAATTACATATTCTTAACCTGCAATAATTATTGATTTCAAAGTTAAAACTTTGCATTTTTTTAAACATAATAGTAGTGGGGATATATCCCTCACGACCACAGGCCTCCCACTGTTTTCATGTTTTATGGCTATTTTACCCCAAAAAACGTACAAAAAACACTAAAAACCCTTAAAAACGCACATTTTTTATTTTGCTCTATTTCGCAAGATTTAAAAAATATGGATTTAAGGCTAAAAAACGGAAAAAAATGCCGATAAAGCTATGAAAAGCGTATATCGGCCTGCGGTCGTGAGGGATATATCCCCACTACTCGGAGGAACTATAGGTCTTGGTGAATACATTACTGGTGAATCCTATCTTGCGAATGCGGTCTTGGTGAATACAGGTCTTGGTGCTACGGTCTTGGTGATTGCTGGTCTTGGTGATAAATAAAATAAAAAAATAAAAAAATAAAAAATAAAAATATAAAAAAATAAAAAATTAAAAAAATAAAAATATAAAAATAGAAAACATAGGATCCAGTAAAAAATTTTATTCTAAAAATGAACTGTAATATTTGCAATAAAGTTTTTAAAAATAAAACAGGATTAATTTCCCACTGTAAGTCGAAGGCTCACTTACTAAAAGAAAATAATCTTAATGACACAAATTCAAAACTCTGTCCTAAATGTAAAGGAAGATATCTACATTCAGGATATAATAAACATTTTGAAAATTGTATCGGGAGACTTAGAGAAGTATTTACATGCCCTCATTGCAACTTTTCAACAAAAATAAATTTCTACTATTTAAAACATTTAAAAGAACATATAAAAGAAAATCCCGAGGATGAGGAATGTTATTCAGAAGGAGAACCTGATCATGTTGAAAGAGAAAAATACAACTGGGATAATTTTAATCATATAGATGAATTTAAATTAAAAATTAATGGACCTGCAACCCCTGGAGAATATATAAAGAGAAATAAAAAAAATATAAAAGATTCTTTCTGTGAGGCTTTAAAAAATTATAAACCGACAAGGTATAATGTTATAAAATATAAAATCACAATAAAAGCAAAATACTGGAGAGCCCAAGGAGCCCAAGAAGACACAATTCCTTTAGATGTTGAAATCCCAATGCCTTTTAAATATTTATTTTCAACTAGAGGATTTAATAAAAGCATCAAAGAAATAATTCAAGCAGTCGAAGCAAAACAAGAAGAGATTGAAAATGAATTAGGAGATTCAAACTTAGTATTTCAATCCTTCCAATCTTTAGTGATTGATTATTGGAGGGGATTACCACCTAATCCTAAATCCTATATTCCTACACCCTTTAAATCTAAAAATGTTATAAATGTGCAGAATAAGGATAACAAATGTTTCATGTGGTCAATACTTGCACATTTACATCCTCAAACCGAAAACCCCCAAAGAGTTTCAAAATAGAAAGAATATGAAAATGAATTAATATTCCCAGGAGGACCGGAAGGCCAAGGAGGATTCATGCATCCAATGAAACTAGAAGATATTCCAGAATTTGAAAAACTAAATAATCTTAAACTTAATATTTATGAACATGTTAAAGGATGGGGACGTGGATGCAGAGATATTATTCCAATTTATATTTCTGATTATGAAATACAAGGCTATGAAGTACAAGAAGGCGATAGCACGAGGGAGATATATCTTTTAATCTTGGAACATGAAAATAATCAACATTATATTTTAATAAAAAACTTTCAAGCTTTTACATCTCCAGAGAATCCAACTAGTGGAGGAGGAACATGTAAAAGATGTCTTCATTATTCAACAACTGAAAACTCCATGATTAAGCATGCAAGATTTTGTGAAAAGGATTCACCAGCTTTAATTAGAATGTTTTCAGATCCCAGGATGTATTTTAAAAACTTTTCAAATTTATTACAAACATTAGGAGTTGTCTACGGAGACTTTGAATCTATAAATCATAAACAAGATCTAGTCAATCAATATTTAAAAATAATAGAAAAATATAAACTCATGGATGCATGGAAAGCCTCTAAACAGAAGGAGAAACCAACAAGGTTAAAGGCCTTTCTAAGAAAAAATAATAAACCTAATAGTGTTAAAAAAACTAAACAATTACCATCTGCTTATAAATTATTATTTAAAAGTAATTATCCCGAAGTCATAGAATCTAGAGAATATGCATTTCAAGGAACTTCAGAAGATGTCTTGGATCATTTTACTACAAGTATAAATCTCCTAGAACATGAAATATTTGAAGCATTAAAAACAAAGTATCCTCAAAATATTTCAGATCAACAATTAGAAGAATATAAAAATACATTCAACTGCTGGATGTGCAAACAAGAGTTTGGGGAATCCGATGGAGAATCCAACGATAAAGTTATAGATCACGATCATTTAAAAGTGAAAATAATTATCGAGGAGCAGCCCATAGAGATTGCAATCTTAATTGTCATACTCCTAAATTTGTACCAGTTATATTTCATAATCTTTTTGGTTATGACGTACATCTATTTATAAAGCATCTAGCAGCAAATGCCAAAAACTCTTTCAAGGTAATCGGGCTTACAAAGGAAAAATATAAATCACTTGAATATGGAAAATTAAAATTTATAGATTCCTTAAACTTTCTCCAAATGTCTTTAGATGGCATAGCAAAAACATTAAAGCTAGAAAATTTTAAAATCACTCGGGAGTTCTTGGAAAAAAATAATATCCCAGAAGAAGAATTTCCTACATGCCTAGCAAAAGGAATCTATCCCTATGACTACGTTGACTCCTTTGAAAGATATAAGGAAACAGTCTGCCAGAGAAAGAAGCCTTCTATTCACTACTTTCAAAATCTGGGATTACAGATCAGGAATATTCTCGAGCAAATAAAATGTGGGATCTTTTCAACTGCAAATCTTTAGGAGACTATACAAGTATGTACTTATCCCTAGATGTTTACATCTTAGCAGATTGCTTTGAAGAATTTACAAAATCTTTTGTTCTTAAACCTTATAATTATATAACAGCTCCTTCTTTAGCTTGGGATACTATGTTATATACCATTTGGACTTCAGATCTTCCAGAATCTGATAAAATTATAGATCTTTTAACCGACCAAGACATGTTTAATTTAATTAAAACAAACATTAGAGGAGGAGTATCCTCAGTAATGGGGGATAGGGAAATAAAAGCTAGAAATGCAATAACTACTAGTCGAATGCTTTCAAAGACCTCTGAGCCTTACATGAAACTTAATGATGAGGAACTAAAAGAAGTATTAGAAGGAATGAAGAATCCTCTATTTATACTTTATATAGATGCAACAGCTTTATATTCTGGTATAATGACTCAGTTTTTACCAATGAGTGACTTTCATGAAATATACTCCTCAGGTCTTGTGCACTCCGTAGAAGAAGAAGAATCCTTCCTAAAAGACCTTATAAAAGAAATACGTTCAACCCCTAAAGATTCAGCAATAGGATACTTTGTAGAATGTGACCTCGAATATCCTGAGGATATAAAATCAGGAACAAGACACTTCCCTTTAGCTCCTATAAGAAGAAAGATTAATGTCCAAGAACTTGCATCCTGGCAAATCTCACAGGATAAACCCCCAACAGTGAAACTTCTTTGTGATCAAACAGATCGAGAATATTATCTTTGTCACTATAGACTCCTGCAGTTTTATCTTTCACAAGGAATGAAATTAAAAAAAGTTCATAGTGTTATAAGATTTAAACAAGCAGCATTCATGAAAGCTTTTATCGAGGAGAACATTCGTTGTAGAAACATTGCAAAAGAGAAGGTAACCTTTTAAAAGACAATGGTTATAAACTTTAAACAATTCAGTATTTGGCAAGACCATGGAGAATATAGACAAGTATACTCATATTGAACTCTTGACAAATAGCCCGAAGGACATAGCCCGTTATAATCGTATGCTAGGAAAGCCTACATTTAAAAACGCACAAGTATTTTCTGAAAGTCTTTCTGCAATAGAACTACAGAATTTTGAGAAAACATATAATAAACCAATATTTATAGGCTTTGCAATTTTAGAACTTTCAAAATTACAAATGTATGAAACATATTATAACATCTTAGAACCCATATATGGATCGAATATATCAATGCATGCAATGGATACAGATTCAATGTTTTTAACAATAAGAACTGAGGATTTAGAAAGTGACATCTCCGAGAATCCTATACTTTCAAATTTAATAAATTCATCTGGAGAATTATTTTCGTTTAAAGATGAAAAACCTTTTACTCCTATAGAAAATGGAATATTTATTCGTGCTAAACAATATTCATACGAAACATTTACAAAACCTAAATTTGAAGAGCATACATTTATATTTAAAAACCCAGATACAGAAGAAAGCATTACACATAGATATCCTATATTCCCTGATGGACCAGAGGGCCAAGCCGAGAAACCTGTAAAGGATAACAGATGTAAAGGAATTCAGAGATGTGTAGCCAGGAAAACTTTCTCATCAAGATTATAAAGACACATTGAATCCAGGTCATAAAGATAAAATTGATGAAGTACATCAACTTAAAAGTGAAAAGCATGATATTTACTTGATAGAATCCCAAAAAGTATCATTATCAAATTATGATGACAAAAGATTCATACTAAGTGATTTAAAGACAACTCTTCCTATAGGAAATAATTTAATACCGATAATAAAAAATCTTGCTAGTTTGAATAAGTTATATGATACAAAGATTACTGATCTTGATATTTATAATGTTGAAATCATTTATCCTGAGAGAATTGAGAAACCTTTATATTCTCAAGTTTTTAATCCTATATGTTTAGAACTTAAATATTTTAATACTGATCCTGAATATATAAAAGGTCTAAGTGATAAAGAATTTAAAGATCATAAGGAGGTTCTAAAAACTAATTTCGAAAGTTAACATCAGATTCTATCAAATGATTTTTTTCTTTTAAAAATGTCAACAATTAATTTAAGAGTGACAACATCAACCTTTTGAAGGGCAATAAATTTTTTTATGTATGATTCTTTAGCCACTTCTCTCGTTTAATTTTTTTAGAATATTCATTACTTATAACATTAGCACTTTTTAATCTATTAATATTATTTTTAATATCTTGTATTATTTGATTTGATTTCATTATTCATCATCAGTTAAGATTCCATCTTCCAAAGCTTTTAATTGAAATAAAAATAATTTAGAGATTCCTAATTCTATTGATAAACAAACTTCACGATATAAACTTTTCTTTTTAGAAGTATAAGATAATGAAACTATTTCAGTCC
>CAUHTR010007767.1:67259-292961 GCA_959609185.1 Schmidtea polychroa
TTACCACTGTAAGTCGAAGGCTCACTTACTAAAAGAAAATAATCTTAATGACACAAATTCAAAACTCTGTCCTAAATGTAAAGGAAGATATCTACATTCAGGATATAATAAACATTTTGAAAATTGTATCGGGAGACTTAGAGAAGTATTTACATGCCCTCATTGCAACTTTTCAACAAAAATAAATTTCTACTATTTAAAACATTTAAAAGAACATATAAAAGAAAATCCCGAGGATGAGGAATGTTATTCAGAAGGAGAACCTGATCATGTTGAAAGAGAAAAATACAACTGGATAATTTTAATCATATAGATGAATTTAAATTAAAAATTAATGGACCTGCAACCCTGGAGAATATATAAAGAGAAATAAAAAAATATAAAAGATTCTTTCTGTGAGGCTTTAAAAAATTATAAACCGACAAGGTATAATGTTATAAAATATAAAATCACAATAAAAGCAAATACTGGAGAGCCCAAGGAGCCCAAGAAGACACAATTCCTTTAGATGTTGAAATCCCAATGCCTTTTAAATATTTATTTTCAACTAGAGGGATTTAATAAAAGCATCAAAGAAATAATTCAAGCAGTCGAAGCAAAACAAGAAGAGATTGAAAATGAATTAGGAGATTCAAACTTAGTATTTCAATCCTTCCAATCTTTAGTGATTGATTATTGGAGGGGATTACCACCTAATCCTAAATCCTATATTCCTACACCCTTTAAATCTAAAAATGTTATAAATGTGCAGAATAAGGATAACAAATGTTTCATGTGGTCAATACTTGCACATTTACATCCTCAACCGAAAACCCCCAAAGAGTTTCAAAATAGAAAGAATATGAAAATGAATTAATATTCCCAGGAGGACCGGAAGGCCAAGGAGGATTCATGCATCCAATGAAACTAGAAGATATTCCAGAATTTGAAAAACTAAATAATCTTAAACTTAATATTTATGAACATGTTAAAGGATGGGGACGTGGATGCAGAGATATTATTCCAATTTATATTTCTGATTATGAAATACAAGGCTATGAAGTACAAGAAGGCGATAGCACGAGGGAGATATATCTTTTAATCTTGGAACATGAAAATAATCAACATTATATTTTAATAAAAAACTTTCAAGCTTTTACATCTCCAGAGAATCCAACTAGTGGAGGAGGAACATGTAAAAGATGTCTTCATTATTCAACAACTGAAAACTCCATGATTAAGCATGCAAGATTTTGTGAAAAGGATTCACCAGCTTTAATTAGAATGTTTTCAGATCCAGGATGTATTTTAAAAACTTTTCAAATTTATTACAAACATTAGGAGTTGTCTACGGAGACTTTGAATCTATAATCATAAACAAGATCTAGTCAATCAATATTTAAAAATAATAGAAAAATATAAACTCATGGATGCATGGAAAGCCTCTAAACAGAAGGAGAAACCAACAAGGTTAAAGGCCTTTCTAAGAAAAAATAATAAACCTAATAGTGTTAAAAAAACTAAACAATTACCATCTGCTTATAAATTATTATTTAAAAGTAATTATCCCGAAGTCATAGAATCTAGAGAATATGCATTTCAAGGAACTTCAGAAGATGTCTTGGATCATTTTACTACAAGTATAAATCTCCTAGAACATGAATATTTGAAGCATTAAAAACAAAGTATCCTCAAAATATTTCAGATCAACAATTAGAAGAATATAAAAATACATTCAACTGCTGGATGTGCAAACAAGAGTTTGGGGAATCCGATGGAGAATCCAACGATAAAGTTATAGATCACGATCATTTAAAAAGTGAAAATAATTATCGAGGAGCAGCCCATAGAGATTGCAATCTTAATTGTCATACTCCTAAATTTGTACCAGTTATATTTCATAATCTTTTTGGTTATGACGTACATCTATTTATAAAGCATCTAGCAGCAAATGCCAAAAACTCTTTCAAGGTAATCGGGCTTACAAAGGAAAAATATAAATCACTTGAATATGGAAAATTAAAATTTATAGATTCCTTAAACTTTCTCCAAATGTCTTTAGATGGCATAGCAAAAACATTAAAGCTAGAAAATTTTAAATCACTCGGGAGTTCTTGGAAAAAAATAATATCCCAGAAGAAGAATTTCCTACATGCCTAGCAAAAGGAATCTATCCCTATGACTACGTTGACTCCTTTGAAAGATATAAGGAAACAAGTCTGCAGAGAAAGAAGCCTTCTATTCACTACTTTCAAAATCTGGGATTACAGATCAGGAATATTCTCGAGCAAATAAAATGTGGGATCTTTTCAACTGCAAATCTTTAGGAGACTATACAAGTATGTACTTATCCCTAGATGTTTACATCTTAGCAGATTGCTTTGAAGAATTTACAAAATCTTTTGTTCTTAAACCTTATAATTATATAACAGCTCCTTCTTTAGCTTGGGATACTATGTTATATACCATTTGGACTTCAGATCTTCCAGAATCTGATAAAATTATAGATCTTTTTAACCGACCAAGACATGTTTAATTTAATTAAAACAAACATTAGAGGAGGAGTATCCTCAGTAATGGGGGATAGGGAAATAAAAGCTAGAAATGCAATAACTACTAGTCGAATGCTTTCAAAGACCTCTGAGCCTTACATGAAACTTAATGATGAGGAACTAAAAGAAGTATTAGAAGGAATGAAGAATCCTCTATTTATACTTTATATAGATGCAACAGCTTTATATTCTGGTATAATGACTCAGTTTTTACCAATGAGTGACTTTCATGAAATATACTCCTCAGGTCTTGTGCACTCCGTAGAAGAAGAAGAATCCTTCCTAAAAGACCTTATAAAAGAAATACGTTCAACCCCTAAAGATTCAGCAATAGGATACTTTGTAGAATGTGACCTCGAATATCCTGAGGATATAAAATCAGGAACAAGACACTTCCCTTTAGCTCCTATAAGAAGAAAGATTAATGTCCAAGAACTTGCATCCTGGCAAATCTCACAGGATAAACCCCCAACAGTGAAACTTCTTTGTGATCAAACAGATCGAGAATATTATCTTTGTCACTATAGACTCCTGCAGTTTTATCTTTCACAAGGAATGAAATTAAAAAAAGTTCATAGTGTTATAAGATTTAAACAAGCAGCATTCATGAAAGCTTTTATCGAGGAGAACATTCGTTGTAGAAACATTGCAAAAAGAGAAGGTAACCTTTTAAAAGACAATGGTTATAAACTTTTAAACAATTCAGTATTTGGCAAGACCATGGAGAATATAGACAAGTATACTCATATTGAACTCTTGACAAATAGCCCGAAGGACATAGCCCGTTATAATCGTATGCTAGGAAAGCCTACATTTAAAAACGCACAAGTATTTTCTGAAAGTCTTTCTGCAATAGAACTACAGAATTTTGAGAAAACATATAATAAACCAATATTTATAGGCTTTGCAATTTTAGAACTTTCAAAATTACAAATGTATGAAACATATTATAACATCTTAGAACCCATATATGGATCGAATATATCAATGCATGCAATGGATACAGATTCAATGTTTTTAACAATAAGAACTGAGGATTTAGAAAGTGACATCTCCGAGAATCCTATACTTTCAAATTTAATAAATTCATCTGGAGAATTATTTTCGTTTAAAGATGAAAAACCTTTTACTCCTATAGAAAATGGAATATTTATTCGTGCTAAACAATATTCATACGAAACATTTACAAAACCTAAATTTGAAGAGCATACATTTATATTTAAAACCCCAGATACAGAAGAAAGCATTACACATAGATATCCTATATTCCCTGATGGACCAGAGGGCCAAGCCGAGAAACCTGTAAAGGATAACAGATGTAAAGGAATTCAGAGATGTGTAGCCAGGAAACTTTCTCATCAAGATTATAAAGACACATTGAATCCAGGTCATAAAGATAAAATTGATGAAGTACATCAACTTAAAAGTGAAAAGCATGATATTTACTTGATAGAATCCCAAAAAGTATCATTATCAAATTATGATGACAAAAGATTCATACTAAGTGATTTAAAGACAACTCTTCCTATAGGAAATAATTTAATACCGATAATAAAAAATCTTGCTAGTTTGAATAAGTTATATGATACAAAGATTACTGATCTTGATATTTATAATGTTGAAATCATTTATCCTGAGAGAATTGAGAAACCTTTATATTCTCAAGTTTTTAATCCTATATGTTTAGAACTTAAATATTTTAATACTGATCCTGAATATATAAAAGGTCTAAGTGATAAAGAATTTAAAGATCATAAGGAGGTTCTAAAAACTAATTTCGAAAAGTTAACATCAGATTCTATCAAATGATTTTTTTCTTTTAAAAATGTCAACAATTAATTTAAGAGTGACAACATCAACCTTTTGAAGGGCAATAAATTTTTTATGTATGATTCTTTAGCCACTTCTCTCGTTTAATTTTTTTAGAATATTCATTACTTATAACATTAGCACTTTTTAATCTATTAATATTATTTTTAATATCTTGTATTATTTGATTTGATTTCATTATTTCATCATCAGTTAAGATTCCATCTTCCAAAGCTTTTAATTGAAATAAAAATAATTTAGAGATTCCTAATTCTATTGATAAACAAACTTCACGATATAAACTTTTCTTTTAGAAGTATAAGATAATGAAACTATTTCAGTCAAGAAACCATCAGCTACAGAAATACTTCCAAGTATTACAGGTGCAAGAGTAACAACTGGTAAAGTTATGGGTAAAATAACTGTTAATATTGCAGATGCAAATCCTAAAGAATAACCTATAACTTTTAAAACTGTATTCACTTTATTCCATCTATTTTTAATTTTTTTATAATGCTTTAATAAATCTTGTAAATGTAAGGTTTCTGATTTAAATTCTTTTACTCTCATAATTTCAAGTTCTGTGGGAGCCGAGGCCTTGGAACCTTTGTGACCTTCGGAATAATATCTTGATGATAATTCTGGATATATTTTTTCTTCTCTTACTTCCATTTTAATAATTAAAAAAATAAGACTTTATTCTTCTGAGCACCATCTGGTACCAATACTCGGATATCAAAAGAAACTCTTGTTGAGAGAATATCTTTATACAATTCCATCAATGCTTTACGAACTTCATCAACATCAACCTTTTTTTCATAAAATATTAAATCTATATAATCCACAAGTGTGCTTTTAAAAATAATATTCTTACTTTTAACTCTATGTAGTCCATGTGAATGAGTATTAACATACCAATCTCCGTGTGGTAAATCATAACTAGTCATTATAACATCACCCTTTTCAAGCTTACTATTATAATCACATTTCACAAACCATTTCATTCTTTCATTATCATCATCAAACAAAAAGAAATAAGGATCAATAATCTTTACAACCATAAAAACACTCCATTCTTTACTGTTTGTTGTTATTAAACTTGGTTCTATAAAATGTTTATATGTATGGGGTAATAATGTTTTATTCTGTTCTAATTCAGCAGCTCTTTTTCTAATACTATGTGTAGTGTTAATGTGTGTTCCATGAGACTCTAAATTTGAAATTCTTTTATTAAATGATGTAATCATCTCATTTATTATATTATATATTGTATTAAATTTAGTATTCATAATTTGTTTATCTTTAGAATTTAATATGGTAGTATTTAACTTTACAACTTGTTCAGTTAACAGACTTTGTAACTTGTCAAATTTATCATTAAATCGTTGTTCGATATTATTAAGCTTTGATTCCATTGAATCCATTTTGTTGTTAATGAACTTTCAATTCTTGTTGTTGTTAAATCAGTATAATTTTTAACACCATCAACATATTTCTTATTAACTGCATCAGCTTCATCAGTTGGAAAAGATAATTCTTTTATCTTGTGTCCATTTAAAATTAAATCACCCTTCATTGAATCACCTCTTTCATTACTATATTTATTTTCTGTTAAAGTTAATATTTCTTCTGTATTAAACCCTGTTTTTATTGTTCCACCACCTCTATTACATGGAATATAAGAACTCATTTATTAATAATTTAAAATGAATCTTCAAACCTGTTTCAAATGTAAATACATTGAAATCTCTTCTCCATTAAAATCAATCAATTCTCCTTCTTGATTAAGAATTTTAAAATTAATATCCATTATATATTTCTACATAAAGGTAAATAATTTGGAGGATTCATTCTTTCAACTATTTTATATCCCATAGGAACTGTGTTTGAGGGAAAGGAATATAAAACATTTGTTTGTTTACCATTATTATAAGAACCAGTTATACAATCGCAATGAATATTTATTGTGTTTGTATTTATTATTTTTATAATATTTTCTGATGTTATATTCTCAACTACAGGTGTGATATAATGGTTTCGTGTAAATCCTAAAATTGTTCTAAAGAAACTATTATTTTGAAAATGAATTCCTATATTCTCTAAAGTCATTATACATTTTGAAGTTGGTAAATCCATTTTAATTTTAATGACTCCATTTGTTTTTTTAGAAAGTATATTATTTAAATCTTTTATCTCATAAGCTCCGGGTTCGATTGTTATTATAATCTTATCTGTAGATTTTGGGCTTATATAATAAAATATGTTATTATCTTTAGTTATATTAAAAATAGTATTATAAGCACAAAACCATAATAGTCCTAATTCATAATTTAAATTTTGATCTAATTTAATTGAATCTTGAAAGTTTATAGTAAAGTCTGATTCTTTTGAATTTATAGATAAAGTTCTTGAATATTTATCTGACATTATGTTTACCATTTTTTTTAAATTATCTTCCGGAAGGTTGCGAAGCTCCATTTTCATAGTATAGATTTTAAATCATTATAAATTTCTTGGATTAAGAAAGTGAAACCTTCTCCTTTGGATTTATTCAATCTATACAAAACATATAAGCTTAAAATACCACATATTTTAGTATTATTAGGTTGAACTTGTAAAGAATTAAAAGTGTAGTCCGAGAGATAGTATTCAACTTCTTTAGTGGGTTTAATCCCAAAAGAATCAAAGTATATAGATTTATTATATATACAAACCCAATGAGATCCTTTTTCATTTGAATTTTGATAATTTATAATGATATTCTTTGGAGTGTCTTCTTTCAGACTCGACAATTCATCATTCATTAATATTTTTATTTTTAAATTTAAATAATCTGCATAATCTTTTAAATCAAAATTTGTTTTTGTATTTATTCCAAATGTTTTTAAAAAATCTAATATTGAAGGAGTCATTATATATTTTATAACTTCGTATTTATAACTTCGTATACTTATTAAATTTATCTTTTGAAATTATTCCTTGTTTTAATAATTCTTTAGAAATCTTTAAAATATCAGAATCTAAATTATTATGTCCTGCTTTTTTAGCTGCTAATAGTTTTCTTAATTCAATAAAAAGATTGATTGGGTTTATGTCCTTACCCTTTCCCTGGCCCTGACCCTGGCCCTCTCCTTCTGTGACAATATCATTTTTATTTAAATATTTCTTTAAATCTTGAATATGTTTGCTTTAGCACTACCATGTACTAATTCTATTAAATTTAAATATTTTTTAATTTCTAGAAGATCAACATTCTCTGAGGGATATCCACAAACTAATCCATAAAAATCATCTGTAAATTCAAAATCTAGGTGTTTAGTATTATAAACATTTTGTGAATGAATACGTGATTTATTTTCTGAATTTAAATATAACAGAAAGTCATGTTTATTAATTGTTATTATTTGATATCCTTCAACATTAATATTAAATGTAGGTTTAATTGTTTTACTTAAACTCACATTAATTTTAGGATCAAGTATAAGAGGTTTTATATTTAAATCTTCCAACCATGGTAATTCTTTTAAATCTTGTTTATCTTCCAACTCTTTAAATTTTAAAACTTCTAACTCTTTTATGGCTTTAATTGTTGGTCCTTGTTGTTGTTGGATTACCTCATTTAATATTATAGATTCAGCGTGTTGAGTTGTATCTTTTTATTATATTTATCTTGTTCTGATTGTAATTTTTTTAAAAGTGCTAATCTTTCTTCATATACCATTTTAATGGTATTAAAAATGGTATCATTTTGGTAAAGGATCCGTTGGAAAGGGTTTCAAGTATAAACCTTTACCATTTTTAATTTTACAAAGACATCCATTTTTTAAAGATTTACATATTTTTTTTAAATCATCTTTATCTTTTGAAGATAAAGATTCAGATGTAGAAATTTGATTTTTTAAAAATCATTTAAACCACGACCTTTATAAGGATCAAGATAAAGACCTTTCCCTCCCTTCATTTTCTCGATTTCAGTTTGTAGTTTTTCTTTTTCTAGGTCTGTCTTTTGAGATTCTTTAGCTTTTTGAACTGTAGTGGCAATTCCTCCAGCTATTCCAGCAGCACCTGATAGTCCGGCAATGATTGCAGGTATTAAAGCCGCCAGAGGAAGAATCCCTCCTTCCTTTAGTTTTTCTTTAACTTGTTCTTTTACATGTTTTCCAATAAAATATTTTTTACCAGAGATTACTACTGATTTATTTTTATTTGAATTTATTAATTCTTGCAAAGATTCCTCTGTAGGGTTTTGTGTTGTCATTTTATAATAAATAAAAATGGATACTTGGAAACCAATTTTAAATAGACATAAATCTAAATTTAATAATAAAGTATTTCCTGATAATTTTAGATGCTTAATTATTGGATCTTCTGGATGTGGAAAGAATGTTCTTCTTATGAGAATGTTATTAGAAGATGGTTTTTTGGATTATAATAATTTAATCTTTTATTCTACAACCATTAACCAACCGGAATTACAACTTTTGAAATGTGGATTTGAAAATAAATTAACTAAAAAAGCTATAATTGATATTTTTAAAAATCAACATACATATCCCGAAGAGGTTTTTCATCCTTGTGATATGGTTGATTGGTACAAGGAAAAGATTTTAGAATCAGATATTAGTAATAAAAATGATTATATAGGGGATGGAATCCAGATCTTATTCTCTAATAAACCTGAAGATGTTTTACATTGTGATTTACTTCCTAAAGATAAAAAGAATCTAGTTATATTTGATGATGTTGTCAACATGAAAAATCAAGAGATTCAAAAGAGTTACTTTACACGAGGTAGACATAATAATTGTAATGTTATTTATATATCTCAAACATATTATGCTTTAGATAAAAACTCTATAAGAAATAATTCTAATTGTTTTATATTTTTTAAATTAGACAAGCGTGATAAGAATATGATTTATAATGATTTATTTTCAAATGTTGAACCTGATAAGAATATGTTTGATATGTTTGTTGATAATCATTGGAAAGAAAAATATAATTATATTTATTTGGATAGAGAAAAAGCTGAAATATGGAAAAGTTTGTTTTAGGGCTTGTCGACTTAAAAATCTGTTTTCTGTAGTTCATTATTATAAAATCTACCTAATATTTTTTCATTATTTAAATCAATGATGCTATATGTTATTGGAGTTGTATAATGTATTTTATTTATAATAAAAATTTCATTTGTCCATTTTGCTGTGAATCCTTTTTCAAATTTATTTTTATATTTAAATATTCTTACTCGGTCACCAATTTTAAACTTTGGTTTTATAGGGGTTGTATCAACAATAACATCATTTTCAATATTTACCACTTTAATGGTTTCAGGCTTCATGGAAGCATTTAAGGGTGTTGATTTTATAGAACTATGTACATCATTATTATATTCATTTACAATCTTTTGTAACAATTCATTGTTCAATTTTTGTTTTCCAATAGCAGTAAAATATTTCCACATTTTATTTTTTAATGTTCTATTTAATCTTTCAACTACGACTGCTTTTCCTTCGTTTTCTGTTGAATATAATTTAATATCATTTTCATTTAAAAACTTTGTAAAAACTTTGTTATAAAATTCTGTTCCTTTATCACACCATAAATATTTTGGAATTCTTTGATATTCTTCAAATATATTTTCAAATGCTTCTGTAATAGAATATCCTGTTTTATTTTCTAAACATCTTGCAAAAGCAAATCTTGTATATAAATCTATTACTGTTAAAATTATTTTATATTTTTCAGGGTCTGATGATTTGGTTGGCATAAAGACTAAATCTGCAGACCATGTTTGATCTTTTTCATGTACTTGAACTTTTAAATATTTTTTATTTTTTCTAAATTCATGGTGTAATTCGTTGGCATATTTTATTTCTGATTCTGTTGGGGTTTGTAAACTAGTCTTGGCTGTACTCTCGAGGGATCTTTCAATCTCTGCTTGTTCGATAATCTTTTTATTAGCAACATCTTTTGCTTTTCTAGGAAGTCCTGCTCCTATGAAAATCTTACCTTTCATTGCTAATTTAACTAGAGCTCTTTGAATCTTTTCCTTGCTTGATGGATTTTGAATATTATTTAAATCATGTATTAAATTCACATCTGCAATGTGTCTATCTCTAAGATTTGTTGAATTGTAAGCAATATCATGTTTTAAAGCTGCTTGATCGATTCTATTCACTGGTTCTTCTCCAGGTTTAGGATTATTATTTTCATCTAATCTAATATCTAATCGAGTTCCAGGTCCAGTATAGTTGTGATGGAATAAATGTCTTTCACCTGGATATTTTTCATTAGTAAAAGTTTCAAGATTCTAGATGTTGTTTTTGAAGATTGTAGATCACCTCCTATATGTTTTTTAGTTTTGAGATGACTTGCTTTGTGATGTCTTGTAACTTGACAATTACAACTTTCACATGTCCAATATTTACTCATTTTAAAAGTTTTTTTATGGGGGAATCTACTTATGAAGAATCTCCCCTAACATTTTCAATAATTGAAATCTTTCCACCATATAATTTCATTTCTATTTTCTTTTCTTCTAATATTAATGTATATACTTTAGCTTTAAAATTAGAATCCTTTGTTACATGAAGTGTAACATCAACATTATTTATGGCTAGGCGATCATCTTGGTCTGAAACATTTATACAAAATATAGAATATAAATTTTTGAAATCTTCTAAACTTAATTGCGGTTCAACTTTGAAATCATAACATGTTTCAATATAATTTAGATATGGGAATATGTTTTCATTATTTTCAATATTAAATTCCATTCTATTTATTGGATAATAAGAACTATTTAATTGAATTTGGATTGTTTTTAAATTATCATCTCCAATCTTTTGAATAAATAGATTGTTATTTTTTGGAAAGATGAATCTACTTCTTTGAATCCAATCAAGATATATCTTGGTCGGTATGCTAAATTTGCTACCTTTATAGAATATGTTGAACCCTCTGTCATACTAAATTCACTACAGATTCTATTTAAATAATTTACATTTATAGATTTGTTGGAATTTAATCTTTCAAGGAGTTTGATTTCAGAATGTGGGTTTAATGTCCATTCAGGTATATGCAATTCAAGTGTTGATAATTTTAATTTAGCTTTTGTATCTGCAGCTCCATAGAACAATCTTTTATCACCTTCTAGTCTATTACAGATGAATTCTATAAAAACATTATGAAGAACACGGTTATAATTTTGAAGGAATCCAAATAAGTGTTTTAATTCAAAATAACCTTCAAATTTTTTCAACTTATAAAGTTCAGCTCTTTTATGGTAACCATAATTTATATCTAAACCATCTTTATCTAAATCCCCTTTATTAACATCAGGAATCCAACCTGTTAATTCACCATATTCATTTTTATAATCACAACCAGTCAAAATAAAATTTAACATTGTAGAATATACTCCTGGATGTAAAACAGTTTCAATTTCTGATGATCCTAGTTTTAATCTCATGTTGGAGAATAAATTTGGAAAGAAATTATTTTCTAGGGTTATATCTTTGTTTGCTTCAATTTCTAATTCAATTTTATAATATAATTTGGCATTACAAATATCTATTGGGTTTGATGTTTGAAGAGATTGAAAAACTATATCACCCTTACGATTTAAGTTTGCAATAGATCCTGAAGTTGGCGAGATTTTTAAAATATCATTTTTCTTGATTTCATGAGTAAATTCTTTATTATAATCAAGATTTAATTTATTTTTTTCTTGAATTTTAAGATTTATATTATTCATTTTTATAATAAAATTTTAAAAAATGACAAAAATCCGAACTCCGATAGCGCAGTGGGCTAGACTGGCACAGTGGTTCAAATGGATAGCGGTTCAAATCCTAACTACGGTTAGTTTTTTTTTAACATAAAATAATATTAAAAATTTGAAAATAATATTGAAAATGGTGTGGGTATCTTAGATTTATATTTTATTTTATTTATTTTTATTTTATTTTATTTATTTTATTTTATTTTTTTATTAATTAAAAATTTAAAAAATGATAAAAATCCGAACTCCGATAGCGCAGTGGGAATAAACTGGCATTGTGGTTCAAATGCTAGCGGTTCAAATCACGTCTGAGGTTAGTTTTTTTTAACATAAAATAATATTAAAAATTTGAAAATAATATTGAAAATAATTTTTGAAAATAAATAATAAAAAAATATATAGTGTGGGTATCTTAGGAAATAAATCTTGTTTATTTTATTTATTTATTTATTAATTAATTAATTTTTAAACATAAATATGAAAAAAAAAATATTGAAACGGGTGATGGTGGCGAACCGGTAATTATCGCCACCAGTCTTTCGAACACCCCCGGATCGATTCTATAATGTGCACATTTATTTCTTGGTTGTTTTCGGACCTCTTTCGGATTCGCTTTCGAATTCATTTGTACTTTCGAGCAGCACACTTAAAACGCCGATGAAATCGACTTCGTGAGCGAGAAGCGAATAATAAGGTGTGCTGCTATTATCGAATTGATTCTGATATATAAGTCTGGCCAGCTTGTATATTGGAAGAGATTTGATAAACGAAAGAGGTTAAAATAAAAAAAAAAAAAATGATCCGGATCAAAAAAAACTGTTGAGAGGACAGTGAAAAAAAAAAAAAAAATACCACTGTCCTCTCAGAGCAGTTTTACTATTTTCATAAAATTTTTTATTCTTCAAGATTAAGATTTATAAAATTATAAATTAGTCAAATAGCAACTTGCTAGTTGACATCCTCAAGTAGTGTGTTTATATCCCTAACGACCGCAAGCCGACAAACGTTTTTCATAGTTTTATCAGTATTTTTCCTCGGTTTTGTAGCCTTAAACACATATTTTTTAAATCTTGCAAAATAAGGAAAATAAAAAATATGCGTTTTTAAGGGTTTTTAGTGTTTTTTTGTACGTTTTTGGGAGCAAAATGGGCATAAAACATGAAAACAGTTGGGAGGCTTGTGGTCGTTAGGGATATATCCCCACTATCCATTTAAACAAATTACATATTCTTAACCTGCAATAATTATTGATTTCAAAGTTAAAACTTTGCATTTTTTTAAACATAATTATTCTTATTCGAGTTTCAAATGATTTTTATATTATCATATCTAAATAATTAATTACAAATATGATTTGATATGAATATTCGACAGTGCTTGTTGCACAGTTAATTTTGAAATCTAAAACTGTATTATAATTGATAGCTACTGCACGTTTTGTTGTTGATAACGTCCCTTATTGATGCAGTAAGTGGAATTGATAACAATTTATACAAAATATAATACTTTTTAAACAGATAATAGAATACAATATTTATTGAAACTGTCGAATTCAAATGGAAATAAAAAGTAAACAAATTGCTAATAAACATTTAAATCATAATATCAAAGGATGTCAAACTTTTCTATCAATATTTCTATTAAATTTGAATGGCTTTAAATCAGTGGTTCTCAATTAATATAAAAGCGCGGAACAGTGACAAAAAAATACTTGCCCACAATGAGTGACCAATCACAAATTACTATAAATCTGTCGTAAACGTAAACAATGCCTTCTTATAAGCAAAGAAAATACCACGCGCAACAATAACAAGCAATAAAACACTTTTATATTTGTATGTTTATACATCTGTGTAACGGCTTTCTTATTGAATCAGCTTATAAAATAATTAATTGAGGTTTTTGATGATTTGTATCTTAATGCAAATTTAAAGATAAAATGTCATTTTTTTCGAGGAACACGGGTTGAGAAATTCTGGCTTTAAATTAATAAATATTTTATATTAACTCTATATTTTATTTTAAATTTAGCCAGAACTTAGATCTAGGATAGAAGTGCATTTCTTTTGTTGAATAAATTTGTGGAGAACTTGAGGCCGTTCAATTATGAGTAGTAATGATAGAAATGGTCAAGTATTAATTTGGTTCACTTTTACATTTTGTCATTCACAAAAATAAGACGTTTGAGAAAAGCTGATTTAAATAAAAATGCAATGTCGTAAAAAATATAAAATCAACTAAGCATATAAGTGTAAATAATTTTGCTATATATCTTGCTATACTAATAAAGATAATTGCGATCGAGTAATATGAGATCTAATTCATATAAAGTACAAAACAATCACAAGAATCATTAATCAAATATTTTAATTATTATTTAATTTGTAAATTTCAGCCAGAAAATCTGATTTTAGCTAGCAAAACTAAAGGAGCAGCGGTAAAATTAGCTGATTTTGGACTGGCCATAGAAGTTCAAGCAGATGCTTTGTCGTGGTACGGTGAGTAAAATGTTTTTGCATGGACTATAAAAAAAATAATAATTTATTACTTGACTTCCAAATAAAGAGTTTATAATTAGAATTTTATCGAAAAAGAAAATTTAATCTTTCTATTGCAATGCAAATGAAATAAAATAAATATAATAATTTCATATTATCAGATCTAGTAAGAGATTAATTGCAATTTCCCTGCCAATGGACGTTTCCAGCAACAATTCTAAATCTAATTTTATTGAAATAATTATCAATGCAAACTTTACCATTTTAAAAATCTTCATCATGAAAATTATTCTTATATATTATTCTCAATTATTATTTCTATATATTATTTCTATATATTATTTCTATATATTATTTCTATATATTATTTCTATATATTATTCATATATTATTTCTATATATTATTTCTATATATTATTTCTATATATTATTCATATATTATTCATATATTATTTCTATATATTATTCATATATTATTTCTATATATTATTTCTATATATTATTTCTATATATTATTTCTATATATTATTTCTATATATTATTTCTATATATTATTTCAATATATTATTCATATATTATTCATATATTATTTCTATATATTATTTCTATATATTATTTCTATATATTATTTCTATATATTATTTCAATATATTATTCATATATTATTCATATATTATTTCTATATATTATTTCTATATATTATTCATATATTATTTCTATATATTATTTCTATATATTATTTTTATATATTATTCATATATTATTTCTATATATTATTCTTATATATTATTCATATATATTGTTTATATATAATATATTAAAAAGAGAGCTTGAATATTATAAATCAGTTATATATCGATGTTTTTGATACTCACGAATTTTCGGCACAGCCTTTTTATTTTTAATAAATTCAATGGAAAAAATAATCAGTGGTGAAATTGGAAAAATAGTTCTTATAATATATATAATATTCCTATCGTTATTCCACCAAAATCATGATAAAAATTTGAAATTTTTAAAAGTGAATATTTTCTTTTTTCTTCAACTAATATATGATTTGTTGAGAGAAATTATAATGAGAATTCTCTATGAAAAAATCACCAATGTAGAAACTGTAAAACTAAAACACCCCATATAGTGAATTATGCGCATTTAGTAGCATGAAGCTCAGGACATGCATAAACAATTAATTTTGTTAAAATATATTTTACTGATTGACAAAATATTCTATACTAAAATCTAAAAAAATATTATATGCACATAGACTAATAAATCACGGAAGCTCTTTTTTAAAATAAAACAAACAAGTTTAGTGTAGCGGATCTTAACATCTTGATTTATAGGGCTCTGCACCGTCATAATATAAAATATTATGATAATACCATTATAAAAATAAAAATGAAAATTCGGAATGAAAACCGAATTCAAAACTGATAATAAAAATAAATATTTAATATAAATATATTTAGTTGCATTTGATCTGAAAATGCTGACTGGGTAACGGGAGGGATCCTTGATATAACTGGTATATAATCAGTCCAATCTTGATTAAATAAATGGCCTACATCATGCCAGTCTCATTTATTATCAGTGCAGAAAATGGAGAATTTTGACAATTGCACATTGATATTTCTTACAACTGGCACTTATTTTTTGGGATTTCCTGCGTGATGTTGGTTTGAGATTTGATTTTCATATCTCTATTTATTTCTTCTCTTATCTAAAATATTTCAAATATAAAATATTTATTTTTAATTTTATGGACTCTAAACATATTTAGAAAGTTGTTCCATTGTTTCTAGTGAGCTTGGGGTTTATTTTTATTTTGTTTTTATTAATGAAAAAGTGGAGATTTTGATTGCAAGGATAAATTTTTTTTATTGACTGGCTTTAAATGAAGCTTCTATCCTGATTTCAGTACTTGAAAAAATTAAATATTTATTCTGGATTCCTCTTGAACTCTCATGTTGTCGCGGAGAAGGATATGAACAGTCACATTGGCTTCCCCCGGCACATAGTATCCTACTACATCACTGTTCATCTTTATCTTGATTTTGAAGAAATTTAATATTTACTTGCTTTGTGAAACCCACTTTTCTATGTAATTGATCTCATACATGTCTTCGGATATTCTTATTCCTTCATCCTTTCTTGATCTTCAGATATTGCCTTCAGATATATTTTGCACTTTTTATTTTTTTAAACATCTTAGAAATGTTTTCGGTTAATCTATTTATACTTAAATATTTATCAATCATTTTAGGTTTTGCTGGAACTCCTGGATATTTATCACCGGAAGTTCTCAGAAAAGATCCATATGGGAAGCTGGTTGATGTATGGGCGTGCGGTAAACTATACTTTTTAACTTTATCATTGTTATTGGATTGTGGATTTAATAGGTGTGATTCTTTATATTCTTTTGGTTGGATATCCTCCATTTTGGGATGAGGATCAGAGTAAATTATATTCTCAAATCAAATCTGGTGCTTTTGATGTAAGGAAATGAGATTTTTTCAAGTGTTTAATAGAAATATTTTTAGTATCCGTCACCCGAATGGGACACTGTAACAAGTGAGGCCAAACATTTGATCAATTCCATGCTTCAAATAAACACATCAAAACGGATTTCTGCTGCTGATGCACTCAGGCATCCTTGGATATGTGTATGTTTTTGTTTTATTATATTATTATTATTATTATTATTATTATTATTATTATTATTATTAAAATGTAATGGTTTATTAGCAAAGAGAAAGGATAGCTTCAGCATTCCATCGACAAGAAACCGTAGATTGTCTGAAAAAATTCAATGCTCGAAGAAAATTAAAAGTAAAATAAAAGTAAGATGATTGATGAAAAATAAATGCTTATTTCAGGGTGCTATATTGACCACTATGATTGCCACAAGGAATTTCTCAAGTGAGTATTCAATCTTTATTTATTATTTATTACATGGATAAAAAAGTGATTAATTATAAAACACATATTTAGAAATATTAACTGATCGAAAAAGTATTTCATGTTGATAGCTTATAATAAGTTCTAACAGAGGTGGGCAATTTCGAAATCCCGATTATATTTTAAGAATTCTATAAATAATAAAATTTACGGTCTATCAATTTTCTTTTACCCCTTTAGCACTCTGTTTATATGCAATGTTAGTATTTGTCTACTAAGTAGACTCTACTTGTATTTATTTTTAAAACTCGGCAGATTATGTTATAACCAAATTAAATTGTCTTTTTTTTATTAAAAATGGTTTTTTATATTATTTTGATCAGGGTTCTTAACCTTTTTCAAAGCCCGCACCCTTTGAATTTTATAAAGTGATTTAGCACCCTTAAATTTGCCTGGGGATTTCAGGTTTAAATTAAACGCAATATCAAATATTTAAATGAATTCTAAGTTTAATATGACGAATTACAACAATTTGAAATTTGAAAAATATTTGATAATAGCAATAATTTACACACAAATTCACGATTCAAGACATCTGGAGTAGAAAATGGAACTTGTCAAATGAGTGGATTTGTGCTGCTGTTGGCATACAAGTAGAACTGGTTGCATTGCACAGTAAGTCGACAACTACCACAACGTTCGTAAATGAAAAAGTTCGTAAATGATTTCTAAATATTGCGGCACAACTAAATGTCACAATACCTACTTCAATTTAATTGTTTCGTCCCGCACGATTAGTGGTGCATGCACTCCTGGTTAAGAACCCCTTATTTAGATGTATGCATATACAAGTGAAAATGACATTTAAATTGTTAAAAATATCTAATATAGGTGAACCATTTTTAATAATTTACGGAATGTCTGTAAATAACATACAGCTTATGCACATTGAAAACATTTCCTGTCTGTATTCATATAAAGTTCCCAAAATGGTAAATAGAAATCAACTGGGAAATAAGCTATAGCAGAAAATAATTAATTATATACAAGCACAAATATATCAATAGTTTAAATTTAATTAAATTAAAATTAAAATATAATAAAATAATATAAATAATTACCTGAATAGTAGTTCTGAATAAACAATAAAATATAGGGGCAAAAAATGTAATTAAAATATAAAAATTGAATAAAGTAAAAGAGGCGGAAGTATAAAATTAACGAACAATAAGTACTTTTTTGAGAAACCTTAAGAGCGATAAAAATTTAATAAAAAAAATAGATAAAAAATAAATGAATTATAAAGGACACTTCAAATGAACAGCTAGAGCTGGATTGCTTGTGAAAACAATTGAGTATTCAGATAGGTTTTCGGCGCTGGAGATCACTTGGGAGGCATTATTGTAAAACCGGAAATAGTTGTTTTCAATTCAGTAGTAACTGTTTTGATTTTAGTACAAAAATAATACCTAGACCACGTTCACGGGCACAAAAAGGAAAGGATGACAAAATATTTGATAGTTATAGAAAGAATTTTAATACGAGTTATAACTGTTGGATGCTACTTATCTCCGCAGTGGCGTAGCTAGAAATAAGTTGCTTGCTTATACAGTATATTATTAGCGAGGGAGAGGCAGAGGGGATTGCATAAATAGGTAAAATGCAGGTAAATAATGTACTTAATGTAATAAGTAAACAAAACAGTGGAGCTTTCTTACATAAAACCACAAATCGATCATTTGAAGGTCCCTGTTGACTGGTGCCGACCGTGCCGTTGTTTGACATTGTTTTCTGAAGAAAATTAAGGAAACTTGGAAAAAAGGCCCCCCTGCCTTGTGAGCCCCTATGCATTGCTTACTCTTGCTATATGGTAGCTACGCCACTGTATCTCCGTTATTTCTTGTCGTTTGAATATCAGTTACTAAATTAATTTGAGTTGTTATTAGGACAATACTATAGGTGTTTCTCTAGACAAAGGTAGAATTCAAAAGATTATTTTTAAATATTACTTAGGGGAGTTTTTGTGTGAATAATGAATCTATTGTTTTCACTTACCGTATTATTTTTTACTAGCCTTCTATGGCATTTTATCGTATTCACTGTCTTCGTACTTAGAGTTCATCTAATAGTGTTTCTTTTAATTGAATGAATGCGCTTATATGTTATATGGTTCCATATGCATTGCATCATTTTAATTTATATATTTTAAGTAGATAAACTGCTAGGAAAAGCCTTTATAAGGTTTCATAAGATTTTCTGAATATACTAAATCAGTGTTTCTCAACCTTTTTTGTTGCGGCACACTTTTAACGATTGCGCATCAGTGAATATGACTCACCATTTATGAGAAAGTGAAGTTATTTACTTCATTTATTCAATTTTATAAATGGTTTTCAAGTAAGTTTTTTAAATTTAAGTAACTTTTAAGGCTTGAATTTTGATTTTATATAATTATTTATTTGGAATTAATTCGATATTATATATATATATATATATATATAAAATTTCGCGGCACAGCGATTGGGAATTCCATTAACAAATTTTGCTTGTCAGAAAAAAAGTATTTTCAATAATTGTGTATATTTTATGATCATTAAGTTATTTCTTATATACAAGCGTTTCCCAAACTTTGTTGACCGCGGCCCGGTATGAGGAACGGTATGGGAAACGCTGTTATATACATTTATGTAAATTACATCGAAAGATTTTGACTGCTTGCTCATTTTTTGATGATGAGAAATACGTGTTGTCATATTCTTTATCATATTGACAGTAATCCTGAAATAGACATAATTTGTATATTCGAAATTGCTCACCAAAATATTATGTTTTTTATCTAACAAATTTTTGGCTTCATTGTTTTCGAAATTTTTTTAGGAATTCATCAATAATAATTCGGGGGTGGGCGACATTTCTCAAATTTTTCCTCTTTTACAGCAATTATAAATTAATTATTGCTAAACTAAAGGAACACAATTAAATAATTATTATGAAATTCTTTTCCAAATAAAAATTAGAAATAATTCGTCGGCTACATGAAAGCATGTTGAAAAATTTGTATTCTACAGATGTCCATGAATACATAGACTTATTGACAGGCAGATAAATAATAAGGATTCTTTAAAGCGTACCGTCAGTGGCTTGGAAATGATTTTAGTAAACAATTAGCTCCAATTGCAATTTTCCTTCAATCTTCGTATTTCCCCATAAATAGTTGAATATTTCATCCCTCGATTGTGAATATTAATATTAACTTGTTTCTCGTAGGTATTTGGAAAGAGAATATTTGTAAAATAAATTAATAATTTTCATTTTCAGATAAAAGTATCACAAGTGCAAACTCAGGGAAAAAAACCATTACTGATACGACAGAAGTTACGAGTACTAATGACGAATCTGATGACCTGAGAAGTTGGTTAAATATTTGTTTGATTAAATATTTACCTTTGACATGTATTAATAATAAAAGACGTGAAGTGAAAATAGTGCGAAAACAGAAAACCAATTGCAATTATGTAAAATAATATTTTGAAAATAATTGTGATTAAGTTGTTTAAAAACTGTCGAGCACATCATTTGAAAATTACTAAAAATTTGAGATCGATAATCCAGTGCCAACATGAATCAGCAAAGATTTCATTCTATATGCATTATGAGAAAGCTGAAAGATTCTAAAAGTTTTAATTAGAAATTTTTAAAAATTTTAAAAATATTTTTATCGAAAAATATTTTAAAAGGAAGATTAAAAATTGTTTAAATAACAAACAAATAGAAGATAGATAATCTTGAGTGCATAATTTATTAAATAAACTTTATGGAAATATTTTTTTTATCATTTATCAATCGATATAAATGTTTTAACGGGGATGAAAATCCTTATATGCATTATAAAATATTTTTGCACATTTTTTCCACTTGATTAAATTAAATAGAAATTAATTACACTTGTGCACTCAAACATTTTTGAAATATTAAATATTAATTTTATTAAATATGATTAAATATTATTTTATTAAACATTGATTCAAAATCTGAACAGAAATAAAGATAAAGAAAATTGCAAATGAAGACAGATAAATGGCGTACAAAAGATTTAAAAAAATAATTGAAAATGGCATTCCTTTACTTGTTTAGTTGCGAAATCCAATAACACTTGATAAAGGCAAAGCCAAAAATTTGTGTTGAGTATAATAATAAAAATAATAAATTAGACGAAATGACATCCAATCAGAATTTAAATTTTAATGTATTTTCTTTAATTACTTTTAATACGTGTTAACTGAATATTTCCCATCTAACTGTACTTCAAAATGATAGGGAAAGTGAAGTTAGTTTGTAGGATCTCCAGATTCGTTGCTAATATTTTATCCCTGAGTACTTATGATCTTATAACAAGATTTATGACAATTAAAGAAATATATATATATATATATTTATTTATTTAATTATTTATTTATCAAAGTTATTAAAATAAAATTATTAATGTTATATTATGCTTATATATATTTTATTAATCTTATTTATTTTGAATGTTGAAAAAAAGATAATGTAAAAATTTTAGGATAAGGAAAATGTTCAAAGAGGGCTCTGTGAAGCAAAGGGGTGTTTGATAACGCGGATAAAGAATACGAATTCATACATCCTATGCATGATTTTATATTAAATCTTTGAACTTTAGATTTAAAGAATTATATTTGTCCTAATTAAATGAACATGGAGACAAAATAATATTAATCATTTAAATTAAACTCTTCTACAATTAGTTTGTTTCTCTAAGATACTTCAATGATATATTGTGTTTATCTGGACTCATAAATAACTATTACGTAATATATTATCAATGAATCATTTAAATTATTATGAATGGGAATCGTAGAACAACGGCCATTGATAAAGTCATCCAAAACTCTAATAGCTTCCACACAGTATTCGAACAAATGAAGAAAATCATATAATCAAGATACGAAGCTGGTTTGGTAGATCATCATCCAGGTTATGAATTGTCTATCATCTTTATTTCTTCATTTCCTACAGTTCCTTCCTCTTCGCCAGTTCCAAACAAAATTTATTTTAACCAATTCAAAGAAGTGCTTATAATTAATAAACACTAAATTCAAAATTGTCCGAAACTTGGTTTGCTCCATCAGATTTATTTGTGATAAAAAGTGATGAAACAACTGAGTAGAAAATGTTATGTTCAAGTAATAGAAAAAACATACGCAATTTTTACATTACTAAATATTTAGTATTATAGATATATTTAAATCTTCAGCTTTATCCTTTACATATTCCAAAATGACCACCGTAAAAGGAATTCAAAAAAGTTTTAAATTTAAGTAGACTAGTACAATATGTTGGCTATGGCCTGACATTACAGGTGCTTCTTTATCTTTGGATTTGAAGTCCAACGGTTATTTTAATGTATATTTCTTTGCATTCATTCTAGAACCAACATTTTATTTTGAGATTAGCAGTTTTCAATTGTGCAATAATTTTTCCTGTTTTTAGTTAGATGTGCATCAAGCACAAATTTTATGTGTTATACGAATAAAAAAGAAAATAAACTTAAGATTTCTGACGTTTATAATAATAATAATAATAATAATAATAATAATAATAATAATAATAATAATAATAATAATAATAATAATAATAATAATTAATAAATGCTTAAAATATATTTTAAATTCTCAGTCAAAAAACAGGAAGTTCTCAAGGTGACAGAACTGCTTGAATCACATATTGCAACCGGTGATTACGCTTCATTTGCGTGAGTATTCCTTGTTTTCTAATAACTTTAACAAATGTATTTATTTTTCTAGCAAACTTGTTGACCCTCAAATAACTTACTTTGAACCATTGAGTAAAGGTAACCTAATGGAAGGAATTGAATTTCAGAAATTTTTCTTTGATACAGGTTTGTGTTTCTTTGTGATTATTTTTGTAATTAATATGTTTTAATTGTGTATTATCTGATTCTGAAAAGCATATCATAAAAACATATATAATAATAATAATAATAATAATAATAATAATAATAAATAATAATAATAATAATAATAATAATAATAATAATAATAATAATAATAATAATAATAATAATAATAATAATAATAATAATAAATAATAATAATAATAAATAATAATAATAATAATAATAATAATAATAATAATAATAATAATAATAATAATAATAATAATAATAATAATAATAATATTAATAATAACAGAATATAATAATAATTTGGAATAGCAGCGGCACCAGGTACGTTTCAGAAACTGATGGGTACGAGATATGCAGCAATATACCTAGACGATATTTTGAAATTTAAATGAAGTGCTGGACGAGTCTTAGGATAAACCCTGAAAAGTACCATTTCCTTAAAGAAGAAGTCAAATTTTTAGATCACATAATCAACAAAGATGGAGTGCAGACGGACCAATCAAAGCTAGACTCAATTAAATCATTTGAAAAGCCAAAATGTGTTAAGAATCTGAGAAGCTTCGTCGGAATATTACTACAGAAGATTTATAAAGGAATACGCAAACAAGGCAAGAGTTTTAGAAGAGCTACGCGGGTTAAACTGACGGATGCAACATCACATTCGAAAATATGAAAAATGCTTTAATGTCCTCACCTATTCTAGGGTTTCCAGATTTCGAAAGAGAATTTATTCTGGATACTGATGCGAGTTTTCACACGATTGGAGCAATATTATCACAAAAAGACGACAACGGGTGCAAAAAGGTCATATAGCATACGGTTCTCATGCAATGAGCAATCATGAAAAGGGATATTGCATAACAAGAAAAGAGTTGCTGGCAATCTATTATTTTTGTCAACACTTCAATCATTATTTATATGGAAAACGGTTCATTTTGATAACGGACCATAAAGCTATCATGTTTATGTAATCCACAAAGAAACCAATACCAACACAATTTTAGACATGTATTAATTACCTCAGTAGTCTGGATATTAAAATAGAATATAGAAAAGGTACGGATCATGCAAATACAGATATGTTGTCAAGGAATACATGTGGAACATGCACACAATGTTTATTGGCACACAAACTCGCGAAAGTGGAAAGAATGATAACCCGAAAAATAAACACGATGGAAAAAGCTGAAGATTATAATTGGCAAAAAAGATAATACAGAAATAGAACAAATAAAAAGGAAATAGCGCAGGGTTTTATACTGGTAGACAACGTGGTGAAAACTATAGATGGTAAGATATGGATACCTAGAGACAAAAGACAAGAAATGATAAAGAGTATGCATATTTTGCTATCACACACAGGATAAAATATGTAGCGGACAATTACGATATGGGAGACATAAAAGAATCAGTAAAAGAAACAATTAGAAAATGCGAAGCATGTCAAAGAACGAGAGTTGTGACAACAAAGATGAAGGAAGAGACAATAAAACTGACAGCAGAGGATTCGTGGGAGAAATTGTACATATAGTCGCAATGATTGATCAATTTAGCAGATATATCTCTCTGGCTGCTGTCGGTAGACAGGATGAGGAAACGGTGAAGGAATCAATACTACAAAAATGGATTCTTAGATTTAGAGCACCAAAGGAAATTCACACAGACTGTGGAATAGTATTTGAATCCAATACGATGAACACTATGCTTTTCAAGCCCATACCGCCATAATACAAATGGTGATAGAACGTCAATTCAGGACAATAAGAGACTATATAAATGCATCATTAAAAGAAAAAGGTAGAACAGATTGGGCAGAGATCATACCAGAGATTGAATTTACCATGAATGCAAAATTTCAAAAATCAATTGGGCGAAGTCCCACAGAAGTAATATTTGGAAGAAAAATAGCTCGAAAAACAACGCAGGCAAAAAGATCATTCAGTATTGGAGATGAGACACTGGTAAAAGTTGAATCAAGATCGAAAGACAAGGAAAGATACGAAAGGCCATACAGAATAATGCAGAAGATCCATGATTGCCGATATCTGCTACAAGACCAAAGTGGGAAAATGCTTCAAAGAAATGTTGAAAAGATGAAGAAATTTCATAAAAAAGGGGGATGTGTTTTCTGTAAATATCAAAATCTGTTAAAACAGTATTGACCTGGTTTGGTTGAAAACGCCGTTTCTAACTTTGATTCGTCTTTTAGTTCTAATTGATAATATGCATTTCCATATGCATTTCTATCGAACTGAAATACTTTGCTCCACCAAATTTATCTAACATCTCTGCTATATTCGGCATAGGGAACGCCTGTCTCTCTGTTACTAGGTTTAATTGCCTGAAATCAAGGCGTAATCTGATATCTTGCTTTTCTTACTTTCAGACGCATATTAACGGAGTGGATAATATTGTTTTCCTATAAGTTTTTCTTCGTTTCATCTATTTTACCTTCCAAGTTGACTGGTTGTCTCCAATGTTTAATATTTATCGGTTTTCCTTGAGTTGCTATTTTATGCTTCAACAGCTTTGTGCAGCAAATGTCCTATTTACTTATCAGCCATGAAAACATTTTGATTCTTTTTTACAATGTTCAGTAGTATCGAGTTATTTATCTTTAAAGTATTCTTTGCTCTTTGAAATCGTTCCATCTCCGTTATTGTCTTCCCAAATTTGGCTCCGATACTGCATATGTGCTCTTGCTTCGTTTTCTCGACCTCTTCTACTGGCCACTTTAGTTGTATACCAAATTGTTTTTGTAACTCTGTACCACCAATTACCTCTTACTATCGTAAACTTTACCCTTCTTTTCCTGCCATTTATTCCTATTTCTAATATTGCTTTACCTATAGTTTCTAAAACTCTATTATTTGCACATCTCAATGTATCAGTCGTTGTTGTTAATTCTACATCTTTAAGTTTCTCAAATTTGCTCTAACTCATGACATTTACTGTAGCTCCTGTATCGAGCAAGCATTCCATCTTCTGGTCTTGTATTCTAATAGTTACACTTGGTTGGCCTTAGATTTTATCATAACTAATAATATCATTTTCCATTCATCTAATGTGAGTATTTGTATTTTGTCTCTTTCTATTTCTGCAAAATCCTTTTTTATGAATCTGTTTACTTTCCTTATTACATTATTTTCTTCTTCCGTTACCTCTGTATCTTTCACATCTTTTTCTATAATACATGATATTTTACTTTTATTATAATAGTTAATAATTTGGGAGTCAGCATCACTGTTTAATACACTGCCCCGACTATCTCCTCTTCTATCGGGGCGTTGATATTTGGGTATTCTCTGTATTTATCTTCTATTCTTTCATCACTTGATTCGTCTATGAATGCTACGTATCTCTTGTCTGCTTGCCTGGTATCCTTTCTAGTTCCTTGATAACCATTCTCTTGTTGTCTTAGAAAATTCTCATTGATTCTCCGATATCTCATTCTCTCCAAATTTGTGTAACAATCTGCCTGTTTATGACCTCCCAAGCTACACCTCGTAGACCTTATTTTTTGACAATCTCTTCTCACGTGTCCCGGGGTATCACACGCATAACATTCGACATTGACTTCTTACATGTCCTTGTTTTCCACATGTAAAGCATTTAATTGCCTTCTCTGTTATGCAATCTCTACTCAAATGCCCTACCTTGTGACATGTCCAACATTCGTTCTTAGTTCTGTTCGGTCTTTCTTCTCAATACTCTCTCGGCTCGCTATTATATCTTGGTGATACAATATTTCTTCCTTGATTTGTAACCGCGTCTCTGTAACTTCTTATAATCTGTTCTGGCCTTCTTTTTCTCACTGCATAGATCTCTTCTGCAACTATACGAGATTCATGTAACTTCTTGATTTTTTTCTTCACTTCTGTTGTTCCTTTGGTATCACTTAGACACAATTCTTGTATCAAAGTCTTTTCGGCTGCACAGTGTACCAGCAGATATTCTGTTAAACTTTCCTTGTTTAACTCATGCCCCAATATTTTATCGACTAACTCGTCTATGATAGTAAAATATTTATCGGGCTTCTCACTCGTTTGTCTATAAGACATAGCAGATTGTAAATCCTCTGCCATACTTGTCTTCTTGACGAATGCCTTCCGCAATCTTTCCTTATAACATTTGATATTTTGGTGAACTCCAGTATATACATCTCTGATCTGTTTATGGATCAGTAATTCGATTATCACTTCTTGTCTTGAAGTAGGCATTTGTACCACTTTAAAATATTTATCGCATTCTTTAATGAATGCTTCGACATCATCTCCTCTATAATAATCGTTTGGAAATAGCTTCTTTATGAAGAAATCCATAGACGTGGCTGACATATTAGAAGCTACTAAAACATCTTCTAAATTATTTTTTTAAATTCGGTAAAAAAGTTAACGTCATAATTCCAATTATTTATTTAATGAAATATTGTATAATTTCCAAACAAATTTTCAGTGTTGAATAAAATATTTCAAAAAACCATTTAACTCTCAGCTGAAAATACCTCACGATGACGTTAACTTTTGAACCGGATTTTAAAGATTATTTAGAAGATGTTCTAGCAGCTTCTAATAATAATAATAATAATAATAATAATAATAATAATAATAATAATAATAATAATAATAATAATAATAATAATAATAATAATAATAATAATAATAATAATAATAATAATAATAATAATAATAATAATAATAATAATAATAATAATAACGTCTGATTTCTTGCCGATTAAAATATTTTATTTCTTTTTTGTTAAATTTGCTCAAATTTATAATTAATTTATAACTCGGTATAATTTCCTATAATTTGTAGCATTCTCTAAACGAGATGGGAAATCTATCAACATTAATATTCTGAGCCCCGCCGTACATATGTTGAATGATGATAATGCGTTCATAGCATACATCAAAGTGACTCAATATGTTGACAAGTAACCTTCAGTTGAGTGATTTCATGCATGATTGAACTATTTGATTGTTAGACAAGGAATTCCCAATGTCAAACAAAGTGAAGAAACTCGAGTTTGGTGCAAAAAAGAAGGGAAGTGGATGAATGTGCATTGGCACAGTTCTGGTGACAGTTCGGCACAAATCTGAATTGTTTTTACAAATTCTAGCAGTTTTTTCCTATTATTGTGCAGTTGATATCAAATTTTATAAGATCCAATCTTCAACAAAATAATTCTATTTCAAATTGTCAGTGGTGGACCAATCTTTGTTAGGTATTTACTTCGTGAACTTTCGATTGTTTTAATCAATCTATTCCCAATGCTTTATTGTTTCTCTAGATGTGCTCTTGGTTGGAATGCTTTATTGATCAATTAATTACTTTTATAATTTTTGTTTTACTTACCTCTTGCATGACCACTGCGAGTTTTAATGAATCACGGATGATTGGATTTATCAATTTTTGTTATTCACTTTATTATTGTTATTATTATTATTATTATTATTATTATTATTATTATTATTATTATTATTATTATTATTATGATTATTACTATTATTATCATTATTATTATTATTATTGTTTTTCTATCAATTTGTTTTAATTTTAATCTTTTTTGTAAATGGTTTGATTAAAATTTGTCTTTGACATGACAAATATTATTTAACGTAACTTTACTTTTATGCTATTAAATTAAATAAATTGTTAACTACTTATTGTTGTCAGTAGATAATCATAAATTTAAATTTATTAAAACTAATTTTTGGGACCTAAATGAAAAGTTTAAATTTTCTGAAATCATAATTTTTATTTTGAATGACAAATCTCTAACACCTTTGTGTTCTTCATTGTGTAACATCTAAAAAGGGAGTTTATTGGTTAATTAATTACTGATACAGAACAGTTGCAAACACAAACATTCAATTTTGACATATTTTTACGAAAAAGATTCATTTAATTGGACCCTATATATTTATCATTCTTCTTAACATTCCGCCTTTTTTTGATATCTCTCTCGTGAATCTGTTATATAATTTAATACGGTCCTTGATAATGTTCATCAATCTTATATTTCTTGCTTTACTAATCCAATGTTAAAATTTCCTGAAATTTTTGATATTTTATTTCCTCTGGCTGGTAAATGGTAAATTTGACACAATATAAAAAAACAACAGTTTATTTAGTTAAATCCATCTTTAGATCCATCTTTAAATTTGCAGCAAAAATCTTGAATATATATCTTTTCCATATATTTGGATAGTATGTATATATCTAATCTTTGATTTTCCTTCCTTAGCTTCTTCATGTCTTGTTTGACACTGGGTGAAAACCATACATTTTAATCTTGATAGTCCATCTGAATTTGAGTGTTCTTCGCCTTTCCGATATTTTAGTTCAAAATCATATTTCGACAGGTTAGCTAACCATGTTTGGAACTGCGAACTGATTGGCGTTTTTATAGTGTTCATGAAAACCAATGCCTTGTGGTCGGTGCGAATTATGCATTTTTTCCCGTACAGATATTCTCTAAAATGCATGACGTATTCATGTACGGCGAGCAGTTCTTTCCTGGTTACACAGTATCCCTTTTCATGTGATGACATGTCTCGAGCCATAAGCTATGACAGACTCTTCTCCATCTTCTGTAATTTGACTCAAAACTGCGTCTGTGTCTAAGATAAAAGTCCTATCTTCTCTTGGAAAATCAAGGATAGGTGCTTCGCACAACCGTCTCTTCAGAGTTTGGAAGCTCTCATTGCATTCTTTAGTCCAATTTATATCTTTATCGCATCCAGATGTTGCAGCGTATAATGGTTCGGCGATTTTGGCATAGTCTTTGATGAATCTTCTATAGTAGTTCGTTAATCCGAGAAACGATCTCAATTGTTTTGAACATTTTGGTACTTCTGCTTTCTCGATCTCTTTCACTTTCTTCCTGTTTGTCTGGATACCCTTCTCGTTAATTGTATGACCAAGGAAACACAATTCTGTTTTATTGAATTTGCATTTTTCTGGATTTATCTTCAGTCCTGCCACTTGAATTCTTCTGAATATTTCCCTTAATAGCTCATCGTGGTCTTTTTGACTTTTACCATATACCAAGATATCATCTAGATAAACTACTACTCCGTTGCATTGCATTCCTTCTAGCACTGTGTGCATCAGTCTCTGGAATGTCGCAGGAGCTGTTGCTAAGCCAAATGGTAGTCTATTGAAGCAAAATTGTCCTTCTCTTGTACTGAATGCAGTCATCTCTTGAATTTCTGGAGCTAACTCCACTTGATAATACGCCTGACCTAAATCGATTGACGAAAATATTTTTGCATTCGCGAGACAGTCTAGTAAGAATTTGGTGTTAGGCATAGGAAATGACTCTTTTTCTGTTATGGAATTTAATCCACGATAATCTACACACATCCTGATAGATCCATCTTTCTTCCCTACTATCACTAACGGGGCATTCCAAGGACTCTTGCAACACCGAATAACATTTGCTTTCATTAACTCTTTTATCAGTTCTTCAATCCTTTTCTCCATGTGCATTGGTTGACGTCGAGGATGTTGCATTATTGGGCCTCCTGTTATCCGCATCTCATGTCGAACTAAGTTTGTAAATCCCAGATCGAATTTCGATGCCATAAAAATTCCGCCGAATTCCCTGATCATTCCTTCAATATCTTTATTTTTCTCACCTGCCATTGCCACTAGTGCTTTATTTATTCTTTCTTCATCAGTGTAAATTTTGTTTATCAATGACGTTTCTATATTATTGATTTTCACTAACTTTACTCCAAACTCTTTCATTGTATCAATGCCCCCTATGAATTCGGGTTTGATCTCTTTTACCACTACTACTGTGATCATTTTGGTCTTCTGATTCCATGTGGCCGGTATAGTCATGTATCCCATTGCTTCTTCACCTCCAGTTGAAAAAACTCCGCACAATAATATCATACTACGTTTAAGTTCTGGTTTGCCTATTTACTCCCACAAATTCTTGCTCATGACTGTTACTGATGCTCCAGAATCCCATAACATCTCTGTTTCGGCATTATTCACATTATTTTACTCCAATTTCTTCCATCTTTCGTCTGGTACATCTCTTCTTTTGCCTCGTCTCTTCGTCGTTCATTTCCTATTTCACAATTTATTGTCTTGACTCCACCGACGAAATGAAACCCATGGAGTCGCTGATGTTTTTTCCGTCTTCTCTCAATATAGTATATTTCTCAGGGACATTGTATCTATCTTCCATATTGCTGTGATCCATTCTGAAATCCTGGCTGTTCTCGGTGTAATCTCTTGTTTCAGATTTTGAATCTTCTTCTTCTATGCACGCTATTCTTTGATATCGTTGTGGAACATCTTTCCGTAACGAAAAACAATCTCGGAACCCGTGTCCTTTCTTACCACATATCAGACATTTATTTCCCAGTGGACACTCATACCTTCTATGTCCCCTTTCGCCACAGCAAAAACAATCACCTACCGTTAATTTTGGGACCGATGCTTGTGGTAGTCCTCTACTTTCATTGTACAGCCTCTTTGCAATATTCTTCATGGATATTGTTGGCAGCTTCCTTTCTGAGCTATTCGGGATTCTCGCATTTCTCAAGAATTGTTCTCTTTGAGATTGTTCTCGACGACCATGGATATTTCCTTCATATTGTATTGGTCCGCATATAGGATGTTCGTCTCTTCTTGATCTGTGGTGACTAAATTGGTCTTCTGGTAGTCTTCTTTGTGATGATGTATGCATGGGATCTTGGGTATTCTTTTGAATTCTCATCTTCCCTCCCTCAGTCACGTTAGCGTATGTTTTTTGACCGATTGCTTTAATAAATTCTGTTTTATGGTTTCCATTTTTGTTACTTTCAAAAATTTTCGCCAATGATCTCGTTTCTTCAATTTTTGTTTCTGGTTTCGTCAATAGTATCTCCCGCAGTCTCGCATCGCGTGCTTTATTTGCGATGAGGTCTTGAACAATATCTTCTTCTGATCGTCCTGAATTTATAACTTCAGCTAAAGCTTTCCTTAGCCGTATCTCAAAAGCTGCAAACCTTTCGTCATCTTCTTGTTCCATAGCTGCCAATTCTCTGATTTTGTCAGTTATTGATTTTGTAATTGTGAACGTATTTTAGAACCACGCTTTGGCTTTTACATCTGTTGTTTCTGTTTCTCTGACGTTTCCCCACAATGTCTTTGCTTCTGCCACTAATAACTCATCGAAAGTGCTTGTCAATCGCTGTCCATTTGTCAGCAACCATTCTTCTATATCCCTGATCCATTCTTCGGCTTCTTTTAAACCTCGTCCATCATATCGTCTGATGTTCAGTGTGAGCATGTCTTGGCATGATTTCGGTAGGTATTCCATTAGCGATTTTGTCGATTTTGAAATGGCGTTGATATTTTGATTTTCCGCGTGGTCGCCAGTTAAATCCATCTTTAGATCCATCTTTAAATTTGCAGCAAAAAATCTTCAAACTAACAATATATATTTAATCAAAGAATTTCTAAATAACAAGTTTTAATTAATTCACAAAAACCGCCAATTCCAAATTATTTAAACAAACAGATATCTAACTTATTTCAATACAATAAACACCTATATTATATAGGATTCATACAAATAAGAGAGAGCTCAAGCTCCATCTTCTCATTTTATATATTTTGAAACATTGACTAAAACATCTTGAGCTTAGAAAGCTTCTGATAGTACTAAAAAATTAGCTGCTTATATGCTCTCTATAAATATGGTAACTGGATATAACTGCAGCTTTTGTTGCTAGTTTAGCCAAGCATTTAATTTCTGTCTTCGAGAGTATTGGGTCATTTGCCCGATCCTACTATCTAAATGTTCCTATTACTAATGCTGAGATCGTTGTTTTACAGCTATTTAACTTTCCAATTTGAAATCCTATATCCTTATATTTTGCAAAATTATTGTTTCTAGCATTATCAAAGTTTTCACAATCCTCATATGGAACTTTCAGGTTAAGGATATGGAACAAATTATTTCTTTGAGGCTTTATCAGTAGATGTGGTCGGAGTGCGCTTTCAATTCCTTCTGGATGCATTTCAATATATACATTTATGCCTATTGATATTAGATATTATCCAACAATTGCCCAGTGCTATGAATGTTATATTGAAGTAATTAAACTAAGCTCTAGTAAACAGAAGGAGTAACTATGACTCTCTTAAGTTTGACTCTATCAAGTTTACAGCAGTTTCATTTTGTCAAATTTGTTTGTATGTGGTACCTCCCCGTGGTCCAGCTGGATGTCTCATATTATGTCAGATAACTAAACCACATACAAATCCCCAGGAGTCAATATAATTGGAAATAGTAAAATACGACCATTTACTCCACAGTAGTCAACAAGTAGTTTCTTCTTTTGTCCATATTGAATTCAACTTTTCCGTTTCAGTCCATTGTCGGCATATCTCGGCATTTCGTACGACCAAGTACCATTTCTGCTTTTGAGAATTTATATTGCTGTGTTGTGGCATTTAACATGAATTCAACATCTGATAATACTTCTGACCAATCCTTTATATCGTTTTTATATCCTTTATATCGGCTATTGTATCTCCTATGGTTCTTAATATTTTCCCCATTAATCTATATCTACTATGCTGATGCGTGTTCGAGTATCTGATTTTAATATTATGTGAATCCAATAATTGGAATGGTAACTTAGATTTAAAGGTTTTACCTTTATCAAAACGAATTGCTTAGGTGCTTGAAATTCAAATATTCAATTTTATCTTATAATTTTAGTAATAGTATTTTCATTTTGATACGCCACTGCTGTCAGCAAAATTGGATAAAAGCTGCTAAAGTGATCATTAATTACCAAATTTATTGTTTTATTAAACTGTCACTAAAATCAATAAATCATTAAAATCTTCACTTATAATTTATCCTTGATTTTTACAATTCAGTTCTTCCACTTTCGGCAGTCAAAGCAGTCTTCCACAATATATTTGACCTCTTCTTCATTAAATTTTATATTAAAATTTTTCTTTGCATGACACAAATCTCAGCAGCCTTTGATTAAAAATTATTTACTTTCACCAACTTCTTTTCCTTAATTTTCCTTTGAATCGCCTGTTGCTAGTCCCTTCGTTTTATTCTTTTCTGATTTCGCATCTTTGTGAATCGTCTGACACCAATTGGATGTGGTGTAATTATTCCCCGATAATTTATCTGGATTCGCATATAACTCCCTTTTTCAGTATTCCAACTTGATATCCAATCCACTCAAATATTTCATTCATATCTGGAATTGAGCAGGAATAGGTTGATTTGATTTCTTGATATCTTTACTGATATCTTTAATGAATAAAATGTCAATTGAAAATGAAAAGAAATCAAAGGTGACAATCATAAGAAGTTCTAATAATTCTTTTCTGGTAATGGAATACCCAATTTCATGTTTGTTTATTGCCTGAGATCCATATGCAATCACTTGTTCCTGTCCTTTATCGATAATACTTTTCCAATCGTGTCGAAACTAGCATCAGTCTAAGACAAAATACTTTGTATAAATTCGCGAATCCCAGTGTTGAAGTTGATATCAACATATTTTTGAAAGTTTTGATATTTGTCTCTCATTCTTCATATCCCCTTATCAATATTTAATACGCATAACCTTTCTATTGGTCTAGGCTATTTAGTGTAGTCTCTGACTGTTTCGACCGATCTGCTGTGTGCGCGCATTGTTGTGGTGCCTTTGTTTTGTGATTTGGGGTGGTTGTGTGTATGTGTATGTGTGTAAGCCGAGTGAGTAGTTTGGTTTTGGATTCGGCTTGATTATTGATTTGAATAGTTGTTGTGTCGGGGTTCGTTGTTATCTGATTGGATGATTCTTTGATTTAGGTTTTGGTGACAATTTTTAAATCGATAAATCGCATTTTGTTGGAAACGTTGTTTTTCTTTGTGAAACTTTTGACTTTGTATTTCATTGAATGATAATAATAATAATAGTAATTCTAATTCTGGAATTTTCTTTTTTGGAATTTTAAAATGAATATTTTTGGGAAAATCGATGAAGAATGATATGAAATTCAATCAAAATTCATTGCAAAAAAGAGTGACAAGCTGTCGGCGACAGGGTTTGCTTGATTCGAATTTCAATGGACAATTCCAATCTAATGAACACAAATCTAAGAATTTATTGAATTTCAACATAACTTATAAAGATATGCATTTCATAAAATATTTTTTTACCATTCTCTATTTTTCAATAATGTTTTCACTAATAGCATTTATTATAGCTCCTTTATCCAGCAAATACTATCTTAATTTATTTCCCATCAAATTACCTACACTAAATTAATTTTTGGACTTTAATTATAGTTTTGAATTTTCAATTTTATATTGATTTGCACCTAATTTTGATTTTTGTGTTTTTAATTACATTTAATCCGCTTAATTTTTGTTCATTATTTGTTATTTTTTAAACGTCTTCACTTCACCTTTGAAAGTTCCAATTTATCCAAGTATATCTTGAAGTTTAACTCTTAATTTTATGAGAATTCCGAGCTGGTATCGGAACATTCAATATTTATATATGTGATTCAAAAATGACAGTACTTTTAACCTGCAAGTAACCATACCTAAGATTCAATAACAGAATTGTTTTATTTTGTATTATTGTTATTATTTTCATTTTCATTGTTCTACACATTTTACATGCTACTACATTATGTTACTTGTGAGTCTAAATTATTTAAAATTGTTATAATTAATTTTGTTATTATTCATGGTTTGGTGTGGACTCACAATTACATATTAGGAGTCTTTGGTTGGACTATTACATATTTTGCGAGCACAAACTTAGTATACAAGATTCTCTGCAAAAGTCTGTACTAAAGCGATCTCTTGTTTTAATGAATCGTGGAGTCGAGTTTTTATATTTTTTCCGATTCCGCAATCCTGTTGAAAAGTTTTACCAGTTTTTAAAATGACTACTGAAAGCTTTTTTGCCTCAATAGACTTGATTAAAATTGTGAGATTTTTTGTTGAGTTAAATTAAGTTAAATATTTTTTGGGCTTTTGTTCATTTATTTTGGATCACGATGAAATAGACTTGTATTTTAATGCTATAGAAATATGGATTTTAGACGTTAATTGTGCCAAACAACGGATAATATCAAACTTATAAAGTATATCTCTTTCCTAAGATTCTTTTCAAATTTTATCATCAAATTTAACTATATTATTAAATTACACTTTTCCTAATAATAATAATAATAAATAATAATATAATAATAATAATAATAATAATAATAATAATAATAATAATAATAATAATAATAATAATAATAATAATAATAATAATAATAATAATAATAATAATAATAATAATCATAATAATAATGATAATAATAATGATAATAGAACTAATAATGCAAGGTGTATTGCTAGAGAGTCAGTGGGCTAATTTGTTCATGGCACTGAAACACTAAACCATTCATTAAGGCCTACTAGTACAAAGAAATCTATAGGGATGCAACTGCATTGGTCTACGAGTAGCGATATTTCTGTTGGGAAATTTGTTGTGGGATTAAACCATGGGCATCGAATTACCGAGTGCAGCATTGAGTAGTTGCATATATTTGCTGTTGAGATTTCCCCGGCAAAGTCTGTGTGTCAGGGATGTGTATGCTAGAATAACTAATTAAATTCCTAAATTATATGGATTGTACAATGACTTGTACATTTGCTTGCATCGGATCTCGAACTGAATTTCATAAAATAAATCCCAACATTCAATAATAAATAATCTTTAATTTTGTAATATTAGATTTTAATATCTCGATATTATTATTATTATTATTATTATTATTATTATTATTATTATTATTATTATTATTATTATTATTATTATTATTATTATTATTATTATTATTATTATTATTATTATTATTATTATTATTATTATTATTATTATTATTATTATTATTATTATTATTATTATTATTATTATTATTATTATTATTATTATTATTATTATTATTAAACAATCAAATGATAATTTAAGCCTTTTGCTGCGAAATATATCTTTAATAAAATGAAAGAATTTTCAACTATAAAAAAATCCTTTATTATTTCAATTATTATCATTTTTATTTTTAATATTTTTATCCAAGTTCATTGAAAAAGAATTAGTATAAGAAAAAGACCTATAAACTTTTTGTTTTTGCTTGACTATCAGTTTTTAGAAATAAAAATAATTAAAAAACTAATTTCAAAAGTAATATTCAATTTTGATTTTTACTTATCTTTCTTTATATACTTTTTCATATTTTTCAGAAATTTTGGAGTATGTTGGAAACGAAAATCTATGGAATTAATTTTAAATAAATTTTTACGCCAAAAATTATTGTTGAGAATTATTTTGACATAATTATTTGCGTAATTCGTCATACTTAATTGACGATAAATTTTATGTCTAATAAAATGTTCATGAATTAAAAAAAATTGTATAGAAAGGGTGCGGATTCGATGCAAAACACTGAAAAACGTACTAAGGAGCATTTTTACAGATCAATAACTAAACTTTTAATTGATAAAGTGAAAAACTTAAAAATTCTGAACCTGAACCATCCTTGGGGAGTCATTATCAATGGCACATTCGTCATACACTATTTCCATAATAAATTTAATACAAAATAATTAAAACGAAATTTATTATTTGAAATAATAGTATATAATAGTATATATTTATATTAATGAAAGCTACAATAAAAATGAAAATCATTTTTATCCCCTATATCCAGAACGGAACTATTTTTAAATCAAAAAAGTTAAGAGAATATTACGTGTTATTCAACAGCTTTGACACAAGTATAATAATTGTATCCAAATAACGAATCGGCTCTACGAAGCGATTTTTCACTTGGTCCGTAATAGACTGTTGGTTGTGTAAGACTAAATGAGAAATTGAGAAATATCTATCAAAACAATTTATTATTTCTATTTTATTTTACGCATGAGAACTTTGTCACTAAAATGAATTCAAAATCTTTTATACTTCGTTTACAAATAAAATAAATAATTTACATTTTTTATATTTTAAATTATTTATTTTATTAAAAACTTCATTAAAAATATTTTTACCCTTTCAAGCTTGAGCTAATAATAATCTTTTTTTCAAATCACTTGATATCTGTGCTGTTATTTTTAGGGGAAGAGGTAATTTCAAGGGGAAATATGATGAACCACTCAATGTTTGTTAAAATATTTTCTAGAAAAATTTCATTAAAATAAAGATTGAAAAATTTTCAAAATGTGTGAATATTAACAGTTTTAGAAATGGAAAATCGTTTGATAGTTATTACAAATTAATTATTAGAGAACATCACCATGTTGTGCTGTCAAATAAAATATTTTCTTGGGTTTAATGTTTAAAATATTTAGAACTACATATGAACTTTAAATAGTTATTAAATGATGTAAGAAAAAGTCTATAAGGCATTAGATAAAATAAACTCAAAATCTCTTCTATTTGAAGCAACATTAAATTTCCTTGAGAAAATAATAATAATAATAATAATAATAATAATAATAATAATAATAATAATAATAATAATAATAATAATAATAATAATAATAATAATAATAATAATAATAATAATAATAATAATAATAATAATAATAATAATAATAATAATAATAATAATAATAAATAATAATCAACATCGTCATAATTATCATTATCAACAATTATGAAAATAGCCTTATAACCAAAATTTACATTGATTTTTCTAATAAATATTTTCCGCCAAACAAATTAAATCTCTCAGACAAAAAAGCGAGCCAATCAGATATCGAGACATTGATTCAAATAAAACCGTGTCATTTCAAACAATAATTATTATTAGAATATCTGAAATAAATCCGTAATGAGCATGTCAATCAATCAACAAATTAACAGTATGAATTATGAAGATCGAAAATTTGCTTTCACACTCGAACAAACTGTGTGCATTTGTGAAGTGCTAATCAAGCGTGAAAAGATCAATTTGTTGGTGAATTTTCTGGACGATCTTGACACCAATCACACTGAATTCGAAAAGCATGAATCAGTAATGAAAGCTCGAGCAATTGTATTATTTAAAAAAGGAAATTATCGAGAGCTATATTCAATATTAGAAAACAATCGATTTGACACAAATAATCATAGCACTTTGCAAACTCTTTGGTATCAAGCTCACTATGATGAAGCACAAGCCGTCAGAGGTAGGCCGTTAGGAGCTGTTGACAAATATCGATTGAGACGTAAGTTTCCTTTGCCGAAAACAATTTGGGACGGCGAAGAGACTGTTTATTGCTTTAAAGAAAAATCTAGACAAGCTTTGAAAGACTCTTATAAAAAAAAACGATATCCAACTCCAGAAGAAAAGCGAGATTTAGCAAAAAAGACTGGTTTATCATTAACACAAGTGAGTAACTGGTTCAAAAACAGAAGACAGCGGGATCGAACTCCACAAAATCAATTCGCGTCATTCTATTCCCCGTGAGATTATTATTATTATTATTATTATTATTATTATTATTATTATTATTATTATTATTATTATTATTATTATTATTATTATTATTATTATTATTATTATTATTATTATTATTATTATTATTATTATTATTATTATTATTATTATTATTATTATTATTATTATTATTATTATTATTATTATTATTATTATTATTATTATTATTATTATTATTATTATTATTATTATTATTATTATTATTATTATTATTATTATTATTATTATTATTATTATTATTATTATTATTATTATTATTATTATTATTATTATTATTATTATTATTATTATTATTATTATTATTATTATTATTATTATTTTTATTATTATTATTATTTTTTTTTATGTTTTTGTTATTAAAGAATTACGATATTAGGTATGATTTTCACAATAATCAAGACAGAGTACAAAATTTGAAGTCAGAACGAAAGTATTTTCCTTACCAAGGACTTATGTCTAGTGTGCTGATGGAAGAGCCTTATTCGCAATGCTTGAACCAAATCAAGAAATTCAATCAAGATTCTTATCCTTCAGTACCTGGTTATCCTAGTGCCATCGGAATAAATCCTTTTCGTGTTTCATCGGATACCATTTCTTCAGAACTTCTCTATGACAGTTCGAATTTCCCTGCCTCTGATAACTGCCAAGGAATAATTCCACCATATTACACTTCTCTTAGTCGTGCAGTGGCACCGAATATCAATAATGACTTTAATACGGACCTTCGATATCTATTATACAGTAATCAGCCGAGTCTTGACTCGTGTATACAATAATCATTGCTGATAATTAATGATTGTATATAATCAAATGTAGTTATTAATAAAAAAATACATAATTGATTTATCTTTTCTTATTGTGCTCCTACACGACGCAACAGACAGCCCGTGAACTCAGCCTCCCAGGATAGCCTAATGACTGTCATTAATTGGCAAAACCTACAATTAAGCTGAATCAGGAAATATTTAGATTGCCGTAATAATTACGGCGGCCTGTATGCCACAGGTGGCTCCTGTACAATATGGCAGAACTACCGTTTTACTATACTGATAGAGAACTTGGTAATCGCTGCATAGCCAATCATTATCTGCACTTTGGGTTGGCTGCGGGGATAATTGCGCGCTAGCAACAGCATCAACAGCAACAACAACAACAACAACAATCCATCATAGATTATTATTATTATTATTATTATTATATACTATTAATAATCGATGTATTCCTGTGAAAATCATTTCTTTTTAATTATTTCACTCGATATTCATTGCATGAAGAGATCAGAACAATCTCAATTAATATGATTATTTTGTTTTACTGTACAAATCTAATATTATATTTAAAATAATAATAATAATAATAATAATAATAATAATAATAATATCTGGAATAATTTTGATTAGGTCAGATCAAATTATATATATTCTAAAATTAAATACTAATAAAATACTCAAATTCACCCAATTTTATTAAATTTAATATTAAAATAACGTATTAAATTATTATTTATTTCACAATAGTTGTCAATGTATGATATTGTGGTAATTATATCAAGAATTATACTTTATGAAAATGGCAATCATTGATCTAGTAATTAAGAAGGCATTCCAATTATGGACCGACCTTTCTGAGCATACTTGAGCACTCGTATGGTCCAATCCAACAGTATAAATATTGCATATTAGGTTATAAAAAAAGCTTAAGTTATATAAAAACAAGTTATCGTATTTTAGCTAAAACTTCAGTTATTCTTTTTACAAAACAGTAAATTAACTATTTTATGTTGTATTATTTACAATATCTTATAAAGCATTATATCTATATTGCCCGGAGGTAAATGATAAAATACATTCTTTAAAATTACCGTATATACTCGCGTATAAGTCGAAAAATTTACGTCAAATTTTCAAGTCAAAATAGCCACTTCGACTTATACGCGGGTCAAAAAACGTGCAAATTAATTTCTAATGAAATCATTAAACCTTTGACTTATACTCGGGTTTCCAATTTAGGACTTAAAAATCTCTTAAAATTTACTCGACTTATACGCGAGTATATACGGTAAGTGAATACGTTGAATAATGCGTATGTACATTGTAAAATGTTCATTCATCTCACCTTTGAGGTAAATTATTTTTGTTAAGCTAAGGTGAGGGTTCACTACCCCTTGCATTTCACTTAGATGAAAAGATTTTGATTGAAAAATAAAATATGACAAAGTAAATAATGGAAGTTTAATATTTTTAATGTTCAGAGGAAAGTTTTTATTCATACAATGAATTAATCAGAATTTAATTTTCCTCTCATTGTATTCACCCGAATTGAAGACAGTTTTCAATGAAAAAAGAAAAGGATTTTTAAGAAATCAAAGATTTCCCAGGATGAAATTTTTATGTAAGAAAAAATGAACCTAATTTGTAACGGCTTCTTTTACTTATGTTTATTTGATAATGTGTGGAACAAATTTTCCAATAGTTTATTTAATTAAATGAACATACGATAATAGACATTTTTAATTAAAAGACAGAAAGGTGCCGACTTTATAATTCAAGCTAAAATTATTTTAATATCTAAATATGTTTCAGAACTTTTGACCATCTCTCATCACGATTAATGGGGTTATGCATAATGCGTAACGCGTGCGGTCAAATTATTTTCCCATCAATTTATGGCACCTCATTCCACTAAGTAATTCTGGTCCACGTGCACTCTAAGATGCCGTTTATAGACCACTTTGATTGAATTATAGAGCCAACTGTATATATCGAATATGGACGCTCTTTCTAAATCTCCCGGACTATTAATTAGTTTATTTTTCGTTGTACGTCTCATTTAATAGATATTTTTCATATGTTTCCAAATTCTTCCAATAGTATTTGAGTTTGTAATTTGATTCTGATTCTGATGAAAAATTAAATTTCAAAAATATTTCCCCCCTAACAAAAGAAATAAAATATTATAAAAATACAGAATAAAATTGACTAAATTCAAAATTTACTATAAATAGGAATAATTTGTATGAAATCTCTTGGACATTGCATAAAATATTACAAAACACTATTTTAAAAAGTCAGTCATGCAGAAAATATTTGATTAGATTTAATTAAAAAATGATAAAATATTGGTAACCCATATGATTATTTCATAGACAAATGAGAAATTTAATTTATAAATATTTCGTTTACTTTTATTATAACAAATCTTTGGACTTGATCAGCAAAACTAATTTGACAAATTGGCATATTAATACATATTGGGCTTTCTCATTAAATCCAACAGCGCCCTGTAAAACAAACAGAACTGAAAGTTATGTTAATAAATTTTGTTTTAATTAATTAAAAATAAATAAATAACTTTTGTTTATGATGTTCATTGATTTTCATTGTGACTATGAAACTTTTTAAAAATAATTAATAAGATAAATCCTCGCGTCTCCTCCATAGTACTGATGAGAGCCAAAAGCTCGAAACTAGTCTACTATTGGGATTTGCACTGGGTATCACAAAGCTTGTAATGTTTATATTATTCAAATGTTAGACACCCGTAAAAAAAATTTTACACCATTATCTTTAAATGTTTATAGTTCATTTAGATCAGCGATTCTCGATCTGGGCCATTCTAAGCAGCTAATACATTTTTAAAATACTGAAAATTAAGCAACAATGAACAATATTTTAATTCGACCAAATATTTTTAAGCAATATATCATTTGTAATTTGTAGTAATAATAAAAAGTTATTGTTTTGAGTTATTATTCTGATCAAGGACACGCGGAGTTAGATTTGTGGTTATTGTAGTTAGATTAAATTATTAGAGCCTTACCATAATATCTTATGCTACCCAGGAGTCAAAGACAATAGAACTTGTTAAAAGATTATTTCGCTGAAAGAAATATTGATAAAGAAGTTTAAACTTTTGAAGTTAATTGTTTAACTTGTGCCAAACGAAAAAAATTGGACACAAAAAGGAATTGCTGTGAAATATTCCTCTTAATACAAAGCCTGGGAACTTATATTTGATATTACTGATTCAGGATGTCAAAATTATAAATATGTATTAGGAATATCAAATATGTATTCACGAAATACGATACTGATTCCTTTGAAAAGCATAAATTCAGAATAAATTTCCAGAAATTTGTCTAAGAGATGGATTAACGTTGGGAGAATTCTTTACAACAAATTTACATTATGATAATAACATTCAATTAGAAAGTGATTTTATGAATGAATTTTTCATTGAAAATTAATCAAAGTTGTAGCTGTCCTTTCTATCACCAGGAAATGAGATAACCGAGGGTATGTTTCAAGGATTTTAGATAAGATTGGTTAGATCATTACAACTTTTTAAAATGGGAGTAAGAGAGTTGATAGGTAAAAGTATTGCTTGTTTACCAAAGGAAATTGAATTTACACATGGACAGGGTATAGAAATAACAGATTAGTAGCATATATGAATATTTAAAAAATCTAAAACAAAATTTAGAAAATATTTATGAAAATCTTGAAATTAAGAAAATTAGTTTGATGATTGAAATGTTTAAGAAAAAAGACAAAGTTATAAATAATCAACTCACAAATATATATGATTTATAGCAATGCCTCCTAAACTTTTTATACTGCAAGCCATTAAATCTGAAAACTTAAAATCTCAGAGCTCCCAAAAATTCTAAGGATTCTTTAATAGTGTCAGCTGGTGCATGGGTTTCCTCTATTTTTATTTAGGTTGAAAATATATACATTTTACTATAGCAATTTGTTGGACAGATAAAGTTTGTGTACTTAATAACAAAATGTTTTTACAATTCCCGAAATACAACGTTTTGGACGAAAGATTTATAACATTCATTTCGCTAGCCTCCTCATTATAATTATATTCTATTGCTAGAAGAACTGGCTAAAGCTCACAGTTGTGATTAACCTGTTGGATTTCTTTTGTCATTTTTGGTGTACTAAATATGTTCATTAATTACAACGGCATTCTCACGGCATTTGTAGCATGTTTTTATAGATTTATTGGTGGTGTTGGTTGATGATAACTCTCGATTGAATGTTATCGATTATTATTATTTTTTATTATTTTAGATCAATTTAATTGTGCTTTTAACATTTGATAATTAAATCAATAATATTTCATATGGAAATGCACTTATGCAGCTCGCGAAACATTGCTTGCCTGTTATTTCTAAGCCACATTGTTACACCGCTGTAACAATATTCAAATGGTAAAAGTCAGTAAACAAGAAAAAAGAAATAACGATTTATCTGCAACAAATACAAAATAAATCCAAAAGAAAAATCAAGATGTATCAGTGTGACCTGCCAATATATATATATTTGAATCATTCATCGGATCACTGATCGAACGTTTCTCTACAACAATGTTTCTGAATAAAGATAAAACAAATTGAAGCTGGCATGAATACAATTGAACAGAGCTTACTTATCTGAACCTATGAGACGATATATATTTGATTCATCGTTAATTTCCTGGGTTAACTAAACAATAGGATAATGAATCAACAGAAGCGAATAAATCGCCATTATCTCACCTGTCCATTGAATCCCATTCCACACAAGCCATTTTGATGAAAGGCTAAAATGCTATCGTTCAGACAAACTAATGGTCAATTGTAATCAACAATTAATTAGAAAAAAACCCTAAAAATTACCAATGGATTGAATGATAAAATTGAAATTCATTTCACAAGCCTTTGAACGGCTGGTTTTCATTCTCCCTTTTAAATTAGTGATCACAATTTTATCTATAAATAATTATTTAATTCATATTTATTTCTAATGAAATCAATAATTTCACATTTTTTATCTTTCATATTTTCCTTATATATAAATCTTTTATATTATTTGCTTTTATCAGGCGGTCATTATAACATCAAAAACAAGAAAATGCAATAATTTAAATATCTTATCATTAATAATTTTTTAATAGACTTCAAAAAGTAATAAATTTATAAGTATTTGATATTTTTACAAGTATCAACTTTAATTGCAGTAATAAATTGGCATCATATCTGTTACATTATTTTGAAATTTGTCATTTATTAAATGAAAGTTTTTAATAGAATCTTCATCTGAAAAATATTAAATTTCATGAGTATCAAATTAGATTGTGGTAATAACGTCATTTCTAAAACTCAATATTACAATATTCAAAACATTAGCTTGTCACACAGGCCACTGCCTCGCTTCTATCTTGGATTCATTATGGTATCATCACCAATTTCCTATTCTTGATATACTACTCATGAGCCATCAATATTAATCAAAATACCCGATCGCATTACAAATCTCCAAACAAACGTCAGATCACCCCTGATTGGAGCAATACGAAATATAAATGGATCAATAATCACTTATTGACCTTAAATGACAAATCAATTGTTTATGGTAAATTAACTTTGTCGGATCCTAGATTTTCTTATGAATATATTTTGAATATCAGTCTTATGTTCCTCCTACATATATGTATTAATATTTGTAATTTATCAAGTTTATTTTTAATAGAATGGTTATTATTAAAAATATTTATTAAGATTTCTTTATAAGTATAAAATTTGATTATTTCAAAAAATTCAAAAAAGTCTAAACAAAAGATAAAACACATAAGTTTAATTGAAGTTAAATTGAATGGCAACAGAACGCCATTCAGAACAATACAAAAAATATATCATATACTTTTTTAATACACTTCAAATTTTTTAATATTTTAAATTATTTATTTATAAAACAATTTATCAATATTAAACTTATTTAAAATTGCTAAACCACCGAAGCACCATTATATGTCGTTTCGTTAAGCGTAGTTTCGTAATATAATTCTTATAGTAAATTTTTTTTGATTATTTTATACATTTAGTGATTGTTAAAAATTAAAAAAAACATTCTATATATTAATACATATATATATTTCTATGGTCAAATGAAAAAAAACAAAAATAATGAAATGAAAAGTTGGTTTAGTTTTGTCTCGTCTTGATCAGAACAAATTTTAATTAATAAAATTTAATTTAGATTTAAAAATTAAAGCAAATATAATCATTTTTTGTTTAAAAATAAAAATATTTGTAAATTTTATGTTAAATTGACAAAAATTTCTGATCAAGCTCACTTTAAAATTCACGAATGTAAAAAAATTTCGATATCTTTACTGATTCTAGTCAAGCTTTTTATTAAATACAATGTCAATTGAAAAGAAATCAGTGGTGAAATTTGAAAGAAGTTCTTAATAATAATAATAATAATAATAATAATAATAATAATAATAATAATAATAATAATAATAATAATAATAATAACTTTGAAAAGCGATAAGTACCACTTTCACTTCTAATTGGACCATTTTGACAACAGTTAGAATTTCTAGAAGAATAATGCCCTTTAATAGAAAAGCAATGTTAAAAAATACGTACCCTTGTTGGGAGGTTGACAATCGATGAAAGATAAATTTTCATTATCATCAGTTGATTGGTCTAGATCTAGCAGATGGAATTCATAATTACTATTTTCTGCCGGATACACACCAAGACATACGAGAGGCAGAGATTTCCCTTCAAAAATAAGTAAATCAAAATTGAGCAATGGTGTAGGAAGACTGTGGGTAGAAATCTGTATTGATATGAAATTAGAAACTTTAATGTTCACAATTTCTTACTCGTTTAACTTCCATGAAAGAGAATACAGGATTGAACCATTCCATGATCAAGATCTCATTAGTCAATGCTGCGCAGAGATATTTGGCTCCACTGTAAGGATTCCTGGTGACACTGACTAATAGACACCCTTTAGTGTCAGGAACTTTGGTAGTGGGTATAAACCTTCTGTACAATTATAATAAAAACATCCAATGTCATTTTCGACATTTACCTGGGAAGAATTTTTTTTAATTTGCTGAATTTCTCTGAATTTATACTGGTATTCCGGGTTTTGAGTTTGAATAAAATTATGAGATTGTGATTATAGAGTTGAGGATGCTGGCCTGACAATGACATCATAGTGTTCTTCACGACATATAGCCACAAACAGCGCCTTGGAAATAACTAGAAACAATTTAATTATGTTCATATTTAAAATAATCATATTCTTAGATCAATAATTGCCAAATTTAATAAAATAAATAAACTTTAGGATTTCAAATATCCGAATTTTCTGTAACCGCGGTTATCGGATAGAGATTTTATAAATATCCTTGTATACCGGATAACTCTATTTCCATTTAAATCGTGGATGTCTAACCTTTTGCAGCACCTGGCCGCATGATAAAATTTTTGAAGGCAGGCGGGAGGCATAAAAATGTCAACCACATAATGAAATTGAAAAATACATAGTATATAATAGATATGCAAAATGCAAAAGGTTGAGCATAAGAAAATATATATATATATATATATATATATATATATATATATATATATATATATATATATATATATATATATATATATATATATATATATATATATATATATATATATATATATATATATATATATATAAATGGACTTATGTAAATGTAAATGCATTATTACTAGTAGTAATTATGTAAAATAAAAAAATTAAATTGTAAAATTATATATAAACTTTATGAGTAGTTTTAGTATTTTATATTTTATTGGTTACATAAATTTTTTTGTAAAATTCAAATCATTTGGTGGGTCGGGTCGCATTTTCAATCGTCTCGGGCCGCGGATTGGGCACTGCTGATTTAAATAAAAGTATTTCAGGAACACTAATATATTAAATGATGCACAAGGCGAGATCTAATTTTACTGCAGAAATTCCCCGAAACTGATAAAGTTTTCTCTGTGTTTGCTAAAGTCGGCTTTACAGTTTTTAATTACATATACGGCATTTCAAGATTTTGTGTTCTATTGGAAGTTTTCTTGAAGATGTTAAATTCTTGCTTTATAGTAAAACTATTATTTGATATTCTACCTGTTTAATGTTGGACGCATTCGACATGTATAAATTTAGGTCGTCAATTAATTCTGGTAGTCGAGGATTCTTCACGCAGAATTTCTTCTTCCTCTTCTGATTGCTGTATAGTCTAATCAGGGAAATGTCACTTCATAAAATTTAGAATTGATTGGAACAAATCCCGATTTATTTCTGAGTCCACAGCTTCCATTTTGTTTCTTAAAAATATGAAACGTCTGTTTTTGTTCATAAAATATTTTTTGTGCCAAAATGAATGAAAATTTCACAGAAAATTATGCGAACGAGGAATCAATGTTTGGTTTAGATTGCGATACTGAAATCAACGATGAAATTTCTTTGTTTAGGATCTGGATCCGACAATTTATACATTTTCTGAACAACCTCTGTGCATTCAAGTTGAACTGAACCAAATTGATATATTTGAACATTTTTTCGACGAAAAAGTGATGAATCACATCGTGAGTGAAACAAATTTATATCAAAACCAAAACCAAATATGTATCAATCGACAAAATATGGAAAACTAGGAAAAAATAGCAAATATGGAATTGTTTTCTTTCTTTGATCTAATATTTCTTACTGGAATGTTATCCAAAAGGGAAATGAAAGATTATTGGCCATTGGATCCATCACTTCTAACTCCATTATTCAATCGACATATGTCAAGGAATCAATTTTATGATATTTGAGATGCCTTCACTTCAGCAACAATCGTGAAGAGTACAGGAAATTTGAGAGGTAAATGTATAAAATTATTATCATGAAGTAATCTTCCAAATAAATTTACTTTTGTTGAAAAACAATTCGGGACTCAAAGGGTTAATTAACTTTATATATATCTTACTTTGCTACTTATTAGTAGAAACATTCAAATTCAAAAACAATTGTTAAAAAATTAACAGATTTAATGTAAAAATTTTCACGGATATCAGATACGGTTAAAAGCATAAAAGTTAATTTGAATAAATTTTAGTTTTGTTTTTATTATGAAAATTTACATTAATTGATATTAGAAAACTAAAAAAACTTTTCCTTTTCAACAGTCAACATAACTTTTAACTCTTACAACAATTAGAATCTCTATAAATCAAAGAACATAATCAATGTTGCCACCCGTCCGGTGTCCAGGCGAAACCCAAAAATGTCCGGGTTGTATCTGAATTGGACTGCCACTTCGATTTGTCGTCAACTAAATAATTTATTTGCCACAAGACCTTTGAAATCGATCAAATAGATCTGTAGGTATTGCCTATTCTCTTCTTCTTGATTTTGTTATGTACAACGCGTTTTGTTTTTGTTTCGGTTAGCTAAATATATCCACGAAAACGAAAAGAACGAAAAAAGCAATAAACAATTGTGGCGCAAATACTGAGGAAAGGAAAATATCCTATATTGAGGAAGTTAATGGGATTTATTTTTATTCAGCGTTCCCGCCAGTAATCCCTTCGTCGAACGAATTTTTTCAGTAATGGGCTCATTGTGGTGGGATAAAGGGAACAGTTTAACGCCTGATCATGGTAAAGCCGAATTATTTATTTGAAAAATTTAAAAATAAAATGCGACAAATTTCGGGCTATGGCAGCAGGAAATAAAAAGCTTTTCGAAGCCGCACGGAGCAAATATAAAATACAGTTTTAAAAATAAAAAATAAAATTTACATTGTCTTTACAAAATATTTTCCTGTTTTTTAAGAAGCAATCCATTTTGTATGTTATTTAATTGTAATAATAAAAACTTATTTTCGTGTTCCAAAAAAATTTTCTTTACTCAAATGTCCGGGTGAAACATTTCCCAAAGGTGGCAACACTGAACATAATCAACATAACACAGTTCATTCAGAGCAATAAGTGAATTAATTCTTGGAGTTAGAATTCATAAGGATTTCACCTTGCTGGGGTTGTCGGTGAAAACTGAAATTTTGACTGACTCAGTAAAAAAATATTATTTTATTGAAAGAGTTATTTAAAACTTTGATGAAAAATTTTATTCAGTATCTGAGTGTGCTTAACACGTCAATGGTTTTAGATTTAAAATGAATTCTTAATAATTAAAAGGGGTTCCTTATATTTTAGAAAAGAAAATTCAGAACCATATCTTGAAAGAAAAAAATTTTAAATGGTATTTCTTTCAAAGTAGACGCATAAAATGAAAAAATAATCAAATTGACATGTTTACCATTGTCAATGATCCCTCGGCCAGTTCATCAAGACTGATATAATAGATTCCTTCATTGGTACCGAAAAGGATTATCTGATCTAAATTAGAACAAAATCAATTCAAAATATGAAAGACGAATATTTTTGTTATTAACTCAAATTTCAATAAAATAAATTAGTCATTTTCTATAGGTTTTTTCTTTATCCATGTTAGTTAAAACATTAATTCATGTTTAGAATTGTACTGTAATTCTTTTCTTGAAAACATTAATGTCACTGAGTTGTGATCTTCCCTTGAATGAAACCTCAAACAGAAACTAAAGATAGTGATTGAAGTCTTAGCGGAATAAACAATAGCTAACTTGTGACAATACCGCTTCAATAGCATTGGAAGTGAAATACGCGTGTAAGCTAATGGAAATTATATATCCTATAGAAGGTGAGCCTATGTATAGAAATAAACAAGAAATAAACAATTCGCAAGGACCTGTATGTGTACCAGTCTATGAACCTTTATTGACAATCAAAACATTGTCTCCACCACGTCTGTTTTTAATTGCAACAATAATTCTTGTTCAATGTGACATTTTATGAAAATAATTTTTATTACGCCTGTAGGAAATGCCGATAAACATAAATATAAATTTTATTTTATGTATTTATGTTTAGTCGGCAGTCCATGAACCCTCTCGAATACTTGCCGATTATAATGCATGGAGACGCGATTACTTTCCTTTAGTATTCCTTTATTTGACACAGTACCAACCTTGTTTACACAACGGTCTACGAATGGTAAAGGATCTTGCATATTGGGTTGCGTTGGAAACAACATGAACAGGTAAAATGTTCAAAGAATGTTCAAATGTTTGCCCATCCCAATTTCTGATTATGATTCCAGCACATTGCTTCCAATCTTCTGTCAAACATCGCGTAGTCTTTGATAAATTTCCAATAATAGTTGCATACAAATTCTAGAAATATTTTACACATTTTGCTGGTTCGAAATTTGATGTAAAAACCTTCATTTTTGATAGTTACTTCGATGATGTAATGTGTTTTCTAACCTACATCCACTGTGAAAGTTTGAATTAATTAATTACTAAATAAAAATTTTTGACCATCTAGAGTTACAAGCAATATCATAAGGCGTAATACAAAAATAAAATAAATAATAACCGTTTTTCAGTGGATGAATCCAAGTTGCAGTTGCATTAATTTTTAGAGGGCATCCTTCAAATATGAGTGAAAAACAAGCTCCCATCTAAAATTAATCAAAGTAATCATTTATATTAAAATTAATTTAAAGTTATAGCAGAAGTATAAGAGTTGGATGATATCTAAAACCAAGTTTCGATGAAATGTAATATTTAGTAATGAATATCTACATCTTATGCAATAACCACTGATAATAGTTCTGCTCATCAATTAATAAATAAAACTGATATGTAAAAATGCATAAACTTTGATAAATAAAATGGCATGCAATTGTTCATCAAATTTTGTCAGAGAATCTCACCCCGAGGAAGATTCTAATGGAAGCGTTTCAAATAGAAAAGTTTTCATCTGTCCAATACTAAAACGGACGGAAAATCTGTAAACTTGCAAACATGACGTATGGTAAATCATATTCACTCATCAATCATAATATTCAGTCATCAATGTTGGTCATATCTTCGCTAACACCTAACTACTTCTCTGTCGGTTTAAAAATAGACATTAATATTTTCATAAATTGATACCCCTGGTAAAATAAGTCATATTGTCCCTACATCATAATGCTTTTGACAAGTGCTCGTGTATACAATACCACGAAATTAAATATTTTATCATTAATATTCTGATAAAAAATTCATTGGCTATTTTAAAATTGTTGCTCACCATCAGAATCTTATGCATCATTAGTAACATTTTTATTTGCTTTCACTTTATTAAGTAGTTCGTCGCAATTAACGAACCATATTTTCCTATCACCTTTGTACAAGAAATTGTACAAGAAAATCACCTTTCCTATCATCTACAAGCGTAGATGCAAGAATGCCACTTTTAAATTCAATACCGAATTTTTCTAGTTCATATTGCCAATTGTTTGAGTTTGTCATACATTGTAACTACCTGATGTAGACCACGCCAAGTTAAACTTCATTTGTTCTAAGCCTAAAACCACCTTATGATAGTAACATCATCCCATTCGTCAACCATAATAAAAAATTAGCATTCTTATTTATTAACCTTAAAATTCTCTGTTTTCATTTTGCCTTATTCCAAAGTGAAACGATAAATTTCATTCCTATTTCTCGATTTTTCCGCATTTCACATCTCCTTTCGACAATAAATTTGCGAATAGCTCTAGAATTGGTTATCACCCTAATTAAAAATGCCTTTTGCAGGATATTCAAAAAATAATACGATCAAACTTTCATGTTCTATATATGCCAATAATTAATAGTATTCTCATCTTCAAATGTATTATATCGTCTTTGCTTAAATGAATTCTCAGTCATATTGCGAACCATAGCTTACATTGTATGGTGACAAAACAATGTAAATATAATGTTCTGGCAGGTACGATTGAAAATCCAAAAAAATGGTATATGTTGACTGTATAGAATTAGAAGAGAATTTTAACTAAGTAATTATTACAAAACAAATTAAAGAAGGTTTAGAAAGAATTAATCTTTGAGTATTATTATTTCTGATAGAGCCTCATATTGCAATAAAGCTGCCGATGACATTAAGAAGGCTAATAAACACAGTTTTCATGTACAGTGTTTGGCACATTTGATTCACAATTGCGCCATGAAAATTAGAATGTGGATGCGTTGATTAGATCATTCAAGATGTTTAAACATAGAAAAAGTATCGACAATCTCTGTTTGTTAATTCATAAACCTCCTCCTAAGACCTAGGTGGTCGAGCTAGTTAAAACCAACACAATATTACTCTGATAATCTTCCAAAAGTAATGAAAATATTTAATAATATAAAATCAGAAGGAATTTTATACCAAAGATCATACAAGGCCTTAAATAATGCTTCAATAAAACAAGACCTTATTACAATAAAGAGCTCATATTCATTTTTAATCGATATTTTAGATTTGTTGGAAAATTCAGAATTGACAATAAAATCAGGGAATGATAAAATTAATAAAATTAATAAAATTAATAAAATTAAAATCCAGGGAGATCCGGTGAAGCTGATTTCATATGATTTCATTCAAACTGGTTTGGATAAAATTGACATCAAACCCATCATATTTCTATAGAATGATTTAGTGTCTCCGTAGGATTATTCTTTTCTACTGGATTTCCCACCTACTTCAATTACATTTGAAAGAACTTTTTGAATATTAAAAAAACTTTTAACAAATGACGGAATTTTTAGCGGGGAAAATTTTATCAAATATTTTACTGTTTATTTTAACGCGTCGCTATATAAAAAAACAGTCTAGAAAATAATGAGGAGTTTCATGATTTGTGCTATACAACTTTTATATTTGCCACTTTTGCAACTTTTAATCAAAATGTTCGGGCTCTTAATTTTAAAATTTCCAAATAATTAAAAAAGGAATATCGAAAATTCAAAATCAAGAAATTATCGAATTAAAATTTGAAAAACGAATCAGATATAAATGAGATGATGGGAAAGATCATGAGGAGAACTGATTCATCAGAATATGTTGAGAGAGGGTCGAAATGCAAGAAAATGTACAAAAACAGAAAATCGTTAATTAACTACTTAATTAAATGAAACCTGAGTTAAGTAAACAGAAAGAAAAGTAAACAAATTGGATTCTGGAAAACCATTATCATGACAATATGAGTAATGGGAAAACGGGAAAAAGATTATCACAAGAGAGACGCACAGTGGGACAATTAATTATTTCTTTCGAAGGAGAAAAGATGAAAAAGGCCGCGAGGCAAAGCTTGTTAAAGGAAGACGATCTAATTGAAACGCCATTAATCAATGCGATTATTTCAACTATATAAGGGAGTTCAAATTCAAAAACAATTGACATTTTGCCTTAGGTAGAGATGAAGATTTGGACAGTAGGATTAAAGTAAAAATTAAAGTCAGAAGATGAAATTAGCCGAAAGGAAAATAAAACAACCAAGTTAAGTCAAAAGAGTAAAGAAAAGAAGTGATCATGATTGCAGAACGTGCAGAACTAAGTCGGTTATAGTGGGACTTATCTAATAGTTCAAATGGACATTTTATTGCGATATTCGGAGTTTTGTAAATTGTAGATTATACGAATTTGAATTTGTTTGTCTACAGAACACCTGTAGTCAGCAACACCTACTTTAATATTTATCTGATTAAAAACTCAACAAAAATGTTTGCAACTTTGAGGTTGGCCTAGTATTAACAGATTGAGAAATTACTAGCCAAAACAAAATTTAAAAACATTTTGTCATATTAAAAACTTGATCTTAGCTAGTAAAATGAATACAAAGTCAAATGCATCGGCTACCAGGCTTCGGTTATAACCAGGTTGATATCTTTAGCTCTAGAATTCCTGAATGGGAATGTTTTTCTACATTTATTGCCATAAGAATTTGTGTAGTTTGTCGACCAATATTTAGAAAGATAGTGAATATATTGAAATAATATATAGATATTATTATTATAAGAATTTTTATTTCTTTTAATTTCACCACTGATTATTTTTTCTATTGAATTTATTAAAAAGAGAGGTTGAAGACTATAAATCAGTAATATATCGATGTTTGTTGATACTCACGAATTTTCGGCACTGCCTTTTTGAAATTCACTTGAAAAAGGCAGTGCCGAAAATTCGTGAGTATCAACAAACATCGATATATTACTGATTTATAGTCTTCAAACTCTCTTTTTAATAAATTCAATTGATATAATATATTGAAATAATTTTAGGATAAAATTTCTTTTGCAATAATAATTTTCTCAATTTCGTGGGCCTAAGAAAAAACAGGCGGAAAAGAAGCATAAATAAGTAGCTAGATTACAGCAAATTATGGTAACAAATTGACAATATCCACAGATTGATCTGCTATGGAATGTAAAACAAAATCTTTTCGGCAATAATGTCAAGCTAGAGAAATGAAAAATTGGAAAATCCAAACAACAAAAATTTTCAAATTCGAAAAATGTATTTCTGGTTTATTAAATATAAATGTTTTACCGGAACTTTAGGAGTTGGAGGTAACCCAACTCCTATCGCTTTTCGTCTATTTATATCATAAAGGTTTTGATTTTCTGAATTCTCATCCTTTGAGCTTTTACTATTTTCATCTGAGTTTTTAGAATTTGATCTCTTAACTTTAGAGGGAGAAACGGTTCGAGGATTTCTGGGTGGAACCGGAGGCGGAAAGAATTCATTGGAATCTGGAAGAGGAGGAATGGGTCTCATCAATAATGATGCCTCGTTGGGAATTTCAATTTGCTAGAAAATATTAAAATAAAGCCATTGATAAAACACGCCGGTACCGAGAATCTTCTATTGACCGGTGTTTTTAATAAGTCTTCATCCTCACCAAAATCCACTGATGAATTTCTACGAGGTATTTCATTATTATGATATTCTGAGCCATAGTTATCGTTTTTCAAATTGATATCTGATACAAATTTCTAAATAAAAAGTGACATGGTAAAATAATGGAAACATACAATTTTGTAACAAAACTAATTAACAAATGGGAATTATTTTAGAATAATTTTATAATTTAGTAGCTTCTAAAAATGAATTAACTAGATTTGATTAAACCTGTTAAGCGTTACCGGCCTTATATGGTCGCGATTTTAATTAGTGCTTAATGAATATATTATAATTTATTATGTAATGTTGGGGGTCGTCTGAAAGTTGGTAAAAGCTGTGATGCGAGAGCCAGTCAACGAAGGGAAAAGCAGTGTAGTTAAACGAAAACTGTGATATTGGAATCGGTGAATGAAAGACAGTAAAATTAGGGTAAAGTTTGTGGGTGATATTATAAGCTCCTTATTGATGAAGCGTTGGAAAGACTGAGATATGGATGAAGACCATTAAAATTTGTTATACTCACGTGCATTATTACGTAACAATACCAACCATGTTAAACAATATTATTACATAATATTTAGAGGTTTGACGCAGAACTGAAATCATCACGATCTTCAACATTATTTAACTTCATGAAGATAAATGCTCAATAAAAACAGAAATATCTATTTGTCGTAACAAACAAAACAAACCCTTGAAATTGGCAAAGGGGGTATCGGAGGAGGTTGAGAAGCTCTTTTAGGTGGAGGAGTTGGTGGATTCGAATGTTGATTGGAAATTTGAGATTCAGAACTAAAATATATTTAAATTAACTACTCCACATCTAATTCAATAAAATAAACATTTAAAATAAATTGAAAAATATTCCAATCAAAAATAATTAAAAATAATTATTGCATGCAGGTGCAGTACAAATAGAATATACTGTTACATTTTATTCATTCAATTACATGTTTACCAATTCAAATGCCCAAAATTATTTGGACATATTTCCTTTCTAAAATGACAGTAAATAATTAAATAATATAATAAATTAAATTATATTATATTAAAATTTCTTATAATTTATTTTATGGCTTTTACAATATTAACACAATTATAAGTGCCTTAAATTTTATATTTTGGATAAATTAATGATGTTAATAAATATTATAGATTTACTCTGTTACAGTGTCAAATTTATAATTTATTATTATTATTATTATTATTATTATTATTATTATTATTATTATTATTATTATTATTATTATTATTATTATTATTATTACTATTATTATTATTATTATTATTATTATTATTATTATTATTATTATTATTATTATTATTATTATTATTATTATTATTATATTATCTTTATTATAATTTCCTATACCATTTATAATTTGCTTTCAGTAGTAAATAATGTTTATGAATCATTGGACTACACTTTCGATTTCCTATTTTGATTACTTATAAAAGTCGAAATATTTTATAAGTTATCTTTATTTGACAAGAGATATTGACCTAAGTTTTTCGTATACAAAATTATCTTCCATCCAAACATTTGTCCAAGTTGTATAGAAAATATTCAACTGCCATTTGCGATTTATAAGATACAAATAAACAGGATTCGAACAATGTGGTTTGAAATAAGGAATTATTAAGTAATACAAGCACAACGAAGTATAACAGGCACTAGAAAGCTTATTAAGAAGTAGGAACATAAGCTCTGAGACAGAAACCAAACCAAACGAAGAGAAGGAAATACTAAGCCCAGACATAGTTGTAAGAACAAAAGAGTGATAGATATGAAATCTCCATCTGATAACAGCATAAAAATAAAAGCAACAAGACAGAAGAACTGCGATAAATACTGGCAAATGGATATCAAAGAAGAAACCAAGATCTATACAACATTAGAAATATTAGTGGTATGCTCTCTGGGAACTTGGGATAAGAGAAACAATGACTTACTAGAAATGTTAGGATTCAAGTTTAACGAAAACGCAGCGACAAGGGTACGAATAAATAAAAGGATAAACAAAGGATCACGGAAGACGTACCAAAACCAAAGAGGCTTCCACAGATAAAGAAAAATCAGGATTATTGAACTTGCATCCTAATCGCACACAAGAGAATATACCTCCGTATTTGTGTTTTTAGAATAATAAATTTTGTCTTTGTATTATTATATTATTAAACGTTTGCCTGATACTAAAGATATTATTCCTGTGTAATTTTGGTTTATTTACTTCACTTAGAATTTTTGTTAAGAAAATATTCCTGATTTTATAATTAAACACAATCAAATAAAATCATTGCATAAACTAAATAAGATAATTGTAATAGAAATTGAATCAATGGTGCCATTACCATAATCTACCAGAGTTCATAGACATGCAACAAATCGAGTAAAATTATACAAAATCGAGACCCACCCTGTTAACCACATGAACTTCTGTGCGAACCTCAGCCTTTGATTGTCATTGACCAATCCGTATACCACTCTGACAAAACTTGGTTATTCAAACAAATTATTATAACAATGATAGATATAGAATGACGACAACAATGACAACAACGGCAACGGATTAGAATATCTATAATATCTTACTGATCGTGTGAAATTTGATAAAATAATGATGGAATACACAAATAACATGAAAATTTTATAAAAGGCGCTTCCAAACACTAAATATCAGAATGAAATTATAATATCTTTAAGAGAAACCCTTCCAGTATGATAATAACATGTTTCATATCATTTGTATTATAGCAACATATTATTGCCCTTGATTAATGGAATGTTGGAATAAATTTATCAAGTTGAGGAAGGCAAATGAGATACCCAAATTTGGAATAATGCCCAAAACTCAAAATTACCGTACTGATTTGCAAATATTATCGAAATATTAGTGAAAATTTATTTGGTAAAAACCATAATAAATAAAATACATCATACAAATAAACATTTAGTGAGAAGGCTTCTGTAATGTATGAGATTTTATTTTTATGGAATTGAATGAATTAATGGAAATTGAGCAATGAAATTTCATTATTTTAGACGTAGACGTCAGTATCGTTGATAATGTTCTTGAATTATTATTTAACTCTACTTTATTCTTCAGTTCTATACAAACATTCTATTTTGACAAATTATGTGCAACAACTGAACACACATTTTGAGGATAATAACCTCCAATGACCTCCAGGTGTCAAATTCTCCTGCCATAATTCATTAAACAACATCAGTGAATCTCTTAGCTACAACAATTGATCCTAAACACAGGGATGTTGTTAGTTCAATTTCTTTTACTATATAAAACATTAAGGCGCATCATCAACTGAAACAACAAAACTATCTCATCTCAAAGACTTTGGCAAAACATAACTCAAAACATTGGTACTTCACAAATCAAACGAAAGTAATAATTTACTTCTTTCTTTTTACCCACTAAATTCGCTTTTGAATGAGAGGTGATGTCATATCATAACTTTGTAGAGAAAAAACAGTGCTCAAACGAGAACTAAGTTCCTCAATCAAACATTAGTATGTGTTTGAAAGAATTTATCAAAGAATCCTTGAATTCTCAACTGTATCGTTCAATATTGGTCAATATTAACCAAATATTAACTGGATAAAAATAAGAGAATGAAAGGATGAAAATACAGTTAAATGCTATTTTTAAATCTACTTAAAAACACATTTCACATTAGACAGACTCCATAACCAACCAATAATGGAACAGAATATTTCTAAAATTCATAATAAATCGCACAATTGATAAGCAGGTCATATAGCGTTTTGTTCACATATATAAAGATATTTATTAAAAATAAACTATATTGGATAAACGAATAATTTATTATAAACAATAAATCAAATGTCGACATTAATTGCATTCATAAATGATAGATGGAATCTTTTTTTCATCAAGTTCAAACACAGACGAATTGGTGGACAATGCGCTGCTTAGTTTCGATTAGCACTCGTGGATATGATTCGGGTACCCCCGATAAATCAAATAAATATTTGAATGATATTTTGAATATTTATTATGCGATATTTGACAAATATGATAATGAAAAAAGTCTGGTAAAAATAAATTAAATGTCCGAATTTCTAGTTCCATCCTATTATTAATTTTATTATTAAATTCAACAATCACCAATTCAATAATCATAAAAAAAATTTTTATTTTGGTGCTTTTTGTAAAATTATTATTATTATTATTATTATTATTATTATTATTATTATTATTATTATTATTATTATTATTATTAAAAATCCTTAATTTTATTATTTTTTCGTATTGAGGGGTTTCTTTATAATAATAATAATTAATAAAAAAACGAAATATCAAAAAATGAAACCAGATTAGAGGTGGCCAAAAGAATAAAAAATTTTACTAATAATAATAAGTTAATATAAAGCATATAATTATTTATTTATTAACGTTACCAAAAATTGTAAAAGAAACTGGATAGTAAACAACTGTCTGTGATTAAGCATCATGAAATGTAATTATATGTTGATTATATTCTGATTATATATTAATTATAAACCGAAGTGTTCTATTAGTGATGAAAGTCTATCCCTAAGCGTAACAAATTTATTACGATTCAATAAATATATCAATTATAAAATTGCGTCGGAGAGTGCTACATTAATTGCTCTCATTAACTAATACATAATAATAAATTTCATATATATAATAATAAATTTCATATATATATAATAATAAACAATTATAAAATAGTAGAAAAAGAAAAGTAGGTTGATGAATAAAATGATCACTGTCAATTAAACTTCCTAAATATTATAAATAAATATTATAAATAACAAAGTTTCAAAAAATATTGCTTCTTATATAATAAATTGCACATCGAAAACATTTCTGAGGACAAACAATAAAGTCAGTTTAAAAATTACATAAAGAACTTTAAAATTATTTGGATTACATAACAAGAAATATAAATGAAAAATCAGAGATGAATAAAAATTTGAAAAAAAAGAAAAAATCACCTCAAAAGATTTTAGGAATACAGAAATTTAAACAATTCAGAAAATAGATCAGAGTAAAAAACCATTATTAGACAATGTTGAGATGATTTTCAAGAACTAGAAAGAATCACTAATCCTAGCACTGATGATTTAAAGGATAAATAACTTTCAATTTCTTTATATAATGAATAAATATACAAAAATATTTCAACAACGGTACTTACTCGCTAACTTTATCTTCGGGAGATGTGTCATGGTAAGCATTAAACGCTTCAGCTTCTTCATTGCGCACAGAAACAGGAGGCATTGGAATACTATTCCTGGAATTATAAATATCAATAACAAACTCAGGCAAGTTATTTACAGATTATAAATATACATAACATAGTAAAAAAGTAAGGTTATCACAAGATGACAGTTTTCAATTTGTCAAATAAATTAGAGTTCTCTATTTGTCTAATGAAAGGTCATGTTAAAGAGGTGTATTCCATAGGATGGAATATTATTGAATTTCTTAACTTTCTTTGGCAGTAATTTAATTATTAAAATATAACTAACAATGATATTAATAGGTCAAGTGAAAACTCCTTATCAAATACTTGAACGATAATGCTTTTAAAGTCTTAACACAAGCGAAAGTAACTTATACATTTCTCAACAGGTCACAATTATAGACTATGCAAATCCCCATATCATTTTCTATTAAATGCTTTTTGTCATTCCAAAGAACAAATCAGACGCCACTGAGATATTGAATAAATCCGAAAGACATTATGATTGTATGACAAAAGGCGATGATAACTATAACTAATTATATAATAAAGTCATAAATATGAAAAACATCTAATTCTAAAAAACTTAATTACAATTTCCCAAAGATGGTATATGGTATATGTGGTATATTTCAATGAGCATTATACCACATGAGCATTATACCACATGAGCATTTTACCACATGAGCATTATACCTCATGAGCATTATACCACATTATACCACATTATACCACAATTCATCTATTATTTATATGGTTGCTTTATAATTATAGTTTTCGGATGAAATTAATATTTTCTAATGTAATTTTATTTATTCAAGTCACGAAATTTAACGTTATATTTTCCTTTTTTTCTTTCAGATAGTGGTATAAGTCTGTCCTAATAAATCTTGGCATTTTACTCTTACCTTTATAATTCATTATGAGCATGAGAAAATGAAACGGTTAAAATAACCATTCTCCTGAAGTTACTATCTACGTTCACAGAACCAATATCTGTAAAGATTTTAATATAATTTGTTTTGGTTGTTGACATAATAAATCATTACGCAATGAAAATATTCATTTTCCTCTCTCTCTCTCTCTCTCTCTCATAACTGGAAATTCTTCTAGTACTTGTTGAAATCATACAATCCTTTTATAATACTTTAACTTATAAATGAAAAGGCTCAATTAACACTACATAACAACACGAGTACCTTCTAATTCAACGATATTACTAAAATATTCAACAAAATTGATAATTTCTTCTACTTATGAAGGGTAAACATAGTTAAAAACATGAACCTCAGATTATTTTCTAAAAATTTTGTAGATACTATTAGCAAACGTAAAATATTTTGCTAATAGTATTACAAATGTTGTGTGTTTTGTGTAATTCGGTATCACTGTCTGACTCCTTGATATTCTTTTATTAAGCAAATCGAACAACCCGACGCAATAATATTTATTCGAAATTACCACACACACTTTTATTTATTACACACTTTAATGAAACAATTTCAGTTTACACCACTTTAAGTAACTCTTGAAGTAATACTTTTCAATTTCAACCTCACTCTTAGGCAACGATGAATCTTCCAATGGGAGATCTCCCTTTCTCGTACGCTAAGACTCAAAATGATTTAGTTAGCACTAAATTTAGATTCGCTTTTAATCCCTTTCAATGCAATATCAATGTTCTTTCTTCGACCAACTGGCAATTTTGTTGACTTGACTATACCTTTTATACTCATCCCATACTTTCCTCATCAAATTAATTTGGTATCTTTTCTCCGGACTTCCCCTTTCCGCCCTAATTGAGTTTGAGTTTGTAGCCTTCAGGCCTCCGGGCAATTTATTTATTTTTGAAAACTTGTACGAATTTAATTTCCCGTCGGCCAATTTAATTTTTCTCCATTCCCCAATTTGACTCTACCTAATTAGATAATAATGTCGGGTTTTATATTAGCTAATTAATTTTAGTTTTTTGTAATTATTTCCTTCTAGGTACCCACATTAACTTTATTTTTATAATATTTGAACTCGTCTCATTGTCCATCATCCGCCCATACCATTTTCCCCGAAAAATATTAATTTAAAACTTTTTTGGTTTTTTAAATTAATATTTTATACTTTTAATTATTATTGTGAATTTGATGTTTATATTGATTTTCACTTTGCTTTTGCACCTATTTCACCGAACCCCAACACTTTTCAGGATATCTCTGCCATTTTTAATTTAAAATTTTAATAACCAATTTTTCAACAAACTACATAACAATTACTACGGATCAGCCGAAAAATTCAATAATTTTCATAATAATTTTCACAATATAATCTAATCCATTGATGGTGAAGGATTTATTTGTACATGATATGAGCTCCAAACTATAGCTTATCATAGCCATTATATAAATTTTTCATTTTCATAGAAATAGTACCACAGAAATTGGTTTCAGTGTACAATTACTAATTATTATACAATTCAATAAAATGTAAATCTTACTCTTTATTATGCTTTGAATTGCCAATGAAGATTTCTGAATTCTGCATTGTGTATGTATTCTATATAATAATTTTATTAATGAATAATTATTAATAAAAAATAATTAATTTTGTTATTGAAATTTTGGGATTTAAATAGTAACAGAATATAAAGTATTTCACAAACGCTGGAAGAAAATGTCTTAAAAATAATAAATATTAAAATTATAAAGGTAATTCACCATTTTATATCTTCATTTAGTTTTTGATAATAAATAAATGTTTTGTATTTAACGCTAAACATTAACCTATACTCGAAAACTAATTGAAAATAAATGAAAACATATCAAAGTGGAAAAAAAGAAATAATGTTACTGACAAAACTAATTTATCCACTCAATGTTTGATATTCAGCTTCATTATTAATTTAACAACTTTAGCAAAATCATGTGATCACAAATCGGATGCTGTAAAGAAAGATAAATATTATTTACAATATTTATTGAGTAGGTAGAGAATTTGGGTAAAAATATGTTAGGCATTTTACATATGTTGAGGATAGCTAAATAATAAAATCAAATACCGTATATACTCGTGTATAAGTCGAGTAAATTTTAAGAGGTTTTTAAGTCCTAAATTGGAAACCCGAGTATAAGTCGAAGTAACAAAAATAAAAAAAAGGTTTAATGATTTTATTAAAAATTAATTTGTACGTTTTTTGACCCGCGTATAAGTCGAAGTGGCTATTTTGACCTCAAAATTTGACGAAAATTTCTCGACTTATACGCGAGTATATACGGTAATTATTAAATGAATAAAATGATCTGAGGAGGGGCTATTTCAGAATTCTGAGAGACAAAAGTAAGAAAAAGAAATTAAAAATGAGAGGAAAATAACAGAGTCAATAAAATTAAACAATGAAACACGAAAAGGTCGTTCTAAATTAATAAGTGCAAATTAGAAACGAGAAACCAAAACGAAAAAGACATTGAAGAATGGAATTACCTTATCTGTTAGTCATGTCCGAAATAATAAATGGATCAAGGAGAAATAAAAAAAACACTTCTTAAAATTATATATCTCGAAGGCTGTCAGAGATAATAGAAAAGAGAGAGAAGATCCAAGAGAACGTGCTGGAAGTAAAAATAATTATCTGTAAGTGTTATTGAATAGCAGACTATAAAACAATAACAAAATTTGGATTCAGTAACATGATTTGTAAAGAAAAAGATAGAATTTTGAAAAGGAAAATATAGACGAGAAAATAGAAACGTGAATTATTACTAAATTATTAGAGGAAATATTGTAAGATCGGAAGAGAAATTTAAACAAATTATTAAAGTTATTAATCGCGAGTATTTTCAAGTTAATTTCGATTGTGGAAACCAGAAACAGCAGTAAAGTGGTTGGTGAATTCCGCATTGTGTTACAGGCGTATTATTCCTCCCAAATGGTTTCAATAAGCACTCAAAGTCATAGCTGTAATTTTTGAGTCATTCGTGTCGCTGTAAATTGGTAAACAATTGTGTTTATCAATAAAGATTTATATTGTTTGAAATTTGTTATTGTTATAGCACGCTTTCGAGTCAGATCAGTTTTTACTTGTATATCTAGTGCAAATGAAGCTTCCTGGTAGTGCTACTCCTTACGTAGTAATGTGTTAAACACTCACAACTATTGAATTGTCTTTTTGTTTTGTTTGGTTGTAATCAACAAGACCAAAACTATACTGTAACTGTTTTGATTAATAAAAGTTCATAGTGGATTAAATTCTTCATTGTTGTTCATTAAAACACGATTGGAATCATACTAACAGTTGTCTATTTCTCGTTTCATCGCAACGAAACAAAAAAAACGAAGTGAAATAAATACAAAATATTACATTGTATATCACGAGCTGACTCGAAAACTTGTAGAATCAAGCATCACTTAGATTGTATTTCCGTTTTATAAGCATCGTAAGTAAAAAATTAAAGTAATTATTCATAATAAGAAATATTATAAGAACTTTTGATTTTCGCGAATTTTCGACATAGGATCAAAATCACTTGAAAAAGGCAGTGCCAAAAATTTGTGAATATCAAAAAAACATCGATATTCCTACTGGTTCATAGTCAATTTTTTAATAAATATAAATTCATAAGTAAGAAAAAAAATTTAACATCTGTTGAGGTTATTAAATAAAAAAGTTGTTTCTAATGGTTATATTTCCTTGTAATTAGAATAGAATGACGAGAAATGCAAAATCATAAGAAAGCAACAAATCATCAAATTAAAAATTGGGATAATCAGTCATTCCCTTTCACGACAAAAAAATGAAAAATGCCGTGGGCAAAGGCTGTCAAATGAATGCAATCCAATTGAAAAGCCATAAATATATAATGGAAGACAAAATCAGAAACAATTGGCATTTTGCCTCAAGTAAGGACGAAGAAACTGAGAGTAGGATGTAAAGAAATTAAATTAGTTATTGGAAGTGTAGCAATAGAAGAGTTGAAGGATCTTAGTAGGTTGAATCGTGAATCAAATTTGTCGGTAATTATTGTTATAAAGTTCATAGAACCGAATAACCACAACTAGACTCATTGGATGCTCATATCGCGTGTTATTTCTTACTGTGGAAATTTGAGTGTTGTGATTTGAATATAAGTATACGTTGAATATTGTTTGCTCAGTTGATTTCTTTTATAGACACGTCGAGTCAGGGATACCGACTCTTAATATTTAATTTATTGAAAATCCAACACATCATGTTTTTCTTTTGAGTCATCTGAAGTAACAATTTAAATTACAGGAAACTGAAAAAAGTCTCGGGAAGCTTTAGAGATAATAAAATTTCTGATTCCGTCATTTATTAAACCGGAAATTTTAATAACATGTCTAAATTGAATCTTGAAAAAAAAAGCAGAGAAATTATTCACAGTTAATTACTTTGAAAAAAATCAATTTATCACCTCAGGTTCACAAATCGGAGCTTCAACTTGTGTTATTTGGAACCGGACATCTTCAAGACACGAATGATGATCAACACGTCTCGTAGATTGGATCCGTTCAAGGGGCTTATGATCATGTTTCTAGATAAGAAATTTTAATCAATTGGACAATTTTAAAGAAATTAAATTGATAAATAAAAAAATAGATTTTAAAAGTTTATATAATTTTGTATTAATTTTCAATAGTAAAAGACAAAAATAATTCATAGAAATTGATTTTTGTTATTTAACTATGGATTATAGACAATATTGGTTTTTTTATTAAGTGCACATGGAAATCTTTACAATGTTTACATAAATCAATAAATACAAAAATATAAATAACAGATATAAAATGTAATATTCTTATTTATTGGATTAAAACCTCCTCAAATTTCACAAAAATTACTTCACATAAAAGCAAATAATCAAATGCAAATATAAACAAAGAATAAAAATGATAGACATTTTCTATTATAAAAACGACAATAAAATATTGTGTAATTGTTGAGATATTTTGAAATGAATTATAAAAACAGAAAAGCAAAATGTAGCTGTTAAATATGATGAATGGAATCATTCGATATGAAATAATTGAAATGATGCATAATATATAAATGACAGTACAAATTTAATAGAATTTTACAACTTCAAATGTGATGATCATAGCCGTTATTTGTTAAAATTTAAAAACTTTGTATTGAAGAAATATGTTTATTAAAAATCGAAAATAGTGGATTTTATGTGTTGATACTATTCCCACATTTTTTCTACACTTCTCCGCAAATTATCCTAAATTTCCCACTATTTTTCACCCTAATGACAAAAAAATTGTAAATAAATATTCATCCAAATTTGAGTTTTTTTAATTTTGAGAATGAAATTTTAAACCACGTAAATATAGTTCTATCTACTCTCAGTAAAATCTTTTATCTTGTTCTCTTTTAATATATTTTCATTTAAAGAATAGATAAATACTTGATTTTATATTCAACCTGAAATTTCGGAATAGCCATCTTCAATGTTACTTCATTTATTATAGAGATTTAAAGCATCTAATGCTTCAAAGAATATGCCATGCATTTATTTAAATAATAATAACCATAACTGTTGTGTAATTTTAATTAAAACGAACTCCTGATTTAAGAGCAATGAAATTTATGCATACAAGTCCATAATAAAGTAACCTTCATCTTAACTAAAAAAACATGGATAGAAATAAAAAAAATTGACAGTCAGAAAATGTAATTATATGAATGACATTAAATTTTAATGGAGTTCGGAAATGAACAATATACTTCTTCTTGAGCCTAGCATTAACAATATAGTCTCTAAAATTCGCCATGTTTTTTCATTAATCAATTGGCGAATTGTAGAAATATTAATAAAATAATAGTCGTCATTAATTGGTTTGTTTGTTTGTACGTGTGTCTGGTCAATCAATTAGATAAAATAATATATTAGTTTTTATAATTATAAACAATCAAAGAAGGCAAAATTTTAATAATAGAAAATCGCCATCAAAGAATATATTAATATACTAGAATAATCACCCATCAAGGATGACGGGAAAAGTTAAAATGATAATAAAAATAAAGTTAATTTTTTGTAAATTTTATTTTTTATATTTTTCAAGTAACTTAAAGTTCAATTTTACATGTTAAAAATTTCATTATAAACTATATTGTGAGTGAAATTCCTTCTATTTTTTAGCAACTTTCTTTATGTGTCCCTGGAGTGATGATTATTTTTATGTTATCACGATTCCTTGATCTCGATAAAGCTACGTAGAGTTGCCCATGTGAGAAAACTGGGTGGTTTAAAAAGAGATAAGTTACTCCTTGTGATTTGTTAATTGTAACAGAAAAATCAGGAATCTGATACACATACAAACAAACAAGTTAATTTCGGCTATTATATTATTAATAACATTGCTATATATTTGAACCGTTTTACAGTCTCCTTCAGGCTAGTTATCGTGTTAATAACCACTAAATAAAAATAATAATATTCAAACAAATTAACAACTAATAATTGTAATCAAATTGTATCAAACTAAAAGATATTTTAATAAAAATTTCAAAATCATTTTTTTAATCATATACAAATTATTTTAATTTTAAAAAACACACAAAATTGTTAACATTCTCATATAAAACATTTTTTTAATTAATATAAAAATTAATTTAATTAAAATTTAAAAATTAAAATTTTTTCCATGCAAAAAATTTAACAAACAACATCACAAATTTTAAATATACAAGTTAAATTATTTAAATACATTCAAAATCCCTGCAGACTGGGCACTTTGAATATTAATTATTGGATTTAAAGATCTAATTAACAACGCCTCGCACGTTGCTCGTTCCCAGTAATTATTCAAACTTCAACAAGATCTTAAAATCAGCAATACTTATTTTTTACTGGTGCACTTCCTAAAATGATCACTAACGTGGGTCAATCCATTCCGTCGGCAATACTCAAGAACTCAAGCGCAAAGATGACGGAATGTACGAAATCCAAAAAAATTTATTAACTCTAATAAAATTAATAGGGAACTCTCAAAAGCATTTAAAGGTATAGAATCCATAAGAAAAGCGATTGAAAGTATTGAGTCTTTTAACTTAAAAGATTAGTTAGTTAAAAAATAAATATACTTTTATGGAAGAATATGTACTTCAAAGGAATCTAAAATCAGAGCTTGTAAAGCGATTATAATTACCAATATTTCAATTTAATAAAATCTCTCTACATCATTGCTCTAACATTTCTACTGATTTTCCTAAACAAATTTCCATATCACGTGAAAATGTCAGATCGGTAAAACTGATTTCAATAAATTATATGAAACATTTGATGGTTATCACTGGGCTAGAAAAAGTTCAACAGAAAATATTGAATGATCGCCAAATCAAATATACATTAAAATATACATCATGTTATCATATAAAATACACAAAGTGAACGAGCACTGGTTTTCAGTTTTTAAATGGTAAATGGTGCGTGTTTGTGAGGGAAAAATCACCAAAAATCAATACAAAAATCAAATTTTAATAATAAACTCCATGACCTTCTATCGGTATAAATATCTCTCCAATATATATAATACATAATATTAATAAACATCGGCATTATACATTAAAAAACATGCATGGGGTATCAAAATTGAATTTGGGAAAATCCCCGTAATGACACAAAAACACAATTCATTCCAAACACTGAATCTAATTGATTACCTGTTGGTGTTTTATAGTTCCCTTAAAAAATATAAAACCGAGTAAAATAAATTATAATATAAATAAAAAATTGTATTAACTAACCACGTCATTTTCATCATCATCATCATCATTAGGAACAAGTGGAACTCTACCTGGGTTTTTATTGACTTGTAACAGATGTTTAGTGAGAGAAATTGTGAGATTTTTCTGTGTAACAAAGTCATGCTAAATCATGGTAATTATTGAGACTGTAATATGCAAATATAGTTACTTGCAGCAACGCCATTGCATCTGGGCGTCGTTTCTCGTTTTTGTTGAGACAAATTTTCAGGAAGGAATGAAATCTCTGACTCCTGTCACAAATTGAGAATTGGCATAATATTACGTTATAAGTATAATTTTTTTAAATAAACAAATTTGAAAATCACTGGTCAAAAGTGCACTTGACCATTCAAAATCAGTTGGATTATGCCATGAACTTATAGCTATGAAATTATAACAGAGAAAGATTGCATTTTAGAAATATTCCTCTAATCAATTCATACAATCAAACAACATTTTTGAGAAAGCATTAATCAAGAAATACACTGTCAATCTTGAAATGTATCGGTATCACCAATTATTTTCATACGTGGGAAATGTGCGGATAACTATGTTCAGATTCAAATCAATAAAGATAATTTTTAATTTAAATGAATTTATATAATTTATCAATAAAAATCTTTAACCCTTCATAGTGCAAAGGTTGAAAGTGGTTAATATATTAACCAGTTGACTTAAGGTCTATATTTTTAGTACCGCTCATATAAACATCAACTTTAATACGTCAACACTTTGTCGAAAACGCTCTTTGATATAGAAATCTGGAAAAGGGAACTTGTCGTCATCGTTGTGCCTTTTGTAGTACTGTGAAAGATCCAAAAAGAACTGTATATGTATGTAAACAGTGCAATGTGCCGTTGTGCGTTTTGTGTTTTGAATCATTTCACAAGAATGGTTGTAAAAAATATAATTAATACTTATTTGAAATGTTGATATTTTTTGTAATAAAATTTTTTACTAAGTATCTATCATTTTTATTACATAAATTTATTTTCTTGCATGACGCTAAATAATTTTTGGTCAATATATTAACGGAAATATTTTTATTTTTATCAAATTTATTTTATCCAGTCAATAAGTATTTTAAAATATATATTAGTTAAAATTCAAATTCCAAAATAATTAATTTGTCCTATAAAGAGTTAAAAACCGCCACTGGAACATCATTTATAAGATATATTTCGATAGGTTCACTGTCATCATTAGGTAGGAAAGAAAAAAGCACTATGATAGATTCTATATTGTTTAATCAAACAAATTTTAAAAATGTTAAAAATTATAAACCAATTAATTTATTCTATACCTATTTTTCTAAAAATGAAGTTTTTCAACACATTCAAAATTAAAAAATTAAAAATTTTAAATTTAAATTCTTATTAAATTTAATTTTTACATAACAATTTTAATCATTCAGATCATTTAAAAATCTCACTGGATATTTAACATCCTACATTTTTTAATACATAATCAAAATACAAGTATTCACATGATTATGCACATTAGTTTTCCATGTACCTTTCCAATTATGACAATGCAAAGTCAAATACATAATCATTTGCTTACATATTTTTGTGCTCTTTAATATCAATTAATCAAAGAGTAGTTCTATCTATGTATGTAGCATTGCATTCATGACATTTATCACACCTGAATTGAATGTAACTATTTATAGACACGGTATGTGATGTATTATAGTCATAATTCAGTGAACCCTGTATATCTGTAAGCACATCTATAGGCTGGTCGTCGGTAGTAGAAAATTTTAAATAATACTCCCCCCTGCCCCATAATACTGGATAGTTTTCTCCCATTTTCTTGTCCCATATTACTGGATATGGTCTATAAAAGTTGATATATTTTTATTAAATTTATTTCTTAAAAATGGTAGTTCTGCTACAAAAGTGCTGTAGTCAATTGTTATTGCTATATTTTAAAAAAGAAACTTTTTATTTATTTAGAACATTTGCTAATATTTCTGCTTTTATTTCTAAAGATACAAATAGCGTGCCATTGTTGATTTGACAATCCTTGACCATATGTGGTTGCTTGTAATTGTTTCCTCCATTGACTTCGATGCTTTCAATCATACAATTTTGGAGAGATAAAAAAACTTTATTCAACGAATCACGAGACATGAAATTAAAAGATTGTCCAAAAAATTGATAATGAAATCTATATTAGACGGATTATCTGAATAACAGGCACTTAGGATGATTCGAAAATATACCAAATCTAAGATATTCGTATCGGGGCTCTTAGGTGGTTCACAGATCAATCTAATATCAAATTCAGCATATATTGCGTGTTTGACATCCGTCAACAGAGGCTTTAATGTTCCCGTGCACACTCGCACTTCTCCAGCTTTTATTCGGCGATGCAGACACGTTTTTGACATTTTCAAGGCACCTGCGAGTGATCTGGTTGTTTTTCGTTTGCTCAGTGGCACATTTTGAACTTTGCCATTTAATTTAAAATTGTCCTTTTTTAGACCAACTCAACTGCTTTTTTTGACGCCACATTCGATGGACTGATTCTTTTGCCTCGTTTCCAGATTTTAACTACAGCTTGAAAACTCACATGATATTTAGGTGCAATATAATTGCATTCACCCCTCTTAAGAATTCCGTTGTCACTTTTACTTAGCAAATCCTCATATATTAGCCTCCTTTGTTCATTGGAAAGTTCCATATTTATGGATAAAAATTTGAAAAAATTAAACTTGTATAACGAACAACTGAAATGGTGTTTACAAAAAATTGGTAGTGTCCAATAATCATAAGACATTGTTAAATGTGAACAAATGTGAACAATGAAGTTATATAATTAATTGAAATCACAAATATTAATTTGACATAAAAAGTATTACCATTTAATTTTGTTTTGCAGCACAGGTGCTTTGTAATTACGCATTGACAAAAGATGTAGAGCTCTAAAAATGAAAGATTCAACTGTACTGATATTAATTTAATAACTAATAATAGATCAATATTAAAACAATAAAAACACTTTAAAGTGCATTAAGCTCTCAATTATCTAGGGTGGTAACCTCAACAAATGGTGCAATATATATTGAAATAATACCTAGTTGAAAATAACAATTCTATTAGAAATACTACACCAAAGAAATTTGTCTTGCACCCACTATCATCAACTGGTAATTCTGGAAGTTAGATGAAAAATATTTTTTAAATTTCACTCTTGACACCATATCAAAATAACGCAGGGTCAAAACAGTAATAAACATTATTCTGTAGTATCAAAAATTGAGTCGAAGTTTGACATATAGCATTACAGTAAATTGTAAATTGCCATCATTATTCAATGTACAAACTAATCGAGCACAGCAGAAAGAAGCAAGACTATGTCGAACTTCAACTGGACAAATTTAATAACGGAGAGCGTTAATAGGAGGCTTCAAAATACAAATACAAACTCATCAAATGTTTGGAAATCATTGTTGAAACTTATCCAGACCAACCATTGCTAATTAGTCATGAAATATTTAGTCTTTCGCTAAATTGGCCACAGCTGTTTTGACCCTGCGTTGTTTTTCCGCGTCATTTTGGATGGTTACCGATAAAGTAAATCATATATGTCCTACAAGAAGGTTACTGGTTTAATTATTATTTAAATTGTATATTATCCAACATCCGAATTTAAACAATATTTATTAATGTTATAATCTACATTTGGTGTTTATCTGACACTTTTATTCCATATTTTGACTTGTTTCTGAATGCTTCTAGTGCATTTAATGTTTAGTATTATGAAGTTGTTAGATTTGGTACTTGAAAAACTTTTATTTTACTTTTCCATAGTTTTATTTTCTGTTATTGCTATTCCTAGGATTGTGTACTTTACAAATAAAAAGTTTTATGACCAAATGTACAAATTTGCTCAATGAAATTCTAAGTTGAATTCGGTATATTGAAACTAAGACACTGGAACTAAGGTGTTAGAGTTAGGGAATAACTGCACATAATATTTAAATTTATTTAAAATAATAATGGTAAAATACAAAAATTATAAAGAAATTTTGTGCAAAAACACTTAATTCAACTAATTTTTAAAAATTTTGTCCCTGTACTTTATTTATACATTTTAAAACTTAACCCTTTCAATGCGCAAGTCGACTAAGTCGATCAAAACCAATAATATGTTTCATTTACCAAGTTCAAAGGATTAATGCGTCAATTATCCGTTTTAGCCTCAATATTAAATCAATAATTGTTAGAAAATCCGAATAAAATTTCAATAAATTATCATAGTATTAATGAAAAAAGAGTGCTATTGGATCCATCATGGCTACTACTAATCAATGCAAATGATGACAAACAATCTGTCAGCCCGCACTGAATAATAGTGATTCAGTTGTTTGAATGACATTCGAATGTTACAAGTCAACGACTTACTCACGTAGATATTTCAATATATTCTCAATCATTTTCTAGTTAATCATGATCAAATAATTACTAATAATGTTATTTACAAAAAAATCGAAAAACGGAAAAATAAAAGATTTGGTAAAATATTTGATTCTAAGGTTCTGTAAAAATTTAATAACTCTTAAATGATCAATTTGAATTAAATTTATCTCATAACTCATATTCATAAGTTACTGACACTGCAAATGGCATCTCTAGAAATATGTTGGAATTGTCAAAACGTATATAAAAAGTAATACGCCTAAATAATAATAATAATAATAATAATAATAATAATAATAATAATAATAATAATAATAATAATAAGTTCTAACATTGTAAAAAATAATACAGCTTTTATTGCTCATTATATATATATATATATATATATGTGTGTGTGTGTGTGTGTAAATCCATTTCAGTGCTTTAATAACGATATTGTGTAGGTGTTTAGTACAATTTAACGCCATTTTTTTATATTTAAAATTTAGTTTTATTAATTGTTTCAATTTCCTTAACAATGATGCAATAACATCAAAAATTCACATGTAAAAAGTCGAATATTTCACTGTGTGTGCGGCTGATGAATATAATCATGCTTACTTCATTGGATGCAAATCAAACATCGGCGGCTGCAATTCTGCATATTCTATTGCAGTTATTCCTACAGCCCATATATCGCATTTCTCATCATAGCCGCCTTTTCTTTCAACGGCAGCTACTTCAGGAGCCATCCTGGAAAAAGGAAAAGATATAACATAAATAAATGAAAATATTATTTAACGAATTTATACTATATTATTAATTGATACCGTCCTTATTATTCAGTACCGTTAATAAAGAAAAAAATCCAAATGCTAAGAAGTTGGGTTATGTTGGGAGATACCACTAGTAGTTTTTATCTTTCATGTTTTCTATTTATTAATGAAAATTATAGATATATCTAGATACCTAAGTGTACAAGTGCTAGTATTATGAATAACAGTAGTTACAAATGTATATTTTGATCGGCAATAGTGACTTTAATAAACATACAGAATTGGATTATGGCAATATGAATTTAAGCAGTCATTTATTTATATATATATATTCGTGGCTAGGGGTCATTTGCCCTCCCGCCAAATAAATTATAGATTATAAAATATAAATTTGGGATGAAATATTTTAATAAAACCTTTTATTGGTTTTGTTATGAGAATTGTATGAGAATAAAAATAAGCAATGTATATTTTTAGTTGTCTTTTCAAATCCAAGACAGTGTAACTATGCTCGCACTAGCTATTCCCGTAGTTTGTCGGTCTTTTCCCCACAACAAAGTATAATAGACCAGTGTCCGTTTAACTAGCCCGGTTACATGTATCGTTGTGATCGGCTACGCGCGAAAACAACACCCACTTCACCGTATTTGACACATTTACTTGTGTTAGTTTCGAGTTAATAGTTTTGAACTGCAATAGTGTCTTTATTTTATATGTAATAAAACGTTTAATAATCATTTGGATATTTTCCACTACAGTAAGTAATATTGTTAAAATTATTAAATTATTAAATAGTATTAAATTAAAATCAAACCGACTACTGCTGTAGATACATTAGTAATATATGATCCAATTTTTTATAAAAATATTTATATTCCTCTCACAATATTTGCTACTTTGCCAGTATCACTTGTACAGCAGAGCGTTCTTTTTCATCACTTAAATACCTGAAGTCACATTTAAAAAATACCATGGATGAAAAAAGGTTAAACGGCTTGGCTTTGTTATATATTAACCAAAACATTAAAATAAGTCCGGATGAAATACTTTCTGAATTAATGAAGGGACAAAGCAAATTAATATTTATCTTAATAATTATCTTAAAATATTTTTTCCTATTTTTCCGTGTCAACTTTTAACATTGCTCGATGAATTGCAATGATTTTTATACAGGGATGGTCCAAACAAAAACGGGGCTCTTTGCAAAGTTTCAAAAAATCGCATTTTTAGTTTTAATTTATATAGATATATTAATATTACACTAGAAAACTTTAATTAATATAATTAATTAAATGTTTTAAATTATTATAATGTTATTTATGGTTATTTTATTCAAAAACAAAAGATAAAATAATTTATTAATAACGTTTTATTTATAAATGGGAATGGCCAGGGACCTTATCGCGTGATGCTTTGTGCGATCGCACCGTTTGCATCGGCCTCCGTCCGGCCCTGTTTCCATAATATCATATGCTTAGATTTAAAATACATTACTATCACATTTTGATTCCTAAAAACCTTTAATCCTTAATTATCTAAAATTTATATATAACTGCTTTTAACTATGATTTTATCATTGAAAATTAGCAACATCAAATGCATATTTTTGTCATATTCTGTCTTTTAACATATTACCGACCGAACTAATTGCGTTTCAGTATAAGCTAGCCATGGCTCATTCTTGGCAAGCAACATTCTAGTGACATTCTAGTGACATTCTTAAATATATTTTACTCTTTCTATTATATAGAAAATATAGTGATAATTTAATAATTAAATGTGGGCGAAGAGAGCAAGGGGTATCAATAAATATATTAAAATTATCATGAAAACCATTTATATAGCCCTATGTTGAATTTATATTAATAATTAAAAAGAAAAATTATTTCGTATCAATATGAAAAAAATAATAATATAATTAAGTAATAAATAATTTAATATATTCCTTGCTATTATGTGGGACGCAGAGTTACTAATAAGATTATCAAAATAAAGCAAGTTTACCAAATATTCCATTGAAAATGGAAGAGATTTGAATAAAAAAATTAAATCGAGATTTTTAAACGAAAAATTGCAGAAGAAATTATTGTAGATAAAATAAATATTTTTAAACAGTCAAGCATGTTGTAACCGTAAAATGGTAAAAACAAAAAAAAATCTGAAAAATTGTTTCAAAATAATAATTTACACAGTAACAAAAAATCTGAAAGGCAGAGAAATTTAAAATCTTAATTTTCAATGAAAATTTTTAAATGAAAAATTTTTAATGATATAAGAAAAAAAATTCCGCCACTTAACTTTAAGACCAATAAAGCTTTATGTTTTATAATTTTTTGATTTCGATAATAATTTTAAAAAATTTTTTATGCAAAATATGAAAATATAGTAATCATCGGTAAAGTATGTTAATGAATTATTGTTTTAATCCTACACTCATATTGTTAATAGGCGTAGTAAAGTTTATGTTTCAGATTATACAAATTAATACAAATTAAATCAAATAAATCAATAAAATTTCACCTTAATGTGTCAAACATGTTAAACTTTTTCAATAATAATTTTTAATTGATCAGTATATCGAATATTTTTACAATATTATTTTTTTCTTTATTATTAATCCTAATTCAATTGATCCAATAATTCTGATCAGCTTCAGTTCATAATCTTAATCGATATGAGTGATCCAATGATTACACTGGCAATTATTGATTGACTAATCGGCAATGTAATCATTATTGTAATAATCAATAGCCAACACATCGGCATTGATATTATTATGTAACACGATCAATGAACTATATTTACTCTGTGTGAATCAATTTATGCTCATAGCTCTGCTCACCTTCACAGTGTTAACAGTAAAAAATTAATTATTTCAGATTAATTATGATCGATTTATTTCTTTTCTGTGACATTTAATCGATAAAACTAATATTGATAAAACATATTAATAAATTTAAACATATAAAAAAGTGAACATTAAAAATAGATCTGAGTGTACAAAAGATGAAAATTGAATAAAAGACTAGATTGAGCAATAAAAAGATTTTGAATAATGCCAATTTGTGATGTTTACTGGGTTCAATATAATTGCATTTGTATGGAATATCTTCCTGACCCCTCGCGTGTTATATGCATTACATATGATACAAAAGACCTAAGTCGAATAGTTTGTGTATCACAGAGCTCAAATTATATATTTTATTAATATTTTTCTGTTAATAACATATTGATGTATGCAATAATTTTACTATTAGATAATTTTTTGTGAAGAAAACAAAAATTGTTCAATTATAACACTGTCAGTTTAATATAAGTGTTTGATAAGATTATATGAAAGTTTTTTGAATTAATTTTGGGTTTCAATTAACATGGTGCAAATCTAACATAATCTCGATTTTAACGATGCAGATATTAGTTTTGCAAAAGATTTCGTTGTCAATTCTTGGGTTTTCAACAGCAATTTTTATCAATCATTGAATGCTTGTACTTTTTCTTCTTCGTTGCATTATCCATTAGAGGCAACGTTTAAAAGCTTCAAAAGAGGATTAACAAACAAATTTATAGTGAAATAAGCAAATACATATCATATATATTATATAATTTAAAAAATCATTCTTACATTTGGAAAATTTCGAGATATTTTGACTTGGAAAAATTTTATTGAATTTTAAAATAATAAAATTAATAGCTTTTTTTAGCTCTTTTTTCTCAAATATTCGATAAAATATTGCATTGAAGTCATTAGAAATGTTTTTGAAATCATCTAAATACGAGAGTAGTGTACGACGGATACGGTAAATTACTCAAAAGTATAAACGTGTATAATTAAATTCTAGATCTTATATTTTATGGCACAGTCCATATGGAACTAGATTATGATTGAAACTAGAAATAAACAGATTTTTCACTTTTTTGTGTGAGAATATATCAATGCATCACTTTGATAAAGTTGTACTAAAAAAATCATAATTATTTATTTTTAAAATAAATAATTAAATAAATATGGCAATGATTTAATTATTATAAAGCGCCATTCAAACATAAGTTTAACGATGTATTTCAACAGTTTTCCTGCTGTCGTCAGATAGAATAGAAAAAAGTATATACCGTATTTCCCCTATAATAAGACCTACCTCGAAAATACGACCTAGGTAGCTTTTTTTCTGAAAATTTGAAGTAAGACAGTGTCTTATTTTCGGGGAAATACGGTAGATATCATACAATTTTAATAAATTTTAAAATTTTAAGTTAATTTAAATAATCAATTATTTTTTAATTTATTTATATCTATTATAAAATCTATACATACGTAAGGCTTAAAATATAATTATACATGAGCATCATAAAATCTCATACATTGAGATCGAAGCATATTTTATTGGCCAGTAATATCTGATAATCCGGTTAATCTGTTTATTTGTAGATATGCATCAACAGTATCCGATTTCTCGACAAACAAGCACCATTGAAGTGAATAGATTAGCCAAAGAGAAGATAATCTATCGACTTATGGGAAAAAAACTTCTCGCCAAAAGTTGCAAGGGGTAAATTCTGGCACTATGGAAAATGTACTAGTATCCCCAACAATTTCAAATTCACCGGTTCTCCCGAGAGACAGATGTGTATTACGTTTGCACCTGTATGAGACAAAGTACGTTTCACTGACATTTTCCCGGAATTCGATTTATCTACGACAGTGCCACTTTGGATTAATGCGACCAACAAAGAGTTCACAATATATATTTTTTCCTGGAGCAACCGTTCCGATTCTCTCATTCCCCCAAAACTACGTTGGCAATTTTGGAAATAACAGTGACCAAAGAGAAAAGAGGACGACTATTCATTGGGCGAAACTCCAATCTCTTATCACGTTTAAAATCCGGGAACCTACGCAAGTTCCTCAACTGAAGTGGGTCAATGAGCTCACATGGATCTATATATAGCAGTTGATTCAGAAATCAGACCGATAACAATCGATAATCGATCATAAATAATAGCAGAAATTCTCTAATATATTTTAAAAAATTTTAAATATTTTAATGATATGGAAATTGGTCTGTCATTCTTGGACATTACCCTATAAATTTCATGTAAAGTTTGTGATGTGTAAAGTAATAAAAGTGATTGATCAAAATGTGTAATGTCCTTTTGTCTGTTCTGAGCTCGTATATAGTTTAACTTGTAATGGGAATAATACCACATATATTGTTGAAACTACCCGTCATGTCTGTACACAAACTCTAGAGCATGCCCAATTGAGTAGAACTAGTAACATTATTGAGCATAATAAAACATACATTTTAAAGTGTATTCTAAAGATTAAAAAATCTATTGGGAAAATATTACTTGTGAGGCTTTGAGGATAAAATCATTGAACCCAAAATCAACATACAAATGCATTATCCACGCGTATTTTGATTGTTTAATTAATTTTATTAGGATTAATAAATATTATTGATTCCGCATATATAATTATGTAATTACTAATAAATGTAAGGATAAGTTTTTATTGAATTTGTTTACTGCAGAGCTGTCAAAATATATTGCAAAGATGAGATTATTATATATTATTATTATATAATTTTATTATTTAATTCTAACAAACAATTTATACAGTTTAGAATATTAAAAATAAAATAATCGAACCGTTCATTCGGAAACAACAACCATTCACATGCACTCAATTTGACACAAAACTATTTAAACACATTCAAAACACAAGTGTTCACGGCAATTTGCACATTAATTTTCGGATCCAATGATTTTATCAACATTCCTCACAAATTACCATTTATAATAACTAGTTGCAACCAGTGATTATTCATGAAAGTAAAATTATTTGCCTATTTATTTTATAATTGCAATAATATATAAATCGATAAAAATACAATTGTATTGATTGACTATAAACAAACGTACCGTATATACTCGCGTATAAGTCGAGTAAATTTTAAGAGGTTTTTAAGTCCTAAATTGGAAACCCGAGTATAAGTCGAAGTTACAAAAATAAAAAAAAAGGTTTAATGATTTCATTAAAAATTAATTTGTACGTTTTTTGACCTGCGTATAAGTCGAAGTGGCTATTTTGACTTGAAAATTTGACGTAAATTTCTCGACTTATACGCGAGTATATACGGTAAGTTTTTTGCCTATACATATATATATCCATTAAATGTAAATTGGTAAATGTAATCCAAACACAACTCAACCGGAGTTTTAGGGGGGGGGGGGGGGAAATCAAATCAAATACTGTAAAAGCCTTATAAAAATTTTAATTAATATTGAAATTGAACCAATACATACAAAATAAAGGGAAAATAAATTCAAAACATAATTTGTAGTAAAAGAGCGCAGCTTACCAGTAAGGTGTCCCGATAAATGAGCACCTCTTTTGGATGGTTTGAGTAATTTGAGCTGCGACACCGAAATCAGCTATTTGCAATATTAAATAATGATCAAATTCTAAATAAAAACTTTTACCTATTTTAACTTGCCCGTCCTCTGTAAGGAGAATATTGGCTCCCTTAAAATCGAAAATTTATTTTTGACTTATTTAATATATTTTTTATTCATCAATACATAATTGACAGATTGGATATCACATACCTTAATGTCTCGGTGTATTTTACCCTGTTTGTGCATATAGGCCAAACCGCCAAGAGTTTCTCTAGTCACATATGCGATGCAATTTTCCTCGAGAGGCCGACGTATATCTACAGTAAACTAGTAATAGAATTTGATAGTTAAAGCCCAAAAACTTGTGTAAATATCCTGAATTGAGAAACCACCGCAGAATTCCATGCAAATCCATAGTTTATTTTTTCTGAATAGCATGTCAATAAAAACATTGAGAATAGGTGCATTAATCAATACTATTGATTTGAAAAAATTATAATTCAAAATAAATAAATTAAATTAATAATAATAACAATAAAATCTTTATCTTTTATTTTCATTTGTTTTGAGTCTAGATCATTATTTTGATTTATATTTTACACCGATTTTCTACATTGATTTTTTCAAGTGTAATATAATTTTATTTAACACTTTCAGTTTCCTATGTCCGATTTTCAAGAAAAAATATCTCAAACCCCAGAAGATATAAAAAGTTGAAAGGTAGAAATCTTAATATTGCAGTCAGAAAGATACTAGACGGGAAAATATTAGACATACATATATATATATATATATATATATATATATATATATATATATATATATATATATATATATATATATATATATATATATATATATATATATATATATATATATATATATATATATATATATATATATATATATATATATATATATATATATATATATATATATATATATATATATATATATATATATATATATATCGTAGCACGTCAATTGCGCGGACGTCAATTGCGCGGGTCCAACTGCGCGGACGTCAATTGCGCGGGTCCAACTAATAATTAATAAGGGAAATGTACATATATATGTAGTCAGAGTTTATCCGACAAGATATTCTGTCCCCCTATGGGTACGGCTCACAAGGGTAATGGTAGCAAGGGTACTGCTCATATTCAAGCCTATACATTTATTAAACAATCCAATAAATTTATAAGCTTAAATATGAGCAGTACCCTTGCTACCATTACCCTTGTGAGCCGTACCCATAGGGGGACAGAATATCTTGTCGGATAAACTCTGACTACATATATATGTACATTTCCCTTATTAATTATTAGTTGGACCCGCGCAATTGACGTCCGCGCAGATGACATGGTTTCATATATATATATATATATATATATATATATATATATATATATATATATATATATATATATATATTATGGTATGTCAATGGTAACAATAAGTATAATTATAAGTATGACAAATTCATATTTTTGTTGGATGTTATATTTCCAGATAATTTCAGATTTCCGAGAAGACGTAAGTAAAATGTTATTAAATTAGAAAGTTTGGATTTTTGTTGGACCTTTAATAAAGAAGCTTTTTAATAATAGTACTTTCGAGAAAAAAAGTGAATAAAAAACGTGCCTCAAATTATGCAAGTTTGGTGAAGAATATTTTTAATAACTTGAGTCAACTTGCATGTTGAATTAAATTTTTTGTACTTTCATCTCAATTATTTCCTGATAATTATAGGAGATAAAGTGAAGAACAAGTTGAACGGTTTCATCATATTTGAAATCAGCGTGTGATCTCATCTCACCTGATAAAAAATTTAAAATTTAAAAAATGCTGGCCTGTGAATTAATATAATTTGAAATAAAAAATGCAAGAACACTTTGCATAAAACATATAGGCTTTTATTATATTCTTATCAACGTTAAAATTATTATCATTACAATGAATAATACTTTCACATTTGTTAACAAATATCATTTTTGCTTTATTTATATTAATCTCGCTTTGTATGCATGTTTGTATGAGCCACACAAATTAACCCGCTTCCCGTGAGCGGATCGAGCTGAAATTTGGCAGATAGATTCGTCGTCGAAAACAATGCATTCTTTCAAAATTTCAGATCGATCAAAGCTACTATAATTTATTTTTTTGAAAATTTCTAATTTTATTAATATTTTCAAAATTTCTTTCAAAATATTAATAAAATGTTCCCTTCAAAGTAATTTGTTTAACAAATACAAAATGCATTTCTAATAATTATTTCAACGGAAATTTCATTTTATACATAAAAATAGAATTAGAAATACATAACAATATAACTTATACAATTAGCTACTTTCAATACGGCATATTGAAAATTTATCAAATTGTTAATTGGAACTTCAGCCCTTTTCAAACTTACATGGTTCACATTTTGATATTGAGAAAATGACCAAAACAACAAAACTAGATTATACTTTTTTCCATGTTTGTCCTTCAACATCAATGCATTTCTTTTTACGGTGACAAAACTAGAAATATTACACCGACAAGCAATATTTTGAACGAATGAATTGCATTAAGAAATGATTTGAGCAAGTTTAAATAAATATAAATAAATATTTGTATAAGAAATCAATACAATTTAAAATTGATTTTTATTTATTTTTTAACCAAGAAAATATTTCATTTTATATTAATAATAAAATATATTTTATAGTTTCTTTCTAGCCTTTTCTAATCGGTCAAATTTTCAATGAGATATGTATTATTCATTTTGCTGGCCTCATTATAATTATATTCTATTGCTAGAAGGATCACGCAGTTGTGATTGCTGTTGGATTTCTTCATCATTTTCCATGTAGTAATTGATATTTTTATACGTAAATGGAGGCTCGGAATTATCATTACCTTCTGAGGTTACTGTAACTGGGAAAGGTAACCTGAGGTAACCTCATAAAGCGTATCAATTCATACGTAACCCATATCTGATGAATATTATGCATAAAATTTAAATTCTGAGAAATATTTAATTTATCAGACTGTAATACAATATTTCCACTGGTGCAATTATCGTGTAATTATGGCATAAATCAATAATGATTAGTTTTCTAATTTTAAATTTTAAATTAATAATCAATAAAAGATATTGAACATTTCAAATTTAATAAAATTAATTATGTGAATAAAATATTTATTAAGGTAATTCAACAACCTTAAATATGATCCAAAATATTTAACAATATTCTTGTGATTACAATCTCTAAGTGTATGAATCTCTTGTGCGATAGCTTTGATATCATCTTTGATATCAACTTTTACAATTTTGACAGCTGAAACATTATTATTTCGTCTATGTATAGCCTAAATAATGCATGGGATTTTATACGAGTTAAATCATTTTATGTTTACTTTATAAACTTCTCCGTATGTTCCACTGCCGATATTTTTGATCAATTTATAGTCCTCTTTTGGATCCTTCTTTATAATAAATTCTTCTAAATATTTTATTTTCGGATGGTTTAAATTCTGCATAGCCATTTCATTAAAATATTTGAATAATTTAAAAAATAAAGAAAATTAAATTAACGGAGAATATACAAATTAAGTTGATGCAGTATAACAAATTTTAATAAATAAAAATTAAATTCATACAAAATTGAATGAAAAATATTTAATAATAATTTAATATGAAAATATTTCTATTAATACATTTTTAAAGTATAGCAATGAAATCCTTTGTGAATTTTTCAAATTTTAAATAGAAAATAAGTTTATATTTAAAATGATTTCAATTTAATTTCTCAATTTTACCTCCATAGATTAATTATTTTATTTAATTCTGATCAAGAAAGTGTGGTTAGTTTTCTGATGATTCAGTTCGTTACGTTGATAATACTAAAGACCATAGAAGTATTTCCTAGTTAAGGGGTGTAATGGTTGATCTACAAGCTTAGACCAAGCTCTTTTTGTTTATGTGACTCGCTCTTGACAATTGTAATTCTTGTCTGTTAGGTGTAAAATCCTACTATATTTAGGACTTTAATAGCGATTATTGATGTCAAAGTAATGCTTGCAAAACTACTACAATTAATTGACATTTATACAAAATTTTCAATATCATATACAAAGAAAAGAAATATTAAAATTTTAGATTTCATTGAAACTGGCGAATCCCATTTGGTGAATCTGCATCAGAGTTTGGCTAATACTTGCGAAGCTGCTTGATTCTCATTCTAACGTTAAAATCAACGATGAGCTCGTATGTTTTTTCGTTGGGAATGAAGGTGTCAAGTGAGATCACTTGAGTTGGTTGAGAGGAGGTGAAAGAGAAGAATCAGTGTTCTTTTGCAGAGTCGAAAGAGCCGCGATTGATGTTTATATGGAGCCGGTGAGTCTCGCCAATTAGATCCTCTTCGCCGGCGGTATTTCTCCAGCTATTTAGTGATGATGTGATTGCCCAACTGGAATCTACCTTGACGTCGTAGGTTCTTGATTTTCTGTTGGTATTTCTTCATCTGGTCCTCCGAGAATCATGAATCTTGGATCTTGAGGTGGCTTTATTTAAGCTAATCGTACTTGGCTTTTAGGAACTCCTTCGCCTCCATCATCTGTTTGAAGCTATTCCAGAGTCTTCCTTGTGGTTTGTCCACTGAACTTAGAAATATAAGTTAGTTAAAGGAAGATGTTCTTTATCTAATCAAATATACAACGATACAAGTATTTATAATTATAATTATAGTTGAGTCAGAATACTACACGAAGATTTGTTGGTTCACTCTAGCCTCAGTACCCCGTTGGATTCCACCGGACATACGCTTCAATTTCAATTTTTTTATCCTGGTAACCATGCAAATCATCGAATTTACTATCATCACATTATTCGTTTTTATCCATCATACATCTCATGCTTGATTCGGTTGAGGAAATGTGAGGTATAGTTTACCTAATTTGTTATCTTGAGGGAATGTTAATTTAATTGAAAACTTCATAAAAATTTATATCTGGAAATGGAATTTTTATCAACTCTAAAATTAAAATTATTATAAGAACTTTTATTTCTTCCAATTTCACCACTAAAAGTTCACTTGAAAAGGGCAGCGCCGAAGATTCGTGAGTATCAACAAACATCGATATATTACTGATTTATAGTCTTCAAACTCTCTTTTTAATATTTGAAAAAACCTAAAAAATCTTCTTTTATAAACGCACTAAAATTCGAATGTAAAATTGTGTGAGATATTGAAAATAATATATTTGTATTTTTTGTTGAACTAAATTTATGCTTTTGGCATCAAGTTATTTCCATTTCTAAATAAATTTTAATCATTTTTATTTACAATATTTATAATATCATCTTCTAGACCAGGCCTGCCCAACCTTTTTATACTAAAGGTCCACTTTTTTAAATCTTCAATTAATATAACTTCAGTTTATTTCACTTCATTTTAAACTTTAAAAAAAATATTAAAAAGAATAAAAACAACAAAATAATTCAAACAAATGAAAAAAATTAATTAATAAATTATTTATTTCAAAAAATATAAGAAAAACACATATATTAATGCGATTTTTGGCACTGGTATGACTTAGCAAATTTTATATATATATATATATATATATATATATATATATATATATATATATATATATATATATATATATATATATATATATATATATATATATATATATATATATATATATATATATATATATATATATATATATATATATATATATATATTAATATTTACATTTACTTTAGAGACAAAAAAGATTTGAGTAACCTCTTGGAAACTCTTAAAGAAGTTTTACTTCACCCGTTCCTACTTAAAAGATATATTTTAAATTTGCACAAATTCTTTTTCAGAATTTAAGATGTTTAGTTTGTAGTAGACGATCGACCGAAATTCGTGTCGCGATCGACTGGTTGGGTAGGCCTGTTCTAGACCAATGACTATCCAAGGCCAATCCCTTAATTTTCTAGTATGGACTTCCAGGCTTCCATTGCCGTCACTTTTGATAGTGTCGCTGCCAATCAAATAACTATGCTGCTGATTAACGTATGAGCAACCATTCCCAAATTTGCCAACATGCACTTTTAAGCGCGGAGATTCAAATTTTGTATTTTACTTTATATAAATTTGGTTTCAGGGAAGTACAAATATCGAAATTTTATTAATTTAATTTTGGGAAGATGCAAATGAATACAATTAAATTTTATTTAGAATTAAATCATCATTTTTATTCTGCTTATTTCTAGCCTCAAAAATTGAAAATAAATGAATACTATAACCGATAAGAAATTCATTTTTTCGTGGTTTCGATCTATTCGATCCTCGACATTCTGTCATGAAATGACTCTAGTGAACTACCCATTCCCTCTACGGTTTCTGGCTGCATTTGCTTATTTTGAAAGGAGTTATTTTATATATTTGTTTACAATTAAAATTCCTTCAATTGCCTTTTATAATGGTCATAAAATTAAAATTAAATTGTATTTGCAAAGATAATAAAAATTATATCAATATTATAACAATAAAGATAGTATTATACGAACTTCTTTCGATTTTCACATCTGATTTCTTTTCAATTGTATCAAAATCGCTTGAAAAAGGCTTTGCCGAAAATTCGTGAAATTCAAAAAACATCTTTATTGATTCATAGCCACTTTTTAATAAATACAATGACAATAATAGCAGTAATGTCAATAATTAGAATAATGCTTTTTTGACGATAACAATTATGACAATAACAAACTCTGAGAGTATGTGGAGATAAAAGAGAATGATAATGGTGGTGAAATATTTCCCGTAATGTCAATCTATGAGAATAAATGGAATTCACTGAGACATCTTTAGCATGTTTAACATTGTACAATGGATTCCGAAAACCTCAACACAAGGTTTCTGTTAATGGTGATAATTCTTATTTAATGTCACTTTTGTGCTCATTTTGTATTTCTCTAAATTCACTACCGTTTATTATCATACAAAATTAAAATTAAAAATAAATATTTTATTAAAATAGTAACAAATGATTTTTTCAAACTTTGTAGAAATGTACAAAAATCAAAGACTAAAACAATTCATGAAATAGAGAATTATGGGATTAATTTCACAAATCACTCATAGAAAACAAACAATTTGTTGTTTCAAATTCACAGTAAACAAAAATGCACACACAAACAAACAAGCAACTGTTGATTTACACACTTCGACATTTCTCTTGTATTTCATCAAACCGATTATTTGTTTGAATTCAATTAAATTATTTGGGAAATTAAATTGAGAAATTAAATTGAAAACGAGCTCAATATAAAATGAAAAATTCTACTTTTTTAAATTGAAAAATGAAACGATACAGAAATAAAGTGCTATATTTATAATATCTGAAGTCAAACAATGTTATTTATAAAATATTTTGTAAATTTTTAATTAAAAAGCAACTGCTTAATAGCTGGACAATGATTGTAAATAAGTTTAAGTTCCTAATTTTTCCCGTATTACATGACTGTCCGCTATATGGGAAAACTCAAATTATACTACATATTTGTCAGTACCAAATCTATAGTCCGTAATATGCAGATATCCGCATTATTTAGGTCCAAAATAAACAAGTTTTACTCTAAATTTAACATTTTACCGGGATCAATTGGAAATGATATTGCGGAAATGACTCGAATTGTGCGATAAAATTTTAATACTATCAAACATATTATTACACCATTTCCAATTTCAATCTGCTATAAACAGAGAAATGTGTGCGCAACTTGATGCATGCACACATACATAATGGTGACAATCAGATGCACATGTCACAATTTAAAATAAAATCATTATCAAGCAACTTGGACATAAATTAAAAAAATCACAACAGAAATAGGAAGAGTTAAATATATTTGTTTTCCTTTACAATTTGGCAACTTTGAAAAAATGAAGGTTTCCATATAAGCATATTAGTAATATTTGTTTAAAAACAACACCCAATCATCTTTCAAAAGAAGACATATCCTTGAAGCTGATTCGAAATGTTAAATAATTTTTAAATTTATCAATATTTTATGACATTTCTTTTATGCGCCAAAGTTATACTTTTACCAATTTAAGTAATTTTAACACTATCCCGATTCTTTTCCATTTATTTGACTCTGTTTATTTTCCCTTGCTTATGAGGGTTTTAAAGGTTTTTTTATAATGACAATTTTTATCTTTTTTCGGCAGTCAGTTGATAATAAGTTTATATAATCTTGAAATTTTAAAATGTGGTATAATTCATAAAAGATTTGGAAACACTAAACAAAATTATCCAAAATATGTTTGAATGTGTGGTAAAAGGAATTGCGAAGAATAAACTGTCGCATAATAAGGTAGATGTGAGATCACATGCACGTCACGCAACTTTGTAATAATGTAAATAGTCATTGGAGTTTATTAAAGATACTCTGCTGCAGATGAAAAGATAGATGAGACCTAAAGTGTGACCAATAATTACTCCACTTGTATTCAAAGAGGTCACACTGCTAACTGATTCTTATTTTCTAGAGATCTAGTCTGATAAAGAGTTAATTTCAATTTATACTATTATTGATTTTTTTCTTATATTATAGGTAAAGTATCTGAGTTGTTTCTGATGTATAGTAAGGATAAGTGAGACATCTAGCACCGAGCATTCTGATTAGCTGAATAAAAACATGACTCATCCAAAATTTAGACTATGGGGCCAGATGTCAAATAAATTACCAGACATCCTATTTTTGCAAGGTATTTGTTTTCTAACTTCTTGCCGAAAACTTCGTTGTTTTGTTTTCTAAATTCTTTATCAGTTTAATTTTTAAAATATTACTAATTAACTAATAATTAATTAATTTATTAATAATTTAAAAAACTAAATTCCTTTACTTCAACCTTACTGAATAAAAATTAAATAATAAATATTAGCTGGGGTACCCGGCGTTGCACGATTTGAAAAATAGTAAACAGATTCAAAATAAAGAAATTTATTTCAATCCATTCATTAAAAAAAATAATTTAAAAAATACATTAAAATTTAATTTAAAAAAAGTACATGTAATTTATATATCACTTATGATAAGGTAGGGTTAGGGGTGGTCACCTGGGGTTGAAACATAGCCTATGACCTATCTCGAGTAAAATGAGGGTCACACGCAAAATTTCAGCACCCTAGGTCCAACGGCGAGGAGTTCTATGTGTAACAAACAAACAAACTTTCATCTTTATATATTAGATTTACGAAATATTGTTAAATTAATATAAAGATTCAAAGGAAAATAATTATATTTGTAGTTATACATAAAATGCACTATTGTTAGCAGAAAAGTCCCAGGAGTAAGAAATTAGTGTGTAGGTTTAATGGAAGTCACCAAAGATTTCTTGTTAATGGAAAGAGCTAAAATGAGGACAGTTCTTCATAGAAGTATGTAAAATGAATAACACAATGAAAACTTTAGCAATGCAGAGAAATATAAGGCATCTAAAAGTTCTAGCATTTTTTAAATAAAAAGCAGGCTAGGTTGAGTTTGAATCCTAGTCAAAGCTTCCGTTCAATGGGTCGCACTTAATTGTTTCTCTATTCTACGTTCCTCACAAAGAAATCCACACAAAAAATACCAAAGTTCCAGGAGTTGTTTCTGCGCCACTAAAAATGATTAAAGAAATTTTAAATATCGCAAAACATTGTTTTAATACTGTTAGATATGAAAATATTTATATTAATATACTTATTATATTTTTTAAATTTGACTAAATAACTAAAATGAAAATTCCAATCACGCAGAGCTCTGCCAGCTGAAAACGAAACCCAGGCGAAAGATTCGCCTAGGCGCAGAACTACGAGAGCGTAAAAACGGAATAGGAATGAGGCAAATCTGATCAAATGTGTCACATCAGTAGAATGCAGAAAAAGAGGAAAATTATTAAAATCATTTCCCCTTTCAGGTGAGATTGGAAGTGAATTTCATTCAATTTGATTTTCTCATCTTTAAATTGAAAATTTCTATTCTTTCTTGAATTTCTTTTTTTTCACATTCTAACTTCTTTAAACAATTAATTTTCTTTTTCCCACAAACCTCACGGGGTGTCGGAATAAATGGCAGAATTTTCTCGTTTCTCAAATATTTCCCACTCGATTTATTAGAAATTAATAATTGGATTTTTGTAATTTTATTTGTTATTTTTTCCGAATTTAAAAGTAAATTTTTCCATCGATTTTCCGTTGTTTTTTGTTCAAAAGAAATTTTGTGCAATTCGATTTGTTTTTCAAAATCAATTCTTCTGCAATGATTCTCCAAGTCAAATTCGTAGAAATGTTTCGTTCTTAACATTCGAATGTTATTCATATAAATTGCACGAATAATTAAAACAAAATATAAAAATTCAATTATCAACAGCTCATTTTGTAATTGAATCTCATACAATATTTACCTTCAGGCTCATTCAATTGTATGCCAATAACAATCAGCGCTCAACTCACTCAAATGATCACATTAAAGGTTTCAACAGACAAATCTTTTAAACCTTTAATATGGTTTACTTTTCATCTAATATATCTTTTCATTTTTCGGCTGTTTTCATTTGAAAATTGGTTAATAATTTCAAATAGGAAATATATACAAAGTTTTGACAGAAATATATATTAGGGGTGATGAGGACAATCGCCTCCCCTCTGGTTACTCATTGGGACATCAAATGAGCTCGGTAAGCAGGCTATCATGTGGCGGGACGGCTTCTTTAGTGAGTTTGAGTTTCGTAAGAGATTTTCAATTTTTTTAGATATTGGTGTTATTTTTCGTTGCGATAAAAGTAAATAAATATAATATGGCAGATTCACATTATAGAATTTATGACGAGGAATACCAACTAAATGTTTTTAGCAAAATATAGAACATGTTTGGGCAAATAATTACTACAATAGTAATTTAAACAAAGCTTAGGGTATTAATTAAAATATCCTACTCACATAGATAAATGTTCCGTAATGCTCATTTGTCGCCCTTGGGAAGGTTTTTATTATTATAAAGACGATACTATAGCGTGACTCCTCGCGCTCTCTCAATTAAATAAACAAACACTCAACACAATAAATGTTTTTAAATGTCACCACAATTACCAACAATATCGTCAACACCAAAGGGTAAGGTAAAAACCCCAATGGGAGACAGCTTTTTCTGAACTTCAAACACTTTAATTAACCCATTTTGACTAGAGCCCACTCCTTTACTATTTGGTTATTCTTTGTAAAACTTCAACTTCTTCTATCTTCTTTGTTATACCTTCGATCACCAGCCTGTGGCTGAGAATTGTACTTCCTTATATAGGGTTTTTGCAATACAATAATCAAATTGTTTTGTATTTTATTTATTAATTTTGAATTTTTTTAATTTCGTACTTTTTAATGTTTTTCACTGAATTCTCTGTATTTCAATTTTTCTCTGCACCACTTCAATGTGTGAATGGATGTAATTAATGCTACTGCTTAGCTATTATTACATAAATAATTGACATTTTCAAAATTTTATCCAACTTTTAAATTTAATCGACAGCATGACTTTTTTATTTTAATGTTATTGAAAAATTGACTTTTTACTATTGAATGATGAATAATTTATCCAATTTTACCAGCCTTTTCTGTACTGGCCAGTAATTATGGAAAAAGTAATTAAATTTGGAAAATCATATATTTTTAAATGGACATCTAATTAATTATATATTAAGCTTAAATAACCAATTAAGGCCTCAAATGAGCATAAGTTCAAGCATGTGGAATAATTTAAGATATGTTTAAGAAGGTTTATGATTAATATTATCACTACTAATTATTAAGTACAAGTTTAAAAGGAAGACAAAAAGCAAAAGTAAACTGGGAAATAAAATGTCTTATCTCAACAGCTGGGAAATTATCTGTAAGTATCATTAAATGACAGAATATAAAACTGAAACCCAAATTGGATTAAGCAAGACGAGGCGAGAAAAAATATTTTTAAAAACGAAATGAAAATTCGAAGACAAAGAAAAGGAAAATAGTTATTGAAAAAGTATTGTAATGTGAGAAACTATTTTGAACCAAATTATATTTGAGGCTATTTATCGCAAATAAAGCAACTAGATCGATTCTACCAGTTATTGTCACTATAAGTAGTAGTTCAGTGGTAGCGAATTCTAAGTTTTATTGAAGACTTGCTATTCCTCCAAAAGGTCTGTAGTAAGCACTCAATAGCCACTGCTGCAACAATGAATCATATTATATCATTGTAAAATTGTAATCAATTGTACTGATCAATTTTTTTAAACAAAACAAGCAAATTCCAAACCGTTCGAACATTCCAGAAAAACGAAGCATTCAAAATAATAAAAGTTTATATTATCTGGAATTCGTTATTTTTGTTAACCAAAACACGCTTTGGAATTAGACCAATAATTATAAATTTCGCATTTCACGGACAACCTCGACAAATTTAATTTATAAAACGTCCAAAATTCAAAATATAAAGTTATTTTGAAATTATTCTAGTTGAGTATTACATAAAAGAGCATAAATTAGGGTACGTTTAGCCCATAAAGTAAATTTTAGTATTAAAAATAATTATTTTATATATAGAAAAAATAAACACAAGTAGTGAGCTGCGTGCTCTTTGGTTCACAAAGGAATTACTCATTACATTTTGCTTAAAAAGCTTCTCTAAAATTATTTTTGGGAAAATATTTAAATTAAACTTAGCAAAATTTTAAATTTAAATTTAAATTCAGAGAAATATTCAGAAGAATATTATAAATATTGATCGAATTCATGGAACAAGGAGAAAATTAATACAATACGAAAATTAATACATAAGGAATTATTTGTTAATGAAAAAATTTTAAAAGCTTTAAAAATTTATATTTTAATAAAATCTTTAAAAATTTTACCTTTTTTGAAAATTAATCTTTATAAATACAAAAAATAATAAAAAATTTTGTTAACATTATAAGATTAAAAATATTCATAAAAAATTTTAAAAATGTAAATTTAATGAAAAATATAACTATTAACTTACCATTTGCCCACAATATTTGTCTGTTGCATATAATTGATGTATATGAAAACTTTTAAAGAATCTGTTTTAATTGTCTTTTTCATTCTATAATCCATTTGTATATTCACTTGAAAAAGCCAGTGCCGAAAATTCGTGAATATCGAAAACATCGATATCTTTACTGATTCATAGTCAAGATTTACAATGTCAATGGGAAAAAAATCAGTGGTGAATTTGGAAAAAAAAGTTCTTACAATTCATTAAAACAAACCAAGAAATCTCAATAAATGCACTATTGCACTATTTGCACATGGTCATTTACAATTAAATTTAACTACAAATTATATCAAATTGATTATTTTCAATATTTAATAAAATATATTTTATTAAAAAATCATTGTTATTGGGAAATGATTAAACAATTTGTTCCATACATGATTTATAAAATTCATATTTGGGAATATTTTACAACAAATCCCACTTTTTCAATAATTTATTTTCTCGAGTGAATGATAAAATTTCCTGGCCTATATAGATATAATTTCATGAGGAACATGGGCAAATAATTGAATTGGCATTAATATTTATGAGCTACGTTTATATCTGTCAGAAACGAGAGTGGGATATTTTCATATTTTGAGTTTAATTCTTTCTTTACAATGAGATACATCAACAATATATTTATTTCACAACTTAGCCAGTTAAACAATTTGAAGTGTGAAAAAATTAAAGAATTTATATTTAAAAAACTCAATGATTAAAACAAAATTTAGTTTTAGAATTAATGAATTGTTAATAATGAATCAAAATTAATATTAAATAAATAAATTTGATAATATACCGATTTATAAAGTTTGAAGCAGACCTTGGGATAAATATGCTGCTGGGAATGATTCAACATTATTGAGTTATAAATATTTTGGTTTTTTCCAGATTTATTTATACAGTTTCGAGCTAATCCGGCATTCTGTTCAAACCGACACAAGTGAAAATGCGTGATTTTATTCCGTATATATATACACTACTCATAATTATAAGTATTGATATAGCGAAGTGTATTTTATTCATTCATGGTTATTGTAAATTCATAAATATATGTAAATTCGACGGTGAATGATAGAATTTGTGTTTTAATGGCTTATCCAGTGTCAGTGAAACTCTTCCAATAGACTCAAATCAACCGTTGACTGGTTTGTTATCGCGTTCTACTGCCTTTATATTTTTTTGCATTCTCTTGTTCATTTAACCTTCTTTCAATTTATTGTTGGTGTTTCTGCCGGTGGAATGTCCATAGAAGGAATATGGTGTCGAGGTCAAGATTAGGGATTCGACGCTTCAATTCGGATTCGGAGAATATTTTCATGAGGGTGCGGCTCTGTTCTATTATTGAGCTTCTCTAAGCCTTACTCTTAAATTGTCGTAGCACTTAATTTGTTGATGTAACTCATGGTTTAATTCTTTTACCTGGCAAGGGATGAACGAGGTTCCCTATACAACGTCTAGTTATTGCTGCACGTATTTAAATCGAGTCTACAATTCGACCATCTCATTTTTGTCTCTCTGTTCAGGCCTTACATTGTCCAGTTAATTTAATGAGCTAACAACAAAAGAGAATAGAACAAATTAATTTTGAAAATTTCTTAGCTAAACACAAACAACTGTCTCAAGCATTCTACTTCACTTTCTCATTATCCCATTCATAACAGTTAGATAAATAAGTTAATAATATGTAAAACATTTAGTGGTTACAAATAGGAGCTCCTAAATTCATTAAAAAATTTGACATTGTCTTCTCACAACATGGGATGGCACAGGTACTATTTTGATTTGAAGGTATTATTTGGAGTTGATATGGACAATGAAGGCGACTGCTGGTTACCAAAGAATTCATATCGTGCTCTACAGGCGATATTTTTGCCATTCAAGATGCCTTGTCCTATAAAAGAGATTGATATTAGAAGAAAATCGATGAGATACCCGGGTAACTGGGTACAAAGATTCACAAAAGTCAGTCTTACTTTGGCGATATCTCCGATTCAAATCGACCACTCATGGCTGTCAAATATAATTGGATCATCATACCAAAATGTTTTTTTACATTGATTTGTGAGTTGTCGAATGAGACAAGTTTTGGCGAAACAAAGTTGAAGACTCTCAACTTGAGGCCTGGACGCTTCACGGGGACTAGTTGTCCAGATTCTCCAATTTGACAAGATTATCGCTTTCTGTGATATTCAGAATTTGTCCATCATTTGAAATTCAACAAAAATATTAGTACCTTCTTGGTTTGTGTACTGTATATCTTTGTATATCTTTGACATGTAATTTTTATTTAAAGGTTTAGCTCCAGTCCAACACAGCATTTTACTTGATATTTTAATATTTTCCAACAAAAGTTTAGATATTACAGGTTTGTGATCTCTTATATATAAACTATGATTTCTTTGGTTCCTGAGTATAATGTCATTTGCTTAATTTCTATTATAGTTAAATATCATTACAAAATTTACTTGAAGTTTTGCAGTCCCCATGAACACTGATCAATATTAGTCTAAAAATATTTTGCATTCATTCATATTTTCTGTTGATATCCCCTGTTGATATTAGAATATTTTCACTGGTTTCTTTATTGCTTATCTTTGACAAGTAGTACTTGGTGTACTAAATGCATACAAATCAACTTTTATCCACCCTTTCAAATTCAATCTGATATAAACAGAAACATGTGTACGATACCCGAAGCTTATACATATAATTAAACCACAGAACAAACACATCCGACTCTATTCACAACAGTAAAAATTATAAATGAGCACGCAATTATGTGCTTACAGCAATGCACAAACATTACGGGCGGTATAGCTAAAAATCATGATCTGATATAAAATATAACTAATTTATAAATAGAAAAAAATACACTCCTGCTTGAAATGGCCGCTTCTCCCTTTCCTTATAAAAACGATAATATCGAATTTTTTTCTAATTTCTTTGACAGAATTAAAAGTTTTATAGTTATTTTGATTATTTATGAATGTATCTAATGATTTCAATGGCCCATGTGAGTATTTGTATAACAGGGAATGCATGTAAGGGTGAAATGTCGAGTTTGCTAGTTTTCAGCGACCTACTTCATTTTTCTACCCCCTTAAATTTATATAATATAAATTTTCTATGTCCTTTAGTGATTGAATGATATTAACTTTGGTTTCAGTGTATTTTTTAGAATATAATTATTTTGTTTTAATTATAGAATCTATTAAGGGTACCTTAATGAAAGCCAGTATAGTTTGAATATTAAAATTGACATATGTGAATAGAATTTGTCATCTTTTAAATTTTAGTTTATCTTTTACAAGAAATTTGATATTTCTCTTTAGAAAAGTCAAAACTTCAAATTTTTTTTTATATGATTTATTTGAGAAAAACACATTCCAAAATATTTTATCGTAAGCATTTACAACATTTGCATAAAAGATAAAAATTATTTTGTCAGTATATTTTATTTACAAATTGAATAATAAACAATCAAATCAAAATCTAAGCTAATAATCAACAATCAAAAATATATTGTAAATTTACTTGAAAAAATATCAAATCTAGAAGGTTGACGTCGTTTTATTACTGTTACCATTTATGGAATCCTCCAATTTCACAGTTTTTTGGTGAGTTTCTTTTACTAGAATTAAAACAAACAAATGTAAATTTACACGAACAAAATAAATATTTTTCATATGTTAATTGACGCAAAATTGTCAATTTTGTTTGTCTAATACTTGATAAGAAGAAAGAGTTTTAATGTATATATATATATATATATATATATATATATATATATATATATATATATATATATATATATATATATATATATATATATATATATATATATATATATATATATATATATATATATATACATATACATAAACCGTATTTCCATAATATATTTTGTTCGGGTTAGTACTGAAACCAAAAAATATATATAAAAGGAAGTTATAAAAAAATATAGTTAAAATCAGTAAAAATTACAAAATTAATTAAAAATCGAAAATCAATGCTGAACGGGGGAAACGGGTATGGCTGAACGCCAAGTTGAAAGACAAATTCAAGACAAAATATATTTGTAACCCTTATTGATTTTTGAATATTGAATCATTTCTATCAATTCCATTTGCCATTAATCATCAATACCTAATGTTTTATATGCTTTGGTTGGAAATCATTTCAAATCGGCTGTATACTTGCGTCTCACTTTTTGAATTCGGAACTATATGGTAAACCGCATCACATTTTAATTCCATTCTCAAATATAAATTAGTTAAGATTTGTTTATTGGGATCATTCAAAAAAAATGTTGCAATGACTCACTATCTTTGCTATAACTCTACTTTGACTCATCACTCACATGACCCATACCAAAATGTCAGCTGACTCATGAAGCTTTTAAGTCATGATTTTATTCAGCCAGTCAGAAGTGACTGTGCTAGATGCCTCAAATCCTTATTATTATTATTATTATTATTATTATTATTATTATTATTATTATTATTATTATTATTATTATTATTATTATTATTATTATTATTATTATTATTATTATTATTATTATTATTATTATTATTATTATTATTATTATTATTATTATTATTATTATTATTATTATAGTTTATAATATTCTAAATCAAACTTGTACACAAAATTGACTTACCTGTAATTTATAAAAAATGTTAATTGTATTTCAATGCAAAACATGGGGAGAAATGAGACAGTGGTTTTTATTTTTTCTAGAATTGTGACAGAAATATACCTGAGTAATGAAAAATTGCCAATAGACTCGAGCAAATAATGAATTCAAAATTTATGCCTCGAAGTCGACTGTCGTAAGATGGAAAGAAGAAAATTTCATTTTACTCGTCGATTCCTTGAGATAATAAAATCGCTATAAAAGACATTTAAAATTTTACTTGATAGCTAATTTATGTGATTTTTTGTCAGCAGTTTATAATAAAAACAAAAATTTAAATTACGATATAAATTTCAAGATCAGATCTTTTTATTGTAAATAATAGATGGTATTATCGATCCTGGATCATTTGTTGAGGAGTTCTGAAATTCCAAATGGCGTTTAGGGAAATTTTAATTTTCCATTTTAACTTGTCAATAATTTGTTTTAATATGTCACAAATTTAGGGCGTATTTTAAATCCAATTTAAATTAAATTGGTTTTATTTTTGGAAAATAAAAATAATAAATCGGCGTGTGTCTAAAACAGAACATATAACAATAGAAAATATTCACAAATTTTTTCCTAGTCAATGAGTTGAAGAGAATTCTATAGAAAAACCTTTAAACACAAGCAAAAATTTAATAATTTATCTAGCCTAAATAATCATACGTATAAATATGCAAAACTTTAGACTAAATAGAATAAAAATGTATAATTCAAACAAATTATTTTTATTTTTTATAAATTAAGTTACATCAGGAAATACATATATAAAAGATTAAGGAAATTAATTTATTTGGAAAGAGATTTTAAAAATTAACATTGATCTTCGCCATTAATCCGAAACGATTTCTGGTGCATTTTGTTGGCAAATAATTTCCCCTTATTTCTACAATTTGAGATGAAATAGCGTGTAAGAATAAATTGGAAAAATTAAATGTTGAATTGAGTGCCTTAAATTAGAAATTAGGAGAAATATTTTAATTTAAATATTTTTTAAGTCTTTTAGAAATGTAAAATTTTTGTAAATTTATTATTAACTAAATCCTAAATGTTACTGATTATTCTTTTACATTAATCCATTAATGCGAGACCGTGGAAAATTTGTAAAAATTAATTATTAGTTTTTACTCAAAATTAAAAATAATAAAATAAATTAAAATTAAAAATTAATCTTGGTCACAATATTTCATGTCGAAATGACATTCGTCAATTAAATTTTTGAAAAAGTTAAATTATTCAGATTCGGGTCTGCGAACGAATATTTAATTTAAGAAGAATGAGAATTATAATTTTTTACCAATTTGATTTTATTTTATTAATAACATTTGATAAAGGCTGTGCCGAAAATCGATTTTAATTATTAATTATTGATCTATAATCATAATGAGAATAAATGAGATATCAAATGGAAACAAATCAATGTTGAACAAAAAAATAAAGGATTTTACTGATAATTTGATTTTAAGTTTTGTAAAAAGAATTTTTGGGTAATCTGACAGGAAATAATTTACATAATATATAAAAATTCTAACTAACATCTATTATCAAATGTTTGGTTTGATTTTTTTATATTACGTTTGAATGGTCCGCAGAAGTATTCAACCCCTCTACGAGACCTTCAATTAAAGGGCTACTCTGAGCAATTCTTATATAAACTAATTTGCAGAGCTACTAACAAGAATTTAGTTGAAGTAATTTGAGTCAGTATATCCTTAATAAATTTTCAAATGTATTATTGTAAAAATTACACTGAACAACATATGATACTCTTGAAGATTCAATTACTAAGTTATGGAAACATTGCTGTACGTATGCCTTTGGGAAAACAACGTTTAGCGTTGCCATAACGTCAAGCGATATTATTTACTTGTTTAACTTATATTTATAATCATTATAATTATTATAGTTTTATGAACTTTAGTTATTGTTATTAACAGAATGAAACTAAAACTTACCCATTTTATCAATGTGCTCTGACAGTGACAACGTAATCCCAACGAGAATGACACTCATAACTAAAAGAACAATTCCGATTCCCATGACAAGTCGTGTCATTCTTCGATTTTTCAAGTTTCTTGCCAGCTCATTCTGATACGATGATCTCCTGGAATCACTGCGATATTTTGCTGCTTCAGCAGTATATGCCAATAATGTTTCCATTGTTACGGATTCAGGCACAGCCTGGTTCAAATTGGAAATCACGTCATTATTTTCGGTAGGTTTCAATATGATATTGTCAATTGTATTGCTATTGTTATTCTCGGTCTCTTTATTTTCCATTTTCTATTACAAGATCCAATTCAACATTTTCTCACGAGTTAATATTCTTTCAATGATTTTCTTTTCCAAGGGAATAATGTAATGTATATATTTTCTTCTTCTATAATAAAAAAGGATGAAAAATTGTAGATAAGTTGTAATTGGTTGAATATATTCTGCTGTATTTGTCTGTGAAATATTAGAGTCGATGCAATGTATTTTGTAATAGATAAAAAAACAATAATAAACTCTATCTGTTGATAAATTGTTTTCCTTTATGGTTGAGTGCACATATTGTCACTCGGGTCCATTCATACAGAACGCCGTGAAGGTCATGTTTACTTTGAATCGATTAATGAAATAAATTGCAATTTTCCATCGATATTTTTTTCAATTTATAAGTAAATTTTCGTTTATTATAAAATAAGAAAATCAATAAAATTGATTTATATATTTTATTAATTAATTTATTTATGAATTTTATTAATTAATTCATATATTATAAGAACTTTTTTCAATTTTCAACTCTGATTTCTTTTAAATTGACATTGTAATTATTTAAATCAATTGAAAAAGGCAGTGCCGAAAATTCGTGAATATCAAAAACATCGATATATCACTGATTCATAGTCAAGCTTTTTAATAAATATGATTTATATATGATATTATATCACAAAATCTATTCGTCGACTATCGGGTATTCAATTCTTATTATCTACTGTTAGAATCTTTTATTTTAAAATTGGTTTTCTCTTTCAAATTTAAGCTGTTTATAATATTCTGAATTTTGATCGAATTATTTTGCCATTCATTTTGAATTTTTTAAGAATTTTCTATCATAATCGCCAACTTGAATACATTGAATACATTCACCCCTTGATAATACATCAGCATTAGAATGATCTTCTCCTTTTCTATATTGTAAATCTATTCCTAAATTGCTTAAATAGTTGATCCAGGTTTGCGATTGTGGAGTAATGGCTTTTTTTGTTATCATAATTTTCCGTGAGAAAATGGTTAAAGTGAATTAGTGTGCCATCTGAACATTATTTATGACAAAAACTAATGTTAGATCTAAGTATTCAGAAGTTTTTATGAAACACAAATGAGATGTGGGAATTACGCCTCTAATTTAACACAAAATAGTTACTAATAGAAATCCAGTGACCATTAACTCGAGGGACCAACCTATGCTAAGAAATGCTAAGAAATGAGGAAAAAGCAGGAATTATAAAGAATAGTGTGATTCAGTATGGACTAGTCCTTTAATGTTTTTTGAAGAAAAACAAGCCCGATATAAGAATATGTCTAGATTTCTTTGCATTAAATACTGTAACAGAAATACCTTTGTTTCCGATTCCAAATATTTAATGCAATTATGGATATACTTAAATCATCTTTTTTTGGAAAGAAACGAAGGTTAAATTTCATGATATTCGAAAATAATGAAAAACAGAACAGAAAACGATTGAAAGGTTTTAGTATGCATTGTCGAAGAATTATTGTATCAAGTGCAATCAGTGTCAGACAATTCACGAAGTGTCGAAATCAGAAAAGAATAAAATGAAGATGTTAGCAATTTACGATTCAAAGGAACATGAAGACAAGGTAAGTGAAAATAAAGATTTGTTAATCTGCATAGAGAGTGATGTCATGCAACTATAAAAAATCAAATGCATAGGGCTAGGGTTAGGGTCAAGATTATTGTGGAAAACTGCATAGAATACCAAAAGCTAAATACATGGATTGGAAAAACCAAAGAAATTGTTAAAAGATGAAGTACTGATAAAGTTTTTAAAGAGATATTTATTGATTTTTATGAGCCATTTAATAAAACAACACTGTAATATATTTTGGCAATTATTGATCAATTTAGCAGATATATTTTGCTGACAGTAATAGCACAAGAAAATGAAAAGACTACTTCTAAAGTTTCAAGAGAAAACTGGATATTGAAATGTGGAGCTTCTAAGACAATTCATTCCGATAATGGTAAAACATTTGAATCTCAGTTACTGTTGGAATTATTGAATTCACATGATATTAAAATAAGATATTCAAGCTCTTATCATCATAACACAAATGGGTTAGTGGCGAGACAATTCAGAATCATGATTCAAGAAAAAGGTTATAAAGATTGGTCAGAAATATCACCAGATGTTGAATTCATGTTAAATGCAACAGTAAAGCAGACAACGGGATTATCACCTAAATAGTATTTAGTCATACGATATGTCGGCAATGGACTGAAACATATTTATTCATAAAAGGATTCAGAAAATTCGAGAAGAAACTATAAATAAACAAAATATAGAAGCAAATACAATGCCAATAACTTCTACAAATATCAAGATTGGAGATTATGTATTAGTAAAGTGAAAAAAATCTAAGAAAGATGGATGAAATTTATCAAGGAACGGATGAAATTATAGAATAGGTTCATGAAAGAAACTATAAACTGAAAGATTTATGCAAAACGGGGAGTAGCTCAAGGTTTTGAAAAAAGGAGGGGGTGTAAGGAAGAATGATAAATAAATATTACACTATTAATTAAGCTAACCTATTGCGCAATAATATGTCAAAATCGTAGTTTCAAGATCAGAAGTTTTTTATAATGTTTGATGATTGTTTTTGAATGTTGATATATCAATGTATGTTTGCAGCTATTCCGTATCTTGAAAGGTATTATGAAATATCAGATGATCAAGTTATTACCATTGGAAATGAAAGATTCAGATGTCCAGAAACTTTGTTTTATTCATCATTCTTGGGAATGGAAACTGCTGGTATTCGTGAGACAACTTATAGCAGCATGGTGAAATGCGATATGGATATTCATAAAGATTCATATAGCAATACATTTTTATCAGGTAGTTTTCCAATGTATCCTGGTATTGCTGATCGTACACAAAAAGAAATATCAAATTTGTCTCTATCATCAATAAGAATTAAACGATAAGGAATATTGAAAACTTTTAAAAAATTTAGTATCAATTTTTAGAGAGGGTTGTTATGAATAAGCTTTAGATCTTTGAAATCTGCGGAGAAAGTTTATAAGAATAAAAATTTTTGTTTGTTATTTTCAATAAATTTTTAATTAATTTTTTTTTGCAAATAAATGGTAATAATTTGTAGAGAAGGTTGTTGCAAATTGTATGAGCTCCACATTTTTGAAATCTGCCAATAAGGTTATTGTGAAGTTAAGAGTTTTTAGTAAAGGGATGTTTAAAAATTTAGTAAAGGAGTAAAATAATTTGTTAGGCAGCATTTTCCCTTTAATGTGACGGGTTCATAACATACTACTCACGAGCACATAGCATTTCATTTCCTCGATCTCTTATAAAACAAATTTAAGTTCCAAAAACTCTTACAGCAGCAATTAAAGGCATGAGATAATCTGTAGATTATCCGATATTAGTATCAACCCACCTAGGAAGTAATTGCAGGATAAATTCCATCTAGATAAGTGAGACTGAATATATTTGTAGGGGAAATTGGTAACATGCAGTAAGAAGCTAAATAGTTGTCACAATTTATTTCTTTAATTTTAATACGGCTTGTAGACATATCCAATTCACCTAGCTGACTAGTGTAAATGAAATAACACCGTAAAGATGACTCCCAACTCAATTTCGACAATTATACAATACTATTCCTTGTTTTGGATTTATTAACACTGACACATTTTAGGTTTATTTCATTTAAAGAGAATACAAGTTTTGTTATGTTTAGAAAAATTATAGAATTATCCATACAACGATATTAAGACATCTCCAAATGATAGATAAAGTCAAAAGGGTGGATAAATGAGTGACTCGTGAATGACAAGTAGTAGGATCAGTCTAACTTTTGTATCAACTAAATGAAAGAAGATAAAATGAACGCAAAACCGACATTTAACTTCTTCGGTCATCCATGAACTCTTAAATTATTAGGCCATTGATGGTTTTACTTATGAAGTTCACTCTTTACTGCCAACCACCTATCTGATACAGTATCAATATAGCCTAACAATGTCATTCCCCACTGACCCAGCATGATATTGGATAACCAGACATTTGAAAATTTTAACATATTCACAAGAAAATCAAAAATAATAATTAATAATAATAATAATAATAATAATAATAATAATAAATAATAATAATAATAATAATAATAATAATAATAATAATTAATAATAATAATAATAATAATAATAATAATAATAATAATAATAATAATAATAATAATAATAATAATAATAATAATAATAATAACAATAATAATAACAATGAAAATGAAAGTCAATATAAAATGTTTTCATTATATAATCCTAATTTGTCAAACTATTATCAGGTTATCCCAAGAATTATTTATTCATGAATGGATGCTTTTTCACATCACCTAAAATTTAAAAGAAATATCATAAATATTATTTGTAAAAATCACAAAAATTTTCATAATAAAAATTTCTGTAAAAATTTAATCAAATTTATCATTAAATAATCAGCATTTTACTTAAGTTAAATCTTTTCTTGTAATCCCGTTCGATCATATTCCTAATAAGATCTTGCAAATCTTGACTTGCACTGGAAATCATGAAAAATAATATTTTATTCATTTTCACTACCTTTTAATGTTTTTATCGCCGTACAGATCTATGAGAATAATTCCAAGGCTGTAGATATCAATATTTAAATTTGCTGGTGAAGCCATTTAAAACCTCTGGAGCCTATAGAGGCATTTATATAAATAAAGAATAATTAATAAAAAATAATAAAAACCATATATTTGGAGGTTCCTGCTAGGGTTATTTGCAGTTGGGTGCCATCAATAAATCTAGATATTCCAAAGTCAGCTGAAATATTTGTAATATAAAATATTTACGGTTAAATATTCTTACTCAATTTATAAGTGATTTGACCACCATTTTTTATTATTAAAATGTTTGCAGGTTTCAGGTCTCTGTGGGCAATTTTCTTGCTGTTGATATATTCAAGCCCTGCCACTAAAGCAAAATTTAGATTGTTTTTATAATATATTGTTTAACCAATTTGTAGTAGAAATGCCTTGATTTCGAGTTCACTAAATCGTCCTTTTTCTTAATAAAATAAATAATTCATCCTCAAAAAATTATAAAAATAAACAATTGAAAACCTTTGCCAAAGATTCTTGATAAATAAATAAAATTACTAATAGATATCAAAATTAAATAGGACAATAAAATGTATAGTAAATATCATGAGGTGAACCAATCACTGGGATAGCCAGAGATATGAAGGAAGTCCATTTGTCCCAAGATACCAGAAGCAACCACATGATTTTCAAGGGGAACAAATAAAAACTCAGTATAAAATTATTGTTCTAATAAACCTATCACAACAAATTATTTTTAGTTTCTGATTTTGACACTCCAATTGAGTACGAAGGGTCATCAGATACTTATTACAAATGAGAGACACGCGTTATTACTAGGTTATTTTTTCTCAACTACTATTTATTGAACCCGACACATATTTTTGAGGGACTATTTAAATTATATTTATGAATTAAAATAAGAATTTTAAAAATTTTAACAGTATTCTCAAAGTAATTGTAATTTTTTGAAGAAGATATTTCCAGGACAACTTTAAAAATATATAAACTAATTATAGAAAATAATAAATAAATGACAATGTTGCATAGATATTTTACAAAAAATATTTACTATTTATTAACTTTGATAGATCTCCATCTTTACAGTATTCCAGAACCAAAATGATCTCGGCTTCTTTCACCTGAATATTATCATTAATTATATTTATTGGCGTCATTGGAAAATAAATTGGAAAGTCAGCTGAAATATTTGTAATATAAAATATTTACGGTTAAATATTCTTTACAGTATTCCAGAACCAAAATGATCTCGGCTTCTTTCACCTGAATATTATCATTAATTATATTTATTGGCGTCATTGGAAAGACTAATATTTTAAAATTTTATTTTGAATTCTACGAAATTAATTTTTATTAAACAATAGTTGTAATATATATAAAATATTTTCACTAAAATTACCAGATTATTTTTATAACATTTTATTTAAATATTTTAGCAATGTAATTATAATTTTAAAAATTTAATAATTATCTAAATTTTTTACTTATATTTATAATCCTTGCATAATAATAATAAAAATACTAACAATAATAATAATAATAATAATAATAATAATAATAATAATAATAATAATAATAATAATAATAATAATAATAATAATAATAATAATAATAATAAACAATAAAGTTATAATTCAAGCCTTTTGCTGTGAATAATGTATTTAATGAAAACATTTTCGACTATAAAATAGTCCTTGTCAATCTCCTGGAATTTAGAAATCTTCTTCCCGAAAATACATTTCTATCTTTCTTTTATTTCTTTTTTCTTACTTCTCATTGGTTATAAATATAATATAATATAATGATATACTTTCTTTTCTTGAATTTTTAAAAAATTTCTATTTAAAATTCAAAATAACAATAATTAAAATTTTTAAAGCTCCTATAATTAGCCCCAAGAAGCCCATTCTAATAAAATATTTTAAAATATTTACAAAATAAAGCCTCCAATAACTATTTATATACGCTATTTAAATATTTCAAAAAATTTGTCAGTTTTGATTGTTAAATTCTAATGATCTTTTGAAAGCTTATTTCCTAAAATTTCTATATTATTTTAATTATTACTTTTTTTTTAAATTTATTATATTTTTATATTATCAGTTATTCTCAGGGTCAATGACAACAGATCAAATTCATGATTTCATTGATTTCTTCTTTAGTGTTGATTTTTGGCCGTCTGTTTATAATGAGAATTGCTTCTTTGAATCTGACATTTTTTTCCTGGATGTTACCATTGGCATACCATTGAAATAGTTTGTTGGTTGACATTGTTGGAGATGTCTGTTTATCAAGGATTTTCCACCAGGATCTAGATGTTCTTTAACTCTTTGGTGCAAGGTCCTGAGTGTACTTCCAATGTATATTTCCTTGCATACATTGCATATGATGCAATAGACGATGTTTTTTCTAAAGCACGTATCTTTCGGTGTCTGGCAGTTTTCCATTGTGCAATTGTTTTCTCTATTTGTGTTGTTTGCCAGAGCTTTTCTTCAGTGTCCAAGATTTATGTTCTATCCGAATCGGAAGACCGATGTGTTTAAGTTCTTTCAGGATCTTGAAGTCGAGTATCACTGATGAATGGGATATTAAGATAGAAATATTTCTTTTTCTTTTGTGTTAATTCCCTAAATCATTTTGGGGTATAATTCAATCTTTCAATGTCCTCACCTTGGTATCCGTTTCTGTGTAGGATTCTATTGAAATTTGATTGCTGTTTGAAGTTCTCGTTTTCTTCAGTGCATCGATTAGCTATTCTTTGTTTTTCGTTTTTTATGATATAATAATAATAATAATAATAATAATAATAATAATAATAATAATAATAATAATAATAATAATAATAATCTTTAAAGATTCACTGACCTCCCAGTAAAGAAGAGTTGTTATGTTCGGATGTTTTAATGTCTAATAAGTTAATGTTAATAAATGAAAAATGTAACTAGTGAAATACTTTTAATATATCAATTTCATTCTTATCCTTCTTTGTTATTGGATTATCACACCTTACTACTTTCACAGCTACCTCACTACCTGTCTAAACTTTTGTAAACAATTTATAATCATAAAATAATTACTTTGATATGTTTGCCTTTGTAAACTTCGCCAAATCCTCCTTCTCCAATAAGTTTGGTACCGTATTCATAATCACCTATTCTCATTGTAAACATTGAATTTTTGTTTTAATGTTGCTAGATTTTATAGAGCCAAATAATTCTAAGAATAATGTTATAAGCCAATAGAATGCATTATTAGTCATTGTTTTCTTTTTTATATCCTCATCTAAATTTGTTACTAAAAAAACATTTGTATTATATGTATTATTAGTCAATTGTTATTTTTCATTATTTTTGTGATAATTCAACAATTAGTAATGTAAAATGTTTTCAGTTTAATAAATTGTCAATATTTTAGCAAACAAAAATTCCATTGGAATATTTTTGGAGTGGTTGAGAAATGTTGCATATAGTGTAAATTAATTAGGAATTAAAAAGGTACTTATGAGGTGTCACGAATTAATTAAAAATAATTAATTGGATTAAAGGCTGAAAAAATAATGTTTTGCAGTGAAATATATGGAAATGATGTAAAAATAAAAAACTAATTAATGAAACATTTATTGCATCGATCATCCTCAGGGAGGAATACAAATGATTTTTGATAATCTTAGGATTAAAAATAAACTTGTAAAGGGTTGAAGAAAATAAAAGACAAAATTGAAGGAATTTCCTTTAGGAAACCAGAGAAAAAGAGCAAATCTTCAACAATTTTTTTCATTTTATTGCATTCATTTTGATTGATTTTAATTAAAAAAATAATACAAAGAAATTATAAATAAATATTTCTAGCTCTTTGAATTTTCATCTTTGTTTTTTTTTTCAATTTGTGATATTCTGTTGCTATTGGAGAAGTTTTCCTAATGTATATAATATTTGGGGGGGGGGGTCCAGTGCGATTGCGCTTGTTGCACTTGAGATAGTACGGCGCTGTCTTTGAAAAGCTAGAGAATTTAGCAAAGATGACTTGTGAACATGTTATTAGTGAAAATTGTATTATTAGTGAAATCATGAAAATATTTGGTAGAATAAAACGCGAGGAATCAGGGGTTGCAATGATCCTACCGAGTCTAATTGAAAACCCAACAGAAGTAATAGTAATCAAACTGATTACCAAATTCGTGCTTGGATTTATTGGTACTGCCAATTTGGGGACCAGTAGAAACAACAAAATACGTTTATCCCTATGTTCGCATGGCATATAAGTTCCTAGCAAAACTATAAATTAAGACAAAAAAACTCCCCCCTTACTAAAAATTATTATAAAATGATTAAAGTTTAATATTTTGAATTATTACCTTTGAATTATTAATCAAGTTATTACAAATTCTTTACCATTGAATAAAATCATTTTCTCCATGCCTTTTTCTGGAAAGGAATTCATCCAAATACAATTGTAACAAACCCAAAGTAGTCCGCCTCCTCAAATTCGTAATCACCATTCAATACGTTCTGTGATTGCTCATGTTAAAGGATCGATAACATTTTCACCTTGAACAACAATTTCATGCAGATATCCAAACTGATTTAAATGCCCATATTTGCAGGCTCAATAACATTTAAGCTTTGTACGAAATCCAAAAGGTTGTGACTATTTGAAAACAGTAAATAGAATTTCTCTCGGTCCATAGAATTATATATATTTGAAAATAAATTAATATTTAATCAATTTCAATCGTTTTTTAATACTTTTTAATTTGGGCTGTTAAAATATCAATAGATTGGAGGGGGTGAAATACAGGAGCACCCGCCCTTCTACGGCAAATTTCCACAATTTTTAAAATATTTCCTACTGAGATAATAAACGCCCAATAAAAATAATTTATTATTTAAATTCATCTTCATATCGTTCGTTAGTAATTTTGAGATTGTTTTCCTGCTCTAATTTCACTAACAAATATAATAATTGCAGATTTATGCTCGCTACTTGCAATCCTTCGCCTTGTGCTCAAACTCCTAAGGAAATGTAACCAACTCTTCTTTCTGTCCGATCAGATCTCTGATGCTTTTACCATCAATGCCAAACAATGAAGCTGCTTAAGCATTAATCTTATTGGAAATTAATTGCTTATATTAAATATATTAGTTAATACAATTAATAACTTTCATAAAATAAATATTAAAGTGACAATTTGTATTTATTGAATATAAAAATCCTTAAATCAGCAACTTCAAGTTATGAGCTAAATCAACATGATTTCATGAAGACATCATTCAGCATTCAAAATAAGTGATAAGAATTTTTTATAATTACAGCTCAGTGTTGATCACAATCGTAATAGTTAATATTATCCCAAAAGAACTCTTAAAGTTCACTTTTTATTACATTTAGAAATTTCATTTCTACAACTAAATATAATATATTTTAGATCCGTTTCCATCTTAAATGAGATCAATTAATGCAAAGTATCATAAAATAAACCGGTTCAAATATTCAATTCAACATTATTTAAACTTAGTGAATACGAATTTACTATTATTTAAACACAATACTTAAATAATTTAAATTAACGAATTATTTATTATATAATGTAAAATATATATTCCAACTTATATTCGAGAACTACATCAAATTTTGAAGAAAATAAATATAAATTATCATTAATGAGTGTAATATGAACTTTAAAATTATCTGCTATCAGTATTATTTAATAATTCTTATTTACAAAGGTACAATATTGTAGTAGCTACTCAGTGGTGTGACACCTCGGGCAGATATCGATGGTGTCACTCTTCGAAAACGGTTAAAATCAACATTATATTAAAGAAAAAGATCAGGTAAGCATGAAATATCATTTTAATACAACAATTTAAATAAACATTTGAAAAATTATAAGTCATTGATCATCAAATTACAAAACTATCAATCAGGTATCATAAAAATATATAGAAGAAACTTGCAAAAACTTTTAATTTAGAAATAATTCAAGTATTATAATCTTTAGGTTTAACAGCTACAAACTCGGAAATAGCATCTTCAAAATTAAAACTTAGTGTTAGTTTTTAGAAATCTTTTCAAGACTTTTATAAACACAATGGCTAAAATAATCCAGCTTCACGGTTACCGTCACGATATTTTCACATCAAAATACCCAATACAAAATGAAATGAGCAGCTGACAATCGAGGCGAGCTATCTTAAATGAGAAAGTTAATGACATTATTATCTAATTTCTATGAACGATCACATGATTTGTTTACTTAGTAATTTCGGACGAACAACAATAACAAACATAATGCGAATCAGCATTATATATCTCACAAAGACCAAAGATTTGTTCATTAGGAGAAATTCGTAAATCTGCACTTGTTCTAAGTTGTTCTAAACCAAAATCTTATGTAGAACAACGTGAACCTAATAGTTTTCCCATAACATTAAAAAGTTTCATGGAAAAGTGTGTTTTTGATACATACTTTAGGAAAAAGTATTTCCCAAAATTGTATTGTAATTGTATTGAATTGTAAACAGAAATACGTATGTTTGCGTGATACAAGATGGTCTAGTGTATACATGTGCAAAATTTCGTATCGATTAGTCACTTCGTTTGTCCCTTCTAATTCAGCAAAAATATGAAAGAGGCTTTAATCTTCTCTGAAGCAAGGAACCGCTAGAACTAATAATACTTTCAAAATAGCGTATATACTTGGAAAAATAGGAAAACAGTAATGTGGAAATGAACCAAGGAATTCAAGGAGAGCTCCCCATCCCCGGTATCACACAAACCTTATCGAAAATTTTTGGAGATCTTTTCATAAACATTTTAGCATAACCAATATATTTTATTCGAATTAAAGATAGTTAACATGACATTTTTGACAGAATATAATTACTGAGGACCAAAATAGAATATATTTTATTCATAATCACATTTAATAATACAAAAATGAGATTTTATATTTCTGTTTTTTGCTAATTTGTCATATCTAAGCCTAAGTCAACCAATGTAACAAATGAATTTATTTTAACGCAGAATGGAAAATAATAAAACGAAATAAATAAAAACAAATAAAACTTTCACCTACTAACAGAACGCATTTTACACATGAAAGTAAATAAATAAATCAAAATAGAAATAATATTTTATGGGACTTTTATTACGATAAATATAACTCCGTGAAAAACATTAAAATAACGTGCATAATTTATTGTCGAAAATTTTATCTCAACATTTGAAATTGATAATAATATTAATAATTATAATTATAATCATCAGTAATATTATAATCCTGAAAATAGACCGGCTTAATTGCATTTTTGATATGAGATCCCAATGTGAATTTGTGACAGTTGACTGGTAAATGTAACACCTCAATTATTTTGACATGGAAATTTTTAGAAAATTTTTTTATCAGAAATTTATACAATAATTATTTTAATCAGTTAGTTAAAACAATTTACAGATTAATATTTTTTTAAATTATTTATTTTTTTTATTATTTAATTTATTATTTAATTTCACAAATATGTAGACAATTCTTTGTTTGAAATAGTAAATAAGGACGAATTAAAAACTAAATTTATTAAGTGATTTTGAAAGCCAATGCCGAAAATTCGTGAATATAAAAAAAACATCAATATATTTACTGATTCATAGTCAAGCTTTTTAATAAATACAAAGCCAATTGAAAAGAAACCAGTAGTGAAATTCAGAGCCGTAGCTAGGGGTGGCGAATAGGGCGACCGCGCCCGGGCGCCGAGTTTAAGGGCGCCAAAACTATGAAATGATCATTTAAAATTTTTTTGCTTTTCTTTCTTTTTTTCATATTTGTTAGCCGCAACAACCTCGAATTCATGCTCAATATCCATGATTAATAAAATAACCAAATAAAATTACTAAATTTATTTTATTCAAAATCTGCGCTTTTTTTGTAATATTCAAACAATCTGTTCGAGGCTTTTTTTATTATTTTAATTTTGATGCTGATTTAATGCTGGTTTAATTTATTTTAATATTTAATATATTTTTATATATTTTTATATTTTAAACTTACTTTAATTTATTAATTTAAATATTTATATAAAAATTTATGTAATCTGATAAATATAATTTAAATGTTTAATAGCAATGTTCCGTTTTAACTTAAATGTGAATTCTACCCTTTCAATATTAAAATTTTTTTTCTTTATTTGACTCTTCAAGACCAATCTCATTCCTGTAAGTACATAATTAATGGGAGTGGTGGATTAGAAAAAACATCGTCTATTGCATCACGTGCAATGTATGCAATGAAATCTACATTGGAAGTACACTCAGAACCTTTCACCAAAGAATTAAAGAACATCTAGATCCTGGTGGAACATCCTCGATAAACAGACATCTTCAACAATGTCAACCAACAGAGGAAAGAAAAAATATTTCAATCGAAATTATAGCTAATGGAAACATCCAAAAAAATTTCAGATTCAAAGAAGCAATTCTCATTATAAACAGACGGCCAAAAATCGACACTAAAGAAGAAATCAATGAAATCATCAATTTGATCTGTTGTCATTGACCTTGAGAATAACTGATAATATATAAAAAATATAATAAATTTAAAAAGAGTAATAATTAAAATAATATAGAAAATTTTAGGAAATATACTTTCAAAAGATAGGATTTAAAAATCAAAATTGACACATTTATTGAAATATTTAAATAGCGTATATAAATAATTATTGGAGGCTTAATTTTAAGTATTTTGAAATATTTTATTAGGCTTCTAAAATAAAATATTTCTATTAAAAAAAAAATTTGATATTTATTTTATTTTAATTTTAAATAAAATTTTTAAAAAATTCAGAAAATGAAAATATATCATTATATTATATTTATAACCAATGAGAATTAAGAAAAAGGAAATAAAAAAGACAAATGAGACAGAAATGTATTTTCGAGAAGAAGATTTCTAAATTCCAGGAGATTGACAAGGACTATTTTATAGTCGAAAATTTTTTCATTAAATACATTATTCGCAGAAGAAGGCTTAAATTATCATATATAATAATATATAATAATAACATATCATTAAAATAAATTTAAATAAATTACATAATCCGAAGTATACAAATATTTTGTTTATCTACATATGAATATTAAAACATTTAAAGTGGTACTTGCAAAAAGTTTTGATGGCAATTATCCGTCTTAAATTCAAAATCTCTGATTTGAAAATGATTCTGAAAAATTTAGTCAATTACTTTTCTTAATAGATGAAATGCTAATTTTTTCGCCAGACCGAGTTGAGAAATAAAATTTAATAAATATATTTTTGTAAAATATTTTGAATATTTTTATAGCTATTGAACAGAAAATGGTATTTTTGTGTTGTATTATTATTATTTTTTGTTTTAATAGAGATAATTATAATGAAATGCGAGTCAGACGTTTGCGATTTGATCCAAGTTGGGACGATTTAATTTTCAAATGATACAAAATGGCGTCTGCTGAAATGATTTTATTTGAAAATTAATTTTGTGTAGATTCTGTAGGGAGGTATTTCTCAGCTGAAATTGACAAATTAAATTCATGTCAGTAATGAATTATACTCAGAAATATATAAAATAAAAATAATTAATAATCATATATAAATAAAGTTATTAAAAAAGTTATCATTAAATTATTTTGTTTTCTTAAACTAACGGCAATTTTAAATAATTAAAATTTGCTTTATAAGGTAATTGGAATTGTTTTCATCAGAATATTACCCAATCCATCTTTTATACTCACAATTTTTCTGTTATTTTGAACATAAAAAATTTTGTTTCAATTTCAAATTCTGAATTTTCTTAAATTTTATTATTTTCGTAATTATTAAAATATTTTTAAAAAATTATTTATTTTCAATAGAAATGCTAAAGCAAGAAAAGAATTTGCATTATTTGAGTAAGAGTTTCAATTTTATGTTAAATTAATTAAATTTAAAATAATAATATAAAATAAAAATTTATATTTGAACTAAATAATAGGAAATAAATGTTTGATCTACTATCCTAGATATTTTAAGATTCTGATGTGAATGTAATTAACTTACATTTCAAGTAATTTGAAAATTTTTTAAAGTTTAAATATTTTTTAATATCATTTTATTATTTTCCCCCAGAAACATTCTAATCAGCTAAGTAATTTCCTGTACAAATTTATGTTCTGTTTTTCGGCATTCCTTTTGCTTGATTTTACAGCAAATCTATTTTACTAAAATATATTAAGCTAAATTTTTAATAATAATTAAATAATTATAATAAAATAATAATAATAATAATAATAATAATAATAATAATAATAATAATAATAATAATAATAATAATAATAATAATAATAATAATAATAATAATAATAATAATAATAATAATAATAATAATAATAATAATAATAATAATAATAATAATAATAATAATAATAATAATAATAATAATATTAATAATAATGTATATGATATAAAACCAATTTACAATTGTCATAATTATTTATTAAATAGTGAAAATCATTGTAAAAATAATCTGCCACTGCATTCAAACAACCATAACTATTTATGACAACGATAAAATTAGATTCACATTCAAACAATATTTTGATTTATTTAATTAAAGAGATATGTTTCCTGATATGTATTTGATGTAAATAGTGAAAACGGTAAAAATAATTCCCATTGTCGCAGCCCCAGTTGATCATTTTGAAGCTTTATACAATGAAATTTACGTTTGACAATTTCAATTAAGATATTACTAAATAATGATAAATTTTCTGACATTGAAATAGATAGAATTATTGAAATAAATTTACAAATAAAATAAATTCATGATAAATCTTATTCTGTAATTCTTTTCCACGTTTTTCTTTGAAATTTTTAATATTTTTAACTTCCATCAATTTCTATTTTGTTTTCTGAGAATTTAATCTAATTTATTTCTTACATTATAATTTTTCTAATAACTACATAATAAACTAAATAGGCATTTTTGAAATTTTGTTTAAATGAAATTTTCAAATGCTGAACATTAGCATTTATTCAAATATGTGAAATATTACACAAATATTATTCTATAAATATATTTCACATTATAGAAAGAATTTCAAAAAATAAAATAAAATATTAAATTAAATATTAAATTATATATTAAATTAAATCTTAATTAAATCTTAATTAAATTAAATATTAAATTAGATATTAATTTTGAGTTCGTATAATAAGAGCTTTCAAAATAACATTCAATATTTCTTGTCACTGTTGTTGTTGAAGCATTTGTGCTATTAAATATTAAATTTTGATAGAATCCTTTGCTCATTGAGTTGTCTTTCCCACAATTTGTTTTTATGATGAAGAATTTATATCCCTTTTCCTTTAGTTGATTTTTAATTTTTGATATCCTTGTGAATATCTGGATATTCCTAACTGACTTATAATACAAGAGGCGTTGTACTAAAGTTGCGTGCTTGAAAAATAATTAAACAAAACTTTGTTTTAATAAAATGTTTTAACTTTTGTACTTCATGACTATATATAAATATCTCTGGTAATAATTCCGGAAATTACAGGAACCCGGCTGGAAGTATCATTCTAAAATCATTTCGGAATACTGGAAACAGAAACTGATTTCTTTCGAGTTTTCCATTAATATTGACAAGAGTTGACTATTGGAATATTAGGACTAAATTAAAATATAATAAATGATCACTTTAGTTGGGGGCTTCAAACTTTGTTCTTTTAGCAATTTACAGCCAGGTCGCACAAATCCATGTAAGGAACTGTTGTTTAATAAACTTGATTATATACTTTATTATTGCAAAGTTTATCAATATTTCATATTAAACTGATCCCAGAAGCGCTACGAGTTCCACTGAGCCATTTGCTCTACCAGACAAATAAAAATTTAATCTAAAGCTTTTCCATTAGAAATTTAATAGAAGAAATAGAAATGCAGTTTAAGCCAATTTAGAAGTCTAATATTATTTTTTGTTTGATATTTTAGATTTTAAATCTTAAATGGCAAATCTGGCTGAATTTTTGATGAAACCTTGCAAAAATTTGTAGCAGAATAATTCCATTAAATAAATTAAAATTTTAAAATTCGGTTATTCATATAGCATCGCTGTTACAAGTATTATTTATTTTTTATTATTAATTATTATTATTAATATTTTATTATATTAATATTAATAATAATTATAATTATAATAATTATTATTACTCCATTATTATTGTATTATTATTATTATTATTATTATTATTATTATTATTATTATTATTATTATTATTATTATAAAATTTTCAACTATAAGATAGTCCTTGATAAACTATCATCCAAGATTCTGCCAAATCCGTTCGCAAAGATACCTTAACTTGGATCGAAATGTCTTTTAGATTATCATTATCAAATCCATCGTGAATTAGAACTTTGATTTTGTTTTAAACCGTTTCTGACATCTTTTTAATAATCGATTTCAAATACTTTTCTGCTTCATTAGCCGGTTCGGTCATCCATTGATCTGTTTTAATCAATAAATCTTCAGTCTCTTCTATTTCAAAAAATACAGTTTCAGGTCCAATTTCTCCAGGTTTTACTGGGCTATTGTTTGAAATGTCAACTTTACTTTGAATTTTGGTGTTTCAGTATTCAATTAAACCTTTCATGTCAATATTTATTTGATTGTTATCGTTTTCCAATTCTAATTGTTGTGATTCTTCAAATTTTACAATTAAATCCAGTAAATAAGCTTCAAATTTCATCATATAATCATTGTATTCTACAAGAAATTCCTTTATAACTAATTTCATTAAGCAATTTTTGAAGTAATTGAAATGAACTTTCAAGGTTCAGAACCTTTTATTTAATCACAATTTGAAAAATCACCAAAATCACTTTTTAAAAAAAAACTCTAAAACTTCTAGAAAAAATCACTTAATTAAATTCAAAAACTCAGAATCGATTTTATCAAATCGAAAAGCAATTCAAAACACATTGTCCGCGTCTGTGTGCGCAAACAGACACGATAATTAATCTCAGGATTGACCAGTCCTAGTAAATTTTTTGTTCTTCAATTTGTATTAAATATATTATTCGCAGCAAAAGGCTTAAATTATCATTTAATTGTTTAATATTATTATTATTGTTATTATTATTATTATCATTATTTTTTTATTTATTATTATTATTATTTCATGACATAAATTATAGAATTTGGCTTCGTAGATTATGCCAAAACCAAATAAATATATCAAATAACAATTCAGTAGAATATATATTTTTAACAGATATTCATTTATAGCAATTAATATTTTATTGTTTGTACAATTAGAAATACTTTGTTAGATTATTGAAAATAATAAATAAACAAAGTGATTTGTTTTGTTGATTATTATACAATAAAATTATAATTAAAATAAATAATCATATATAATCGTTATTTATTAACATGAGATAATACCTCATTTGTTCTTTTTTCTATAGAAGATTTTGGTTCATTTTGGATTTTGACATTGACAATTAATATATTACATCATCATAGTTAAGAGTCAAATATGAATACGATACGGATAAATGTGTGTTGTATGATTGTTTGAATTGCGCGTAATTTAATTATTTTCGATACTTCTCAATTTAATAATTAATAAAACATTTTATGACCCAGGCGTGCTATGCAAACAGTAATGATATTTTGTTAACATTGATACTATTAATGACTCTAGTATCAAACAGAAAGTAGTTCGACAACATTTTTTAGGATTTATATTAAAAATAAAAAAATAAAACTTATTAATTAACAAATATAGTTTAACAATATAAATTTTACATTGTTAGAATGCAAAGATTTCAAAATTTTAAAAATGTTATCAAAAAAAAGACTTGACAAAAGTCAAAAGTGTGACTATGGTAGTAATAAATAAAATATATAAAAATACTAGATTTTTATTTTTGACTTAAAAAAAATTTAAAATAAGAAACTGAATCAAAATCTGAAAATATAAGGAAATATATTTTAATAAAATAATATTACATTCATAAATTCTTACCTTCAAAATCTCCATTCCAATTCCTTAGGATACCAATTTCTGTCCCAAGAACAAATATTACTAATGGGACAAAATATCCTATCCTTGAGTACAACTGAAAGGACTAATATAATGAATGTATTAATTTGTCATATTTAATGCTAGTAGTTTGATATAAATACTAAAATAAAAAAGTTATTAATAATAAAAATATTTAAATGTTTAATAATAAATAAAGTTATTGCTTCAGAAATAGAACGTACTTTTAAATATTTTTGTTTAAATATTATCATATATTAATTCTAACATTTATGTCAACCGATAGATTATAACAAATTGCACAATAAAGGCTAAATCACACTCAAATTTAGTAAAATATTTTCATTATCACAATAACAAATTTTTATTAAATTTTTTTATTTTTTTCATAACTTTTATTTATTCACAAAAGTTCACATTTGAATATCAAATTTTTGTTTTGTTTAATCTTGCAAAAAGCAAATTCAGCGCGAATGTTTCTAATAATTTCTTCAAAGTCCCAATCACAAAATATTAAATTTGCGCTAAATTTATCAAAGATTTGATGTCTATTAGTCAAATGTCACACAATTTCCGCGCCCCATAGAAATTCAATTAATTATTTTATGGAAATTTTACGTTAGAATTTTGTAATTATTTTAGAATTAATTAAACGAAAATTTTATTGATAACATGATTTAGTATTTTTCATGCATCACATTTAGTTGAGAACATTTCATATATTTATTTATTAAAGCCTCTAAACGCAATAAATTCTACTAAAAAAAATTTATTCAGATAATATAACATAAGAAAATTAAAACAGCTTTAGCAAAAACTCATTAATGTTGTTTATTATTATTATTATTCTGAGATAATAATTTGAGTCTTCGTGATTTCTCTGCAAACTTTAATATTACCGCGTTCAAAGATTTTTCGTAGCCAATAATTTCATATCCATGGATAGTCATTATACACAAGCTCCGCAGTCATTTTTCGTTCATAGTCAACCTTATTCAAGTCTTTATTCTTCACAATGGTCTCTATGATCTCTCCATCCTATATGTTGTTATAAATAGCTTGAGGTCATTTTTACGAGTTAAAAAATTGAGAGATGGAAACTTTAAATATCAAATATGTCTATTTATTAAAAAGGCTAAAAGTTTTTTGACTTAAGTTTTATACCGTGTTGTAGCATCACTAATGCAATCATTGAACAGAAATGTTTTTTCTTAGAAGTACTCTATTTTCGATATCAATTGTATAAACTCTTGTTTTGTTAAGATTTTCATTTTGCAGGACTGTAAAAGAAGAATCTAAAAATGAAAAATATACTGCTCTTCTATAATATTCTTCCACAGAATGTGCTGGTAGATTTTGTTTCTGATTTACCGACTTTATTAAGCGAGCTAGGAAGGGTCTTGCCATTTATTTGCATTTTTTGATAACTGACAGATCAACATATCAAATCATCGTTTACCGATCAGAATCTTCTATAAAAATTTAAATTTTTAAAGTTTTATAAGTACTTTTTTTAATTTTTCCCTATGATTTATTTTCAATTGACAAGTGATTTTTTTTTGATTTTCAAGTAAATCACTTGAAAAAGGCAGTGACGAAAATTCGTGAATATAAAAAAACATCGATATATTTACTGATTTATAGTCAAGTATTTTAATAAATAATATTTTTAGTTATTTAAAAAAAGCAGGAAAATATCTTAAAATTAAGACAAAAAGTGTTTGTGGAATAATATTATATAATTAAAAAATATATCACCCTTTTCTTCCCCAACCATACTAAAGGGTGAATCATATAATCTGTAATCTTTTCCACATCAAATCTCACCAAATTCTTATAAATGTGAAAACGAATTAAGACTCAAGGTTTCGAATAACCACCATATTTCATTGCCTAATTGCAAATGTTATATGCAATGTCATTTTCTATTTATTACTTTGTTTATAAAATGATTTCACCTCATACAAACAAAAAAAAATATGTTCAGTATAACAATTTTACATAAATACGTTTTTTCAACTTTTTATAAAATTATAGAATTTATTTTGACATTAGTTTCCAGCTGATAATAAATAATTTTTATTTATAATTTTATTTAGTTAATTAATTTTAATTTTTATCAAAGCTTTAGTTTTTTAGATAATTTGAGGATTCTTTTGCAAATAAATATCACAATTTTGGTATAATTTCATTATTTTATTCGAATTTCATTGGATAATTTTTATACTTATAACATCTTTGAAGTTAAAACTTAAAATAAATATTATTAGTTGGAAATTTAAATTCGAAACAGTTTAAATAAGAAAATAATAATATAAAAATTAGAAAACCAAAAAAAAGATTCCAAAAATTATTTCTAAATTACATTTTAAACCGCAAGTTAAAAATTGGCTATTGAAAAATTTTATTGTTTGCATTCTATTAAATATAGAAAAACTAAAATTATTGTTAAAATTAAATTTAAAAAGAAATAATAATAATAATAATAATAATAATAATAATAATAATAATAATAATAATAATAATAATAATAATAATAATAATAATAATAATAATAATAATAATAATAATAATAATAATAATAATAATAATAATAGTAATAATAATTATTATTTGACGTATTTTTAAAAAGAATCATTAAAAAAATTAATCCTTTGATGATTTGAATATAATAAAGGAATTGTCACGAATCAGATCCTATTAAAGGGAAATTTTATTTTAATTAAAAATAAAAAAATTAACTTTCAAAAATGGAATTATATTTTATCAAGTTGTTATTGTTGTAGGACAGATGTGAGATCAAAAGTAAAAGAAGTGTACTGAGAACTTCGTGATAAAATTTAATTAAATAATAAATATATTTTATTTAAATTTATAAATTAAAACAATTATAAATATATATATATATATATATTCACTCTGTAAAACATTGAATTTAAAATGTAATTTTTTTTACGGAGAAATACAATAAACGGATATGCTTTACAACGTATTCATTGTATTATGAAATTTACGTTTACTCTTTTTTTATATTTATTTCACATTTATCAAATACGTCGAATAGTAATTAAAATTTTATTTCAATAAAATTTTTAAATTGCAAACAAATAGTTTAGTATACTCAAATTTTTCTTGATCAAGCACGACTGTAAAGCCAATATATTCTCAAAGTATATAACAAATGTTATTTTTTTAATGAACTACATTTTTACATGTAAAACTTGTTTAACTCCTTTACTCCTCTTTATATATTATTTATGTAATTTTATGATTATGATCTCAATTAAATATTTTTTTCCGAATCTCCTATTTCTAAACGAGTCATTCTTGTTGCCTTTTCTTAATATATATTTTACATCATTAAATTTAAACAAAAAGCGCACAAAATATAAGATGCAGTGCAAATGATTCGCGTGAAAAAAATGTTGCCCATATTATATTTTTTATATCAAATTTACATCAGGTTTATAAAATTTAATAAATCTTCCTATTTTAAAAATCTTTAAATTAAAACAAAATGGTCTTCGTATGAATCTTTAAATTAAAACAAAATGGTCTTCGTATGAAATCTAATAATAAAAATTCACAATTGTTATGTAAATAATATTCTATAGCTGATTTTGACGTTTCAATAATAACTATAAATAAAAGCATTAAGTAAAACAAAAATACCATATTTCTTAACAATCAATTATGCAAATTGAACAAATTAATAGAAATTTTCAGAAAAATTGAGAATAAAGAAAATATAATTAAATCCATTCAGATTTATAAATATTCAAAGGTAACTTGATAACGAAAACTTTTCACGTTTTCTTTTTTCAACATAGTAATATACTAATAATAATTGCAATAATAGTGAACACAATTAAATTTATTTTCTACGTTCAATTTAATTAATTAACTAATCCGTCATCATTAAATCATAGACCGTTACTTTCTTAGCATCTTTTGTACGTATCCATAATCACTTCGAATGAAAGCAAATCTAATCAAAGATTCAATAAAACAAATTTATTGCACATATTTTATTAATATAATTATTCTGAATTTTGCATTTTTTAAATTGTAATGAATTTTAGTAAAAATTAAAACAAGTCGAACAAGTAATAATAATCATCAAAGAAAAAAACTAATAAACAGTCAAATTACTAACAATTCTTTCTAATTTTTTTTAAAATTGACAAAGTTTAATAAAATTTTTACTTCGTAATTGGAATTGTTTTTATTGATATTTCTGGGTACTCTATTTTCAAAACCATCAACAGTGATTCTTTAGTGGAATTAAATTAAATTAAATTTTTATTGTTTCACTCCAAAAGCTGTGTGCGCCAGTTTTTTCAAGTGTTCTAAAGTTTTGTTAATTAATAATTAATAAATCTAATTTTACAGTTAATTTAACTGCTAAACCTAATCATTCCTGCTCCAGTCAGTATACAAGAACATCATGAACTAAAAAAGTGGTCATTCACCATATTTCACTTGAAGTGGTTCGGTCTTATAAATGTTCTGCAAGTTGCTTTTCATATTTCCTTCATAATTGCTCGAGAAATTTGAGCGAATGGAAACAGACGGTTATTGAAAATAATGTATCAAATATTTAAATTGATAAGGTTTCCCAATAGTAGTAAATTTATTAAAATATTTACTTACTCAATTAATCATCGAAATTTTGAAAATAAAATTCATCTTTTTATAGACAAGAATCAACAGTTAATAGTAGAAGGATTGATAAAGAAAAATGAAAGGAAATTGCAAATAATAATAATAATAATAATAATAATAATAATAATAATAATAATAATAATAATAATAATAATAATAATAATAATAATAATAATAATAATAATAATAATAATAATAATAATAATAATAATAATAATAATAATAATAATAATAATAATAATAATAATAATAATAATGATAATAATAAGTATAAAAAGATGATTGCTTGGTAGCAGCATTTATTATTTAAAACAATAAAATGATAATTTAAGCCTTTTGCTGCAAATAATGTATTTAATGAAAGAATTTTCGACTATAAGATAGTCCTTGTCAATCTCCTGGAATTTAGCAGTGTTCTTCCCCAAAATACCCTTCAATCTTTCTTTTATTTCCTTTCTCTTAATTCTCATTGGTTGTAAATATAATGAATTGTTATATTTACAACCATATTTTTACAACAATTATTTATAACTAATTCTCTTAATTAATTAGCTAATATAAATTAACAATTCTTTTCATTTAGGCGTGGTTTGATTAATTATAAAAATGCACAAAAAATCTTTTTCTAATTTCGGATTTATTTTTAATTTATTTTTATATCATTTTGTATTTATGAAATTAAGTGTTTAACAAATGAGTTTTTCTAGTTATTAAAATTGAGGAAGGGGTTATATAACAAGAGAAAAATAAATAAGGATTTTATAGTAAATTTATTTTTTAACAATATATTCATTTACATCCGAAGATGAATTAAAATAAAAAATACGCTGTGAAAATGGTATAGATTGACATAAAACTGTTGATTTTAAAACGGTAATTTATTCATTAGTTTTCACAGACATAGCCATGAGTCGTTTCCATCACTTCGTCCCCTCCTTTAAACCGCAGGAAACATTCCTATCAGAAAAGTATTTCTCTAGTAATGATGGCCAGTAAACTGTGAAATTTTCATCTCTCCTTCAGTTCGAAACGATTATTAAATTAGGGAAAATGTGAAAATACGGTATCAAATTCTACTAATATTTAAATTTTCTCTAGAAGTATTCCAATTTTCAAATTATATCAGACTTGATTATGTGCATAATTTGGAAATTATATTTTAATCCTATAATATTATTTTAGCATTTTTAAAACTGTAATAATAATAACAACAACAACAACAATAATAATAATAATAATAATAATAATAATAATAATAATAATAATAATATTAATAATAATAATAATAATAATAATAATAATAATAATAATAATAATAATAATAATAATAATAATAATAATAATAATAATAATAATAATAATAATAATAATAATAATAATAATAATAATAATAATAATAATAATAATAATAATAATAATAATAATAATAATAATAATAATAATAATAATTGAAATTTCGCTGAAACTGTTGTTTATGAACTGTTTTGAAAGAGGTGAAATTATTTATTTGAGGGATAAATTATTATCCTGGTGCTGTTAAGATAATTTAAGCGAGTACAAAGTAGTGTCAGCTTACTTTCGTATTCTCTGGGTGCCCCAAAATAATTCCCACTTGCTTACGCAACTCTTTCATCGACTTTGCGATCGTTGTGCTACACAGGAGCCATCGATCTCTTGCAGGCTGAGATAAACAGCAGGGATTAACAAATCCATTGTCTTATATCTGTACAATAGTTGTAAATTATTGTTTTGTAAATTGTTAAATAAAAGTTTCATAAAAAGAAGGAGTTTGTTCTTTATTCATCATATTAAATTTTATACGCGCAACCACATTAAATATATTATATTTATACCTATTTTTATTTATTGGAGTCATTGTGTTGAGATCAGTAACCCCCGCTTTTCGATCTTAACATATTTTTCAATTTATTATTAAAATTAATTATATATAGTAAATTTCTGAAAATTATAAAGATTATGTTTATTTCGAGATAATATTCAAATTTCAAGAGAAGCTGACCTGCTGGTTTTTCAAAAAATTGTTTATTAAGTAGAAAATAGTCATTTTATGCCATTTGTCAAATTGTTAAATCTATGGAAAAATATTTTCAAATTATAATTATATGATCCTAGATAAAAACATTTTCGTGATCGCTCAACTAAATTCTTAAGGAATTTCAATTGAAGACTTTAATGAAGTAGTTCCCAACCTGTGGGTCATAACCCCAATAGGGGTCACCTGAAACCTAAAAAAATTAATTTTTTAAATAAAAATGAGGCATAATTGATGCATATATCAGAAACACTTACAATATTTTAAAAAATGAGGTCTTCTGAGAATTTAAAAAATAATATAATGAGATTTTTGAAAGTAAAGTTTTTATGAAATTATTTTTAAAGATAATTTTTTTTTGTTAACTTTTTGTTACTTTTTGTTAATTCTTATGTAAAATATATATATATTAAATTAAAATTTACATATTTTAACAAGTTTTAATTTAATTTAATTTAGTTGAATGTTGATGGAGGGTTTATGTTTTTTAATAAAGAGTTTCTACGGTGAATCTTTGTAACGTATTTTTGAACACATCTTGTAATATTTGGCATTTTCCTAGACAATAAGACATGTAAGATTATCAGATCTTACATTCGCAGTCCACTGAACTCTATAAAAACGTTTGTTTTTCATTTAAACATGTCTATTTATTTGATATCTTCTAATTTGTAGCTTTAACATTGATATGACGTCACTGAAAAGTGTAAACTCTTTTTTAAAATGGTGTTGTCCATTCTAAAATAAATAAAATAAAATTAATAAAAAAATAAATAATAAAACTATAAAAACGTTTGTTTTTTCATTATAAGATGATGATTTATTTCATATCTTTTATTTCGTTTGATATTGATCACTTTTATTATATTTTAATAGTGAATCAATTCCATCAAATCCATTTGCATTTAATTTGCATTACAAATTTCATTACACCGGATGGGGTCCCGATGCTGCAGTGCCCGGATATCTATATACAACCTTTAAAAAATCACTTTATTTACAAACTCAATATCGAGATAAGAAATCCGATAACAGCAGGGACGAATCTAGATTTTTGGGGGCCCAGGGCTTAAAAATACCTACACGTTTCAAAAAAAATTGTTTTCTTTTTCTTTATTGGCTTTGACTCACGCCTTCGTCATTGACTATAAAAAATTTTAAAAAATAAAATGAAAATGGCCCTGATCGTTCCTTGAGGTAATTAAGTGATGAAAATTAATCACGTTTTAATGTTATATATTATGTTTTGTTGATTTTTAATAAATATTAGTAAATTTGTGTTTTAAATTTTTTGTGTTTCGATCTTTTCTCTTATAAGCCGCGCTTGGTATAGAATATAATAGGTATATGTCCGAGAGGTTGGGGCCCCTTGCGGATCTCGTCATAGAAAATAGCACTATATTATCACGTAAAATCAAAAATGCATTCAAAAGCTTATTCATAAATGAATTTTAATTAAATTATTATTAATTGTTTTACAATAACTTCAACACGTTATATTTTATTTCATTTATTTTTCAAATTTTTTTGAAAAATTCATTTTAAAAATTTTTTAAGTTTCTTTTAAAGAAATTAATTAATTTTTTTTTAAATATTTTGTTTTTAAATTTTCGATTAAATAATTTTACCGAATTTAATTGGGAACTTTATTCAATATTTCCATCTCTCTGGTTATTTGGATAATTCTTTAAATATTTTGGGATTTTTTGAGAAGAATTGATGAAGAGTGTAAATGTTTGACTTCTAAATACTTTGTTTTTTTACTTGTTTCGGCTTTTTGTTACCATGATGGAGGGACCTTTAGATAAAGGAGTTCTAAATAATAATGGTTAGAATTTATAGTTTAGGAGTTCAGTAGGAATTCATTATTAAATACTTCTTTTATATCCCATCAAACGCAAAACATTATAATTATTATTAAATGATCACTTAACAGGTAGAAATGAGCTCTGGGCACAATCGGTAAGGAAATGTCTTTCAAGTCTTTCTGGAATTGGAAAACCTTTTAAAAAGTTTTCATAATTTTTTAAAAATCAAATTTTAACTTTAAACATTAATTTTTATTATTTGAAAAACGATAACGATAATAAATCATTTTGCCTATCAATTGTTATTATGTTCATTATTTAATATAAACAAATCAAAATTTATTAAAAGTTTTATTATTGGTATAAACGTATTTAAAGTGTTAAAATTTGAAGCAAACGTAAATAATTACGAAAATTAACAAAGGATTTATTTTATATTTATAACTGAATTTATTTATTTTTCTGAACATTTTTACGAGTATTAATATTCCCAGTTTTCTAAGAAATATTATCGATTTTCCTTCTTGGTTTGTTGGAATTTGAATTATTTATGAGAATTTTGTTTTTTTCAGTTAAGAAAAAAATCATTAATTAATAAATTAAAAAATGTTTATACTTAAAATTTTGTTTTAATTCAATAATTTGCATTTCTATCGAAATTAAAACAAATGTTGTCGCCCAAAAATCAACAGATTGGACAGTTTGGTCAACAATACGTTAAAATCAAACTATATTAGAAAGTGAGCAAAGAAATTCGTTTTGATGATATTTGATATTTTGGTAAACATTGATAGCCGGGAATGTAAACAAATCAAGTGACACTTTCTAATACTATTTTATACAGCCAGACACTAAATTTGCTGAATTTCTTTGAATTTAATTTAGGAATTTTGGATTGTTTTACTAAAATACTTATTAAGATTTCAATTGTTTCAGAAGAAAATAAAATTACAGTAAATGATATTTACATATTTTCAAATAATAATAATAATAATAATAATAATAATAATAATAATAATAATAATAATAATAATAATAATAATAATAATAATAATAATAATAATAATAATAATAATAATAATAATAATAATAATAATAATAATAATAATAATAATAATAATAATAATAATAATAATAATAATAATAATAATAATAATAATAATAATAATAATAATAATAATAATAATAATAATAATAATAATAATAATAATAATAATAATAATAATAATAATAATAATAATAATAATAATAATAATAATAATAATAATAATAATAATAATAATAATAATAATAATAATAATAATAATAATAATAATGAAATACCTGTACATGTAACTTCTTGGTATTTATGTCGATTTAGAGCTCACGAAAATGGAATACAAATCTCAGTCAAATTTTGACATGGCAAATGGGAGAAACCTAAGGATTTAAATTCATTCGACTTTAGAAATGAACTTGAAAATGTTTCAAGTTAAATAGAAATAAAATTTTTATGTCAAAGAATTATGACAATTTGCTCGGATCAAATACTAATAATACAAATATTAAATATTTATGATAAGTGAATTCAAATTTCTAAATATATATTTGTTTATAATCAAGAATACAAAAATTATATATATATATATATGATAATATAATTTTAATTCTTTTTGAATAATTGAATTTTAACATTTTACTTTTTTTAGGTTAACAAGGCTGTTAAATAATTATTAAATAATTAAATAAGATTTTTCTTCATTTTTCTTCATTTATTAGTTTTAATCAGTACAAAAACATGGCATGAGTTAATGAGAAAATAATTATTTAAACAAAATGCAAAATTAATATTATTTTATTTTGTCATTATTATTATTATTGTTATTATTATTATTTCTACATATCGAAAAAATGATTTTTAATAAAAACGTCCCTCAACATTCAATCAACAATGAATTTATTGAGATTATATAATTAATCATTAAATCATAACTATTTAGTCACTATTATTATTTATGCTTCCGTATAAAACTTCGGACAAAGATTATGATTGCAAACTGATGAGGATAATTTCTTTGAAATACATTTGCTTTGTTTTGTGTCTTGATGTTTCTATTATTATTATTTATGATGATATTTAAATAACAAAATTAAATAATTGTTAAATTAATAAAATGACCGGGAGGAAATCTTTTAAATTAAGTAATTATCGTTTCAGAATTCTGAGAAACAGACATGAGGAAATGAAATTGAAAATTGGAAGTAAATAACAAAATCAATAAAATCAATACGTAAAGGTCAACAAGTGCAAATTGAAAAGAGAATGCAAATATAAATCGGAAAATAAAATTCTTTATATTGGCAGCTTGGTCAAGATAACGAATGGAGCTTTCCTTTTGAAAACTAAAAATGAAAATAAATTTGCATATCTCATTAAATAACGTAAATTAGTAAAATGTAGGAGATTGATTGAAACAAAAAAAAACGAAAACAACATTGAACTATCTCTAAATACCAGCAAATAACAACTTAAAGAAAGAATGAAGACAAATGGAGTAGGGCAAAAGAAAAAGAGACGAAATATTTGAGGAAAACTACAGAAGTGGAGAAATACTAAACTGAATTTTCTATAATTTGAAGGAAACAAGGTTTAAAGAAAGTGAAAAGGAAGTTAAAGTAACAAGCCAATTAGTGCGAATATATCGAGGTGTTCAACTTAGAGGGAGTTTAGCGATCATTGAATTGAACTATTACTGATTGTGTGTTGTCATTAGCACCGAATTTTGAGTTTTGCGTGGTGAAACATTTGTGCAATTGTTTTAGCAGAAATCAAATCGATTGTAATTGTAATATACAATAAATATTGGTAACATATATAATCTGTCATTGCTGTTTATATATCAAGACACGCATGGAGTCAGATCAATAATTGGTAATATTAAATTTCACTGACAATCCCAAAATTTCTATTATTATTATTATTATTATTATTATTATTATTATTATTATTATTATTATTATTATTATTATTATTATTATTATTATTATTATTATTATTATTATATTATTATTATTATTATTTGATTAATTCTGACTACTGGTGTCTGTGTGCGCACACTTATTCTCACCTATGTGCAGGCGCGATTAGTCGAGTTTTTGGATTTTTATTGTGATGCTTAATTATCTATCGCGTATGTGTGCGTGTTGATTCTTGATTTTTTGTTTGTCGATTGGGTACGCACACAGACGCAAGGCAATGTATTATTTTTTGAATTTGCAAATTGGAGGTACATGTTTTTTATTTTTGTTTGGTCGAATCAATTTAGTTTTCTAGATGGTTCGAGTTTTTTTGGAAATAAAAGTTATGGAATTTATGAGTTTTAAATGATTTACAAAATAATTTGATGCTTATATTGGTGATGATGCTGTATTTAAGAGAGATGCCGGAGATAGTGGGATATATTTTTGTCAATTTATGAAGTTTACGCGTTGACTCATGCAATTTGCCCAATGGATTTGAATGGAAGAGACACTTCGGAGTGTCTAATGAAAATCATGACAGACAGAATACAATTTTATAATTACTGCCGAAAGAGAAATTGTTCAAGATATTAAAGAAAAACTGTGTTACATTGCTTTTGATTTTGAGCAAGAAATGCAAACTGCTGCATCTTTATTATCACTTTAGAAAGTTATGAACTACCAGATGGTCAAGTTATTACCATTGGCAATAAAATATTTAGAAGTCCAGAAGCTTTGTTCCAGCAATCATTCTTGAAAATGTAAATTGTTAGTATTCGTAAGAAATAATGAAACAATAATGAAATGTGATGAAAATACTCGTAAAGATTGATATAACAATACAGTATAATCAGGTGGTATTTAATTTTCGGAATCAACCAATAAAATCTTTGTAAATTTTTTTAAAAAAGAATTTAAATTAATAAATTAACCATTCAAAACATCTTGAAACATCAACAATCCACTGCACTTGATTTATTATCCAAATTATTTAAAAACATTCAAACACAAGTACTCACATCATTTTACACATAAATCCTTTCATAATATTTTTTTATACATAATTTATAACAACTTTCAAAAGAAGTTCAATGACTCGTATTAGTTGGTTTTCTATAAATCTCTGTCTCAGTGTTTTTTTACGCTGTATTAACAAGTTCAAAAACTCATTCTCAAAAAATTATTATTATGCCAAGACGACTTTTAATACTTCAGATTTTTGAATATTATTTATAATATTATTTATAAGAAAGAATTTTTTTTCTAAGCTTGCCAATCGTTAATGCGAATGAGGAACCCATAGTGACTCTATATCTGTTGATACCATTCACTATTCGAAAGAAAATTGATTTTTGAAGTAGCAAATTCAAGAATTTCACAAAATGCTCTTTCATAACAATTTTGATATTCAGAAATGTTTTCATTCCATAACAAGCAACATCAATCAATAGTTGCAACCAATGGGATCTTAGTTAACTGACTACAAGCATCACACGAAACCATATTCTCATCCACGTTGTCTTTTTAACTATTTAATACAGGAAACAAATTCAAAACTAACTTTACATTCAAACTTTGATTTCATTATATTTTACACTGAATATTATCAATCATCGATAAATAGGTCTCAAAAGTACATCCTTTTTATGGATATTTGAAAACCCAAAAATTTTTGCTGATTGTGACCCACCTTGTTGGGCAAATAGATTCAGTCACCTTTTCATCAATAAGTTTCTTCTTAATTAAATCACGTAGTATATTCGCAACAAACTTTCCTCCTTAAGAGGAGGCACTATTCTCTTCCGAAAATTGTCTATTTTCACAAAATGGAGAAGTATAGAAGACATATTTCAACTTATTTAAATATACCTTTTCATAAGAATAAAAATAATAATTATTATTATTAATAATAAGTCTTGTAAAAATGAAATATTATTATTAAACCTTAAGGCTTAAGATGTTTCCTAAAATTAGGGTGTTATGTTTATTATTAATATAATAAATAACTCATTTAATGTTAAAATTAAATGAAAATTTTATTGTAATTTTATTGAAATAAAAAAATTAAAAACCGCAGGGGATAAATATATTTTCCTGTGACAATATCAGTTTACTAATATTGATTTCTTTGTTTTATCAATTAAAAAGTGCTCTTGTCGACTCAAGGAAAAATCGATATTTATTATTAATTGATGGAGAAAAACTTAGAATTTCTAATCGATAAACAAAAATAATAATAATGACTAAAATAAAAGTCGTAAAATTTAAAAATAAAAAAATATCGATTCAATTCATAAAAAATACATTCGAGAAAAGTTTATTGAAATTTTGTGAGGGATAAATTTGCATAAAATCAACCCGAAGCCAGACAAATTTTTACAAAAGATTCACTTCTAATCAATGGATCAATAAATTTCATATTCGATCAAATCATTCATTTGATTCTGATCCATTGGTTCAAAATTATTGGTTACCATAATTAGTCACACTTAACAATTTTAACAATTATTATTATTATTATTATTATTATTATTATTATTATTATTATTATTATTATTATTATTATTATTATTATTATTATTATTATTTAAAACAATAAAATGATAATTTAAGCCTTTTGCTGCAAATAATGTATTTAATGAAAGAATTTTCGACTATACGATAGTCCTTGTCAATCTCCAGAGATTATTATTATTATTATTATTATTAGAAAAGACTTTGGAGACATATAATTTATTAATATCAAAAAAACTGATTATCTCTCCGGAGGAAGTAATTAAATTGTAAGTATCTTGAGCAAGATACAAACATGCATCAATAACACGATATTACACCTTTGACATTCCGACATAAATAAATCAGACATACGAATTGAACATGCAATAATATTATTTCAAACAGATATTATTCCAGTATTCCTACAATTATTATTATTATTATTATTATTATTATTATTATTATTATTATTATTATTATTATTATTATTATTATTATTATTATTATTATTATTATTATTATTATTATTATTATTATTATTATTATTATTTATTTTTTTTTTTTAATAATTGTGTACTCCAATTTCAAAGGAAGCAGATGAAATTCAGATGCCTTACAAATTCAATAACAGAAAAGCTGTAAAAACCCAGAAAATTCACAATTTATTACTAAACAATAAATCATTTTAACCAGTTTAAAAATATCAATCTTACCACAAAGTTTGCCAGTAAAATCCGATAAAAAAATGAAGCCCAGAAAATTGGTTTTAAACACTGTCAAAATCTGTCAGTTTCATCACATAATAAAAAATGCGTTTCGTGGGCCTCCGTGCAAAATTGATCTGATTTGGGCAAGATAATAAATAGCTTATATGATCACCCATTGATAAGGCTGGATTTGAAATATTTGGAAAGTTATACAGGAAACAAAATTTCTTGTTAATTTTTATCATCAGATTTTTCTGTATTCATTTAATTTTTTATATTTTTTTAAAAAAATTGATGAGAGAATTTTATGGCGCTTCAAATGTGAAAATATTTCTGCTTTCAAAATTTCTATTTTGTTAGTTTGTGGAATTAACTTTCATACCTTTCTGTATTAATAAATTTGTCAAAGACTTTATGAGCATTAATTGTTTATTATTTAAGTGCAAAAGTGGTAAGAACCAATTTACTAACGTTAATAATAATAATAATAATAATAATAATAATAATAATAATAATAATAATAATAATAATAATAATAATAATAATAATAATAATAATAATAATAATAATAATAATAATAATAATAATAATAATAATAATAATAATAATAATAATAATAATAATAATAATAATAATTATATAATAAATAATTTTATCATATCGACACAAAATAGGTAATGCAAAGTTTCAAAATTCATTAGAATAATGAGAACTGTAGAACTGATGGATAATGCGATGTAATTATGATGACATGTGTCTTTTATGCTCACGAATTAAAATGGAAAAAATATTGATAAATTCAAAATTAATGAATTAATTAAAACAAACAAATTCATTAATTAGTAAAAAATTTTAATTTATTACAGTGCATAACAATCGTTCACATATGTAAATATAAAAATATTCCATGTCTAACTTCTATTAATAAATTTATTTATAATAATAATAATAACTATTATTATTATTATTATTATATTATTATTATTATTATTATTATTATTATTATTATTATTATTATTATTATTATTATTATTATTATTATTATTATTATTATTATTATTATTATTATTATTATTATTATTATTATTATTATTATTATTATTATTATTATTATTATTATTATTATTATTATTATTATTATTATTATTATTATTATTAATATTATTATTATTATTATTATTATTATTGTTATTATTATTATTAATACATTAAATAAAACTTTCAATATTAATTATATTATTAGATGTAAGCTGTCAACAATAATGGAATAATTATATTTCAATTGAAAAGTATTAGTTTACAAAATAATTTATCGTTACTGATAATTTTATACAAAAATTAAATAATCTTTAATCCGATTTATGAGTTTATTTTTGGATTTTTTATAATGATTTAAAAACTAATTCTACTGCTTTTTATTTTTGTTGTAATCTATTCGTATAAACAGCCTAGATAATTATTTTTCTTCATTTCAAAGCTAATTTTTTTCTATTTAACCAAGATGTTTGAGTTATTATTTCGTCACAAGTGCTTTTTAGCATCATTTGAAAAAGCAGTTTGTGTTTAATATGTGAAAATAAATACTAAGCCATAGTCCAAATAAAGATAATTGAAATTTCCAAGGAAAACTGATCAGAGCTGAACAAAAAGGTGTTTAATTAATAAATTAATTAATGAATAATTAATGTCTTTCAAAATTTCATTTATTAGTTTTTTAATCAAACACTTTTTGTAAAATATTTCATTATAATTTTCTCAATTTTCAAAAATAAATTTTATCAACAACCCTAAACAAATTTATAAAATAAATAATAGTGAAAAATGAAATAATAAATTGCAATATATCAGAATTGGAAATTTTATTAAATCTTTTACTTTCTGAAATAATTTTCATTTCATTTAATAAAACAATATCAAGTTCTTATATAATTTTCTTAATTCTAAATAAATCCGAAACCTCAATGCAAATTTATTGAAAGTCTCCATTACTCACGTGCAACAAACCCCTAGGCAGGATTTCCGATTGAAATAGTTTGAAGTTATCAAATAAATCTGATTCCTCCGGTTAAAATAATGCAAAGTTGAAATATTTAATGAAAAAAATATTTGAATATTCTATAAATGATGATTAAGAAATTAATTCTCGTGAGGGTTGGTTCCCCTTTCAATAAGTTCACTAAGCGGACTAATCATAGAATGAAATTGATGTAAACACGCAGCTAATGGCACTGGTAAATATCAGGTTGACATTGCTACGTATACCTATCTGAATGAATTTTGTTTTGCAAATGATTTCCCTTCATTTCTCAACGAAAATATTTCTCGAGTTGAACTTTTCTTGACAAACAATTCATTTATATATATGTAAATAAATAAATACGTTTTCTTTAAATCAAAATTATTAAAACTCATTTCTGTATGAATTGCAAAACCCTATTTATTCTCTTTCTTGAACAATGAGAATATATATATATATATATATATATATATATAGCCTTGAGGTTGATATTTGTCTTTCTAAGAAAAGTTAATATTGCGACAAAATACAACAAGATGGAAACTTCAAATTGGATCATTATCAAAATTATTGTAAAACAGATTTTTTCTACAAGTTGGTAAAGCTTCCTTAAGAACGGATTCCTTTAATGGAATCTGGTGGGTGAATGATACTTTATTTCACAATTATTCGGTTTTATATATTTATTATTATTATTTATTTGATTTCTTTTGGAGTGGAAATAGGTATAAAATTTGCATTCCTTTACATAGATAATAAAGAATTATTTAATAAAAAAGATTTTGATGATATAATCACTAAATATAAAAATTTAAAAAACTCTTAGGTATTATTATTATTATTATTATTATTATTATTATTATTATTATTATTATTATTATTATTATTATTATTATTATTATTATTATTATTATTATTATTATTATTATTATTATTATTATTATTATTATTATTATTATTATTATTATGGATTACTTTTCGGGAAATTTATTGTATTTGTTTCAAATGTTGTTGGGCGGCAGATTAATTTTTAAGTATAATATTTTTGAGTTTTTATTTCCATATTAATATTGAGTGTAGTAAAGTTTAACTGAAAATGGCCGATGAAAATGAAAATGAATTATATGATGTTATGGAAGATAATTGGAAACGTGAAAGATTGAATTTGCATGATGATGTTGAAAGTTATTCAAACAGTGATAACCATTCTGGTAGGAGATTAACTATTTATGTCGGGAATTTGCAATGATGGACAAATGATCAAAACCCGATATTACAGATGTCCTTTAGCTTAAATTTCATGAAAATAGACAAAATGAATAGTCAGAAAAATTTTGTGTATTGGTATTTAATTATGTTAAATTTATTAAATTTATTAATCTTTTTCATCACACATTAAAGAAATTTCGATAAAGTTTGCAATTCTTCATAAATTTTTATAATTTTCTAGGGTTGCAGTTTAAGGGGGCCATTTGAAATTAATTTTTTTTATGAAATACAAGTCAATTAACTGAAATAATCAAATATTATTATGAATTATTCCATTTAATTTAAATTTTCACTTTTGGAATTTTTTGATTAAATTTCCGCCATTAAAATATTTTCTTTAGAAATCATTAATTGCCAAAATTCAAATGAATTAAAACAAACGTGAAAAAAAATCTGTGCATAAATTATTCACTTAGCTTTTTATCAAACTGGATATTTTCAATTGGAAACCATCAAATGCAAATTTGAACAAACGAAAGCCTTTTTTCTCCTAAATTTGTTTCACTCTTAAATATTCAAAGTAATTTCCTTTGTGAACGCTGCCGTAATTTAAATTTTAGAGCTGTTTGAAACCGATGTCTATTTTAATATATTATTAAATTTATAAAACAGGTTTAAGATTTCAATTGATATTTTAATAGAAAAATAAAATTATTAAATTTTGTTTAATGAAATGAATATTTTTTGTTTTTATAATGGTTTAACATTCGAATTAAATTCACGATTTCATTAAATTACTTTTAAAATACATTGTTTGACAGTCGTAAAAACTCATTATAAAACTGTTAATATTTGATATCAAGTTTTAAGATTAATATAAAAAATAAAAGAAAATATTACATAATCGATTATTTTATTCTTATAATTCTTGTAATATTTAATAAAAATTAAAAAAACGCTTTGAACTTTTGAAACAACCCAATATAATTTTTATGTACAATAAATTAAAAGAGAAAGAAAAATATTTTATTTGCTTGATCTGTGAACAAAATGTATTAATAGATACAGAAATTCACATTGCGATCATTTACAATTGATAACTGAGAGAAGATTTCAATAAAAGTTTAAGAATGAAGGTTTAAGGTAATCTGAAGCAATACTTGTTTAAAAACATATCTTTATATTGGTTCCTTGCTTTTTCTCTTTCTTTCTATATTACTTTCATTTTTAATTTTTGTTTATTATTATTATGATTATTATTATTATTATTATTATTATTATTATTATTATTATTATTATTATTATTATTATTATTATTATTATTATTATTATTATTATTATTATTATTATTATTATTATTATTATTATTATTATTATTATTATTATTATTATTATTATTATATTATTATTATTATTATTATTATTATTATTATTATTATTATTATTATTATTATTATTATTATTATTATTATTATTATTATTATTATTATTATTATTATTATTAATATTATTATTTTATTATTATTTTTTTTAATTATTATAAAACTTAAATAAACAAAATAATTATCAAATAAATGAATCTTTTTGATTAATAATTTAAATGTAATTTTTTTCTTTATTTCAACGAAATACAAACGAAATAATTTAATTAATTAAATATTTATGAAATTATACAATTCGTTATCAAATAATTTCTAATCATAATCGAATAAAGTGGAATTCTTTCGAGTGTTCCATTGAAGTAAACCTCATGAAAATTGTGGAAAAAAATTAATTTTTATCCATTCCCTTTTTGCGAAAGGAATGAACTGATTGCTTAGGATTTTGAAAAAATATATTTTAATGCATGAATAAATCTTTTAGTAAGCATCGTCAAATTTATTTTAATTTAAATTGAAATTAAAAGATTAAAGATTAAGATTTTATTTATTTAATAAAGATTATAAATCTGTTTGAAAGAAGTTTGCAATAAATCATCAATTTTGTGAGTAAAATATTTTCTGATTTCTTTGGTGAATTCTATAAACATTTAAGGATTTGGTCAAATAAATCTTCAAAATGGTGTTTTGAATGTTCTCCCACTTTCCCTTTTATTGCAATATGAAGGAAACTAGTTAATTGCCATACAACGAATCTGTTATATCCTCATAACTCCAATGGGATAAGTTTTAAGTGAACTATTATTAAGGTGCTTTTCTTTTTGGGGGTATTTATAAACTTTTATATAATTGAAATGATGACATCATATCTATTATAGTTTTTCATTATACTTCTATAATAGTCATTGATATATTGCTTAGCTTGTTCATTTTCTCAATTTATCCTATTGCTTAGAACGGATACATTACATAACATATTTATTAAAGAAGACTCGATTAACCACATACATTTTAATATATAAACTGTCCATGAGACTTGTGAATGTCTTTTGTATAAATATAGCTTATTATTATTATTTTTCGGGGCACAAACTTTACTAGATTTATAATAATTATTACTAACAAAAATATTAATCATGAAACAAAGGTGAAGCTAAATTTTTTAGTGCAATAGAAAGTATTGTAAATAATTAACGAATTCATATTCTAAAACGGAGCCAGTAAAACAAAAAAATATCAAAACAAAGATTGAAAAAAAATATTACGATGATTTTATTTTATATTCTAAAATGATTTATATTTTTTAATTTTCATTATATTTAACTTGATTTAGCGAATCATAAATTATGATTTTCTTTAGATAATTTATTTCTTATTATTGTTGACAAAATATCTGTATAAAAATTAAAATGCGACGATTTTCTTTATTCTAAAAAGTTTTTGGCAGATTGTTTTGATATATATCAAATCAGTTACAAAAATTAATATTACTTAATTTTAATAATAGTAAAAATAATAATAATTATAAAAATAATAACAATAGTTATGATGATAATAATAATAATAATAATAATAATAATAATAATAATAATAATAATAATAATAATAATAATAATAATAATAATAATAATAATAATAATAATAATAATAATAATAATAATAATAATAATAATAATAATAATAATAATAATAATAATAATAATAGTAATAATAATAATAATAATAATAATAATAATAATAATAATAATAATAATAATAATAATAATAATAATAATAATAATAATAATAATAATAATAATAATAATAATAATAATAATAATAATAATAATAATTTATTAAAAAGAGAGCTTGAAGAATAAGTAAATATATCGATGTTTTGATACTCACGAATTTTCGGCACTGCCTTTTTTCAAGTGATAATAATAATAAATAGATAAAAATGCGAACAAAATATAAAAGAAATAAAACAATATTATTTTCAAGTTAAATTAAAATTGGTAATAAAATTGGTAGGATACGTAAATTGATTCTAGAAATATTGATGAAGATATATATGAAAAGATGAGAAAAAAGAAAAGGTAAATACTTTTTCTGGCAGTCGGGAAATGCATGCCAAAAAATTGATGCAACTTGTCAAATTAAATTCATTTCCATATTAAAATTAATAAATTTAATATATATTCTAAGTAATTTAATCATTTTATTTTTAAATTTTGTAAATCATAAGTTAGAAATGTTTTAATAAATAAATTACTATTTTATTTATTATTTTAATTAAATTTGAATCAAATATGTAAATCTGAATCCTTGAAGTACAAAAGATTATATTAAATTTTTCAAAGGTTTTCTGGGTATATGATATTTGTTAAGGTCCATACAAAAATGAACTTGTAAAAGTTATTTGTTTTATTAGTAGTGTTTTAAAAGAAATTATGATTCAAACAAAAAATAAAATAGTAAATAACTTTTGTTTTCTCTAACTGATTTTGATCAAAGTATTAAATTGCCTTTTATTTATGCATATATAATATTAAATATGAATTTTTTTATGTTAATGTAAACTCATTAATGTAAATATTTATGATAATCAATGTCCTTTGTGAATTCATTATTGTACTTATAGTGATGGTGTAACTTTTTATCAAACAGCAAGTCTCGGCAAGAAGATGAGTACAAATAAAATGTAGAGAAAATATACGGTAATACTTACATTATTATCCATTATTAATTGATAACATATTTCTATTCGTTTTTTGAAAAAAAGAAATTTCTAAAGTTGAAGAGTGGAAAATTTCATAGACGATTTCATTCAAACAAATTATCAGATTTTCCCATATACTGCATTCACTGAACGGCATGTAAAGAATCAGCTCAACTCAGAATTTGACACATTCTAAAGTTATTTTTTGTACTTCAGAATTTGCTTCAAAATCAAGAAGTTAAAATTTTTATTATATACAAAGCATAAAGGTCTCGGTGATGTCAAATTATTTTAAAATATGGAAAATAATGAAAATTGAAAATAATTTAAATATTAATGATCAATTATTAGGTTGTTTGAATCGACGAATCGATATGTGCCAACCAACTTTAAGTTTTATGTGTTCTTTAAAAGAAACCCTCGACAGACCTTCATGGCTTTGTGTGAATCCTTGTTAATAAAGTTTTTATTTGTTTAAAATGTATTTTATTGATAAATGGTGGAATTATATTGTTTATAATAAATTTATTCCTCTATCGGCTTACTAGAAAATTTTATTATTTCCGTATTAAGAATATTGTCACTCAGTAAACTTTATTCTGCGCATTTCACTCTCTCACCTCTCCACATTGCAACGAATTAAATTCAAATCATTACAAACACAATAATTTTTTATAAAATAATTACCTAAATTTCTCATTGTCAAAACAGGAAGAAAATTTTCCATTTTATCAGTTCTAAAATTAAATAATAACGAATTAATTAATTCCAAAAATTCCTCAAAGTAAATTTAATGAATTGTTCGTGTGATGTTGATGGATTTTAAAAATCATATTTTTTATTTATATTCCATTGAAATTAGATTTATTTTTTAATTATTAATGTTTTCTATATTTTTTAATTTTATAATAAAAAAATTCTTTTTTTTTGAATTTTTAAATGGTACTTTTATGATCTTTTAAATACCAAATTAATAATTAAAAAATAAAATTAACATAATCACATTAAACTTAAACCCTATTCAATGTTAAATTCAGTTTGTATAAAAATGTATATATCAATAATATATCAATAAATTCGTAATAATATTTTCAGACAAAATAATTAATAAATTAAAAATAAAATTAACATAATCAATTTAAAATAAAATATTAAATTAGCAATAAATACTAATGAATGTAGATAGATAAAAAAATAATTATTATTATAATATTAATAATAATAATAAAAATAATAATAGTATAAAATGATGATTGCTTGGTAGCAGCATTTATTATTTAAAACAATAAAATGATAATTTAAGCCTTTTGCTGCAAATAATGTATTTAATGAAAGAATTTTCGACTATACGATAGTCCTTGTCAATCTATCTTATAGTCGAAAATTCTTTCATTAAATACATTATTTGCAGCAAAAGGCTTAAATTATCATTTTATTGTTTTAAAAAATAATAATAAAAATAATAATAATAAAAATAATAATCATAATAATAATATTAATAATAATAATAATAATAATAATAATAATAATAATAATAATAATAATAATAATAATAATAATAATAATAATAATAATAATAATAATAATAATAATAATAATAATAATAATAATAATAATAATAATAATAATAATAATAATAATAATAATAATAATAATAATAATAATAATAATAATAATAATAATAATAATAATAATAATAATAATAATAATAATAATAATAATAATAATAATAATAATAATAATAATAATAATAATAATAATAATAATAATAATAATAATAATAATAATAATAATAATAATAATAATAATAATAATAATAATAATAATAATAATAATAATAATAATAATAATAATAATAATAATAATAATAATAATAATAATAATAATAATAATAATAATAATAATAATATAATAATAATAATAATAATAATAATAATAATAATAATAATAATAATAATAATAATAATAATAATAATAATAATAATAATAATAATAATAATAATAATAATAATAATAATAATAATAATAATAATAATAATAATAATAATAATAATAATAATAATAATAATAATAATAATAATAATAATAATAATAATAATAATAATAATAATAATAATAATAATAGTAATAAAAATAATAATAAAAATAATAATCATATTAATAATAAACAGAAATTAAAAAAATAAGGAAATATGGAAAAAAACAGAAAAAGCAAGGAACCGATATAAAGATATGTTATTAAACAAGTATTGCTTCAAATGACCTTAAACCTTCATTCTTAAACTTGTATTGAAATCTTATTGAACGTTTTTGTTTATGTGAACAGATAAAAAATATTAAAAATTAAATATCAAATCTTGTTTTCATTTTAAAATTATTAATTCATAATAAAATTAATTTAAGAAAATATTTTTATATTGATGCACGGTAAGATCAAAATTAATTTTGATGTTTGTAACTTCCAAAGACAAGATATGAAATTTTATATTTATTTATTCAAAAATTAACATCTAGAATAATATAAAACCAGTCAAAAATAGAGAAATTTATTTCATCGCAGAAAAATGTATTAATAAAAAATCCAACAATTAGCAAACATTTATGCAAGCATTAATTAAATTATTATTATTTTAATTGTTAATAATTGTAAATAATTATATTTTTATATTTTCTTATTTTTAATATCTTTAGATATTTTATTTCTTTCTTTTTATGTTTTGAAGAGGAAGATGAATAAATTTGAATTATCATTGAATAACACTTAACAAAAGCTTTCTTAAAAGTTTATAAAAAATTGAAATGTTTTGTTTAATTTGTTGTCATCAAATTAAGATAAAAGGTATTGCATATAGTTACTGACTATTAGTAAGTCAATGATAAAAAATATCAAATTTTTAGCTATTCATTTATCCCTTTGAACTTTACCCATTTATCTAGCGCTCCTTAAAGCCCTTTCCTTTTTTATTTGTTTTAAGATTTCATTAAGCTCAAAATATCTATCAACTTGTTAATTATTTATTTTTTTCTTTGTTTAAATCAAAATTTCAAAATCAAAATTTCTTTCCAATTTTATTCTTATAAATGAATTTATAATTCTTTGAAAATGAGCTTTTTAAACTTACTTTTCAAAGAAGTCTGACAGATAATTTTATAAAAGTCTAAGTTTTGAAAAATAGCTGAACTTAGCTAAAAATCTGTCTTTCTCAACGGATTTCATAATTAAAACAGCAATTGTCTATTTATATATTTTACTTATTGTTATGGAGACAATCTCTGAATCAGAAAATTCTAGCAAAAATAATTAAATAAGTTTAGAATACTTATTATGCCTATTTAGAAATAATTTTCCCTGAGAAATTCAATCTAGATATAATCTTATCAACATCCGTCACTATTCGTGTCGGTTTTGGAAGTAAATAACATGCATTCCGTTGTATTATTAATTACGCAATAAATTAGTTGGTCTCATTTCAATAATGACTTTAATTGGTAACTTAATGGTAGAAGCCTTATTGGAATCAGGAAATCGTCGACGATTGTGCACGCAATTTGCTGGAGATTGGAAGCCGGGGGGTAATGCTCATACCATATTTCCACTGAAATGGAAATGTGAAAGTAATTATTTTGTTCATAAAATGCACGACTTTTTTAAATAAATATATATATAAATATAATATAAATATAAAAAGAAATAATAATAATTATAAAAAAATTTAAGCAAAAATTATGTGTAATTCTAGGCTTATAATTAATGATGTCAATTGAGAGGAAAATTCCTTTATATTGTGTTGATTTAAACAAACCTGATGTGATTTTACCAGTCTGTCGAATGAATAATACCCAACAGTTTTGATGGCTTCACATTGTATATTTCTATTAATTTTTATAATTTCTATAATAATGAAAATAATAATAATAATAATAATAATAATAATAATAATAATAATAATAATAATAATAATAATAATAATAATAATAATAATAATAATAATAATAATAATATTAATATTAATAATAACCTCACATCTTGCAATATATAAACTTAAAATATAGATAAAGTTAATTGACAAGTTTATTGTAAAGAATAAATGAGTTCCAAAGGTGATATGATGGTGCCAAAAAAGAAGAGTAAAGTGACAAAAATGGCTATTTCATTCAATCCTCAAATATTTGAAACCTTATAATTAATTAATTAAAACTTCAAATCCCTGTAAAAAATTCCATTGAACTTTTTTCAAAATTTTATTTTACAATAAAATTTTAATTATGTTAAAATCATTTGTAAGAAATCTGTTTATATCTTTCATGCGACTAAACACGAATAATTTATTTTTATCTTAACAATTATTATCATTTATGTCATTTTACTTATAATTTGTCTTCTAAATCTAGATTTTGAAATTATAAATTTTAAAGATTAATCAAAAATATGATTAATTTTACTTTGAATTTCATTCGGATATTTCAAACAGGACCAAAATTCTGTTTAGGCATATCAAAAATGTAACTACTGATATATTTTGATTTATTGTAAGCCTTTATATTTTTATTTCTTTTTCCACAATTCAATAATATTTCTATATTTTTAATATTGATGATATTTGTCTAAATTTTTATCATGGTAAACCTAAATAATAATTAATAATTAATAATAATAATAATAATAATAATAATAATAATAATAATAATAATAATAATAATAATAATAATAATAATAATAATAATAATAATAATAATAATAATAATAATAATAATAATAATAATAATAATAATAATAATAATAATAATAATAATAATAATAATAATAATAATAATAATAATATTCAAATGATAATGATAATGGAAATATTTTACTGGTGGTCATTTTGTCTCCTACTTAGACATGGAAAACAGCATAAATGAATCAGTAGTCCCTGTTTCAGTTGACATTTAATATACTTCAATTTTTAGAGAAATTCGTGTCCCAAAAATTACAATATTGCAGGGCCTCATTGAAAATTTTGCTGATGTTTTTTGGACGATAGGATTTATGACATTATCGATAATTTTGATGTATATTTTACAAAATTTATACAACGAAAATTGCATTTTGGCAATAACTGTATAATATTATTAAATTATTAGTATTATTACATGAACTTTCAATTTTCACCACTGATTTCTTTTCCATTGACATTGTATTTATTAAAAAAATTTGACTATGAATCAGTAAATATATCGATGTTTTTTTATATTCACGAATTTTACTAATTAATTTGAAATTATTTAAATTTTTAATTTTATAATATAACTTTATTTTAATAGAATAATCGAAACAATCGATATAAATTGTGAAATTTTGTTTAAATTCATTTACATTTTAAAATTGTCAAAGTCATGGAATTATTTTGTTTTATTGAATATTTTTATGAAATATTTCTAATAATGTCCATAATAAAATTATTAGAAATGATATTAAATCAAAATATTAAATGAAAACAATTACTAAAATTGTTATTCTAACCCATTGGCTATATCGTTGGTATTTGCCTATTGACCATAGCTTCATGCATGATTTGGAAATTTACGATAGAAAAATTAATTTTGAAATTTTCAGGAATTATTTTTAAATTTTATTTTCATTCCATCTTGAAATCCCAAATTATTCATATTTTATTACTGGTGGTTTCAAATACATTTTATAAACCAAGGACATAAACTTCAGTTTCAAAAAAGATTACCTTTTTTCAAATTAAACTTTACGTTTCCACATGTAAAGTTATTTATAAACGACTCCTTTTTATATAAAATGAGTATACATCGACATCAGAAAATTATTATATACTAGTCAACAAAGCTCTCCCCTGGCTACTGAAAGGCCCTTTATACAAACTGTGGTTATACAACCTTCAGAGCTTTTGACAGTATAGTTTACTCGTTCAATTTATAATTCATTCTGTTTTTTATGTCCTATCAAATATAGATTATAACATTTCTTTATTGAGAATTCATAATTTGTTTTTTTCTAAGTATTTGGATTTATTTATCACTTTTCGTTTCAAATCATTGTATTTTGCAGATGTTCCAGGACGTTGACAGTCCTGAAGGTCAAGATTTCCCAAGTCCAACCTGGAAAACCCTTTATGACATACCTGAGCAGTCATACGATGTTTCCTTAATGCAATATAAATCCGGATAAAAATATTTAAAAATCAAATAAAAAATCTAATAAAATTTTTAATTATTTAAACTAGAAATATTTTCAAATAATTTTTTGTTTTATGAAGATGCGTTATAGAGCTGGAAATGCTTCTTTATAGTGAGTTGAAAGAATTTGTTTTTGATTAATGCTTCTAAATTCTAGAAAATCGTGCGATTTTTGTCCATTTATTTCAATTTTTCGTTTCTCACAAATTTATTCATGTTGACAGATATCCATTACCTATTTCGTGATTTCATGCCGGCCCCCATTTATAATTCACATTTTGTATGACATCGAGTAGATAAAGATAAATTGCATTATATAACTGTATTTTTTGTAAAATCGTGTCTTGTAGAACTATTTCAATATAAAAGAATCAGGCCACGAAGAGATCGGTTAAAACAAATACTGAATTTCCATCACGACTAAAATTATTATATAAAACAACAAATATAAAAGTTTCTACTTCCTTATCAATTTATAAACGAATTTTAAATATTTCCCATCAGACACGTAAATATAAAGATGTTCATGTTTGACACGAAGTTTTGGCAATGTTTTCTCTTTTAAATGCAGTGCAGAAAATTTGTGCAAGTTAAAAACTAAATTTAATGTAAATGAAATTAAAAATAAAAGTTATGATAAATTTATTAACATTGCACTTATATATTACTGACAAATGAACCCGGATTCGCTCATGGCTCGAAAGCGTATGTAATAGGAATGAAAAATTCAAATTATATAACATTTGTTTTAATGGAACTATTTTTGATTAGACATATTGTAGCCCCCCATGCTTTGCGTATAAGAAATTAAAAATTGCAAATTAATTTGATTTTCTAGGGTTCTTTGCAAAAGTTCCCTAAGATTATAGGAAATTAATTTTTAAATTTTTCATCTCATTCGTGCTATTTTTTCATGCTTTTAGGATTGTTTTTATTTATTTTAAAAGAAAAATCCCGTGCTTATTTCAATATTCCAAAATCGTTGCACACGTTTTCGTTATTGTAGAGTCCATTGCGGGCTGAGAAATAGAATATAATATTATTCAGTGAGTTGTGAAGGAAATGTAATAAACTCTATTGAAAATAAATGGGATTCTAAATCAGAATTAATTAAATAATTAAAGTTTGGAAAAAATGCAAAAATTTATCAAATTTAAATTTTAAAATAGGCAGTTTGCGCATTTCGTGTTTTGTAGAGAATTATAATTATTGGAAGGGAATTTCTCGTTATAAAAATTTCTTTAGCGTAGCTTAAAACAAAAAAGATGAATTTATAACGACATTTGATTGGATATCTCATTTTTACAAAAAATCGGATCTTTAATTGAATTGCGTTTCTCCGTTTGCGTTGATTTGCTTTAGGTGACTAATAATTGCAATTTAATTTGGATTCGTAATTAATTTTATCACCTCTAAATTTTCCAAATTAATTTTTGAATATGTATTGAGTTTCTAATCGGATTTCTATTGAGATTCATTTGAGCTTGTATCATTAAAGGTTGCTTTATTTTCGAAATTTAATAAAATCCAGAAACAAAAATTTGCCGTTAAACAGTTCTCCTTTCCAAATCGAGCATATACCAAATAAAATTTGAAAGGTAAACTTAACCACCCTAAAATCTTTTGGATAAATCTTTATTGGAAAAATTGAAATTTTTGATTTTTTAATGGATATTTGTAGAATATCATGCTTTTTAAAGAATAAAGATTACCTCGAATTGACGAAAATATAAATGACAGCAGAATTGCAATAGATTCCAATTGATTTTGTCTAATTAACTCCGATTTAGTGACGATTACGACACGAGTATTTTATACACATTACATGTTTAAATACACTTGTTAACACATCTTTATTTGGTTGTGGTTACCTGATGGCCATAGACCTCATTTCTCCCAAATTGAGAATTTTGTTCAATGAATATTGAAAGCAGTTCGAAATTTTTTTCAGTTGACCTAGGTTTTGTATTAAAGGTATCCCTGCAAACATTTGGAGGAATTTGGATGTCAATTGAGGTCATGTATAAGAGGACACACATACATTCGAAATTTGAGAAATATACATTGAAGTGGGAAATAGATTCAAAATTAAGAAAATTATTGTATTTTTTTCTTCAACCTGCCACCATCTTTTACTTTTAAATAAATATTCAAGGTCAAAATAAGAAATAAAAGTTTTTGAAAATTATAATAAAACGAATCAGAAAATTTGAATTTCAGGTGATAATGAATACGATGAAATTTAATTAAAATAAGCCTAATCAATCAAGAGGAAAAGAGGTATTTAGATACTGACGCTGTCTATTTGAAATAGTATTAATTTAGAATGACTGGTATCTCCTCCAGGAGGAAGGAGTCTATCGTTCCTATGTAATGCGTGGGAAAATTAGATCCGGCTGTTTGTTATCGTTCTTTTCGTTCTAATATCTACTACACCGCTGTTCCTTGACATTTGTTCGGTTTTTCGTTCAGCTTCCTGTCTGTCAACAAATACATTAACATCGACCTTGCTAGCAAAGTGCCATGCAAAATTACACAACAACCAAAATGAAAAAAATAATAAAATCAAAGACGTGCAAAACGTTTCATTAAATTCAATCAATGAGTTATTTAACAAGAATATTTTTTCCCCAAACATATCGACAAAATGTCAAACATTCATGTTTTTCTTTTCTCCGTAAATTTACAATGTCTATTTTTGGAGTTAATACGGCGTATATAGAAAACGATATCTTATTTAATTTGCAAGTAAACTGTCAGAATCCCTGTCCATTTGTGCCAGACTCGGTAATGAATAGTTAAGGAAGCCCACCACTTAAATCCACCTATTGAAGGCTGACTCGAAATGTCAGCTACATCCAATTATCCAGCAGTTGATTCTGTTACATTCGAGAGATCTAGCTAAAAATACATGATATTATTATTACATCTATCAAATTCGGCCGCATTTCTACACGTTTTCAATTTCCCTTACAACTTGGTTCATGAAATATAATAGCCTTGTTTTTCCGCATTTCCTTTCTGGCTAGTCATTTTACCCGCACGCTTATTGCCTGAGTGGGCATGGACTTTTCCATTATTGTTTGGCATTGAAAGATGCACCCAATTTCCATTTTGTTAATTTCATGGTCAGGTTTTATGTCGGGCAATTTATTGATTGTTTCCTGTGCGTTTTAATGAAATCAAGCACATTTTTGGAACACATTTTGATTTCTATTCCCACGTAGTGGACTTCCCAGATGAATTCACGTAGGCTCTAACATTGTAGTAAATGTCATGTATTTTAAAAACCGTAGGATTATAGGAATTATATAAATAGAAAGATATTTTAAATGAAATTAATTATAGTAATAATAGTAATAATAATGTTATTAATTAATATAAGCAAAGATAATGGAGAAATTTAGGGAGAAATTATGAAAATTAATGGTTACTTATAAAATAAATTTATAAAAGATTCATTTACGCAATGAGGGGCCCATGTATAGATAAAACACACAAAATAAAATGAATTAATTAAATTTGTTTAAATGATCATAAATAATTGTAATTAGGTAACTAAAAGGTAAAAATGATTTATTTTATTAAAATAATTGCATAATGAGGAAATTTTATTAATATCAAGGCAAGCAAATTTTCTATAAATTATTTTCATGATCAAAGAATGGAAAGGATTTCAAATTTGAAAGGAATTACATAATAAGGCGAAACAGAGTGATTTGAATTCATAAAAAACAGTATTCCGAAAGCGCCACTTTGTAAGGAAAATACAAGTATACACCGAAAATATAATAATAATAATAATAATAATAATAATAATAATAATAATAATAATAATAATAATAATAATAATAATAATAATAATAATAATAATAATAATAATAATAATAATAATAATAATAATAATAATAATAATAATAATAATAATAATAATAATAATAATAATAATAATAATAATAATAATAATAATAATAATAATAATAATAATAATAATAATAATAATAATAATAATAATAATAATAATAATAATAATAATAATAATAATAATAATAATAATAATAATAATAATAATAATAATAATGCAAAACTATTATTTTATAAATGAAAATTTTTACATATTAAATATTCCAGCAAAGGCCTACCTTATTATTTACTTGTTTTTTATGATAATTTTTTTAACTTTGTTTTTTGAAATTGGAATTAAAATAGTTGCTTAAATTGTAATTTTCAATGGAGTGGTATTAGCAAACAATGCCATGTCTTCAGTACTAGTAAGAACAGGAAATTTCGAGGTGAGTTTCAAACCCTTATCTGGAATGTTGATTAACTCCTTGATGATTCTTAAATCATAAATCTTGGTTATATATTTGTCAACATATTATCAGTATTCTCCAAGAACAATTTGATGGATCTATTTCATAGCTTTCATTGCTGTTTTTCGTGTTGCAACCACAGAAATATGATTTCATAAACTTCTTTTCCAAATTCAATTCTTTTGCTAACAAGATAATGATAAATGAATGCATTACCGATAGGAGGAAAGTGACAATTTCGTGACAATTCTTTCATTTCTAATTGTTGATTGCGATATCTATTCATTTCCCGGAAGAATTTATCTAAGTTAAACTCCAGAAGGATAGAGGTTCAAATTAAAAATTAGAAATTACATCCCAATTCATATCAAGGCCAACAATTGTGACAAAATTGAAGGCCCAATATCTGCTCGTTTGAAATATTTCTCTATTAATCAAATTTCATTAATTTATAATTAACTATAATTATTGATAATCTCTTGTCTTTACAGTAAACCTTTTAGACGGCAGCGCATCAGCTGGCCCAACATCAAATTGTCAATTATTAAATATGAAACGCTGGAAGAATTCTAAATTAATATCCTTTTTATTGTTTTAACATTCTCGTTGAAATTTGTTTCATTTGAAACACGGAAAGATTTCCAAATAGAATATCATTGAAACAAATATATAATTTTATCATTATTATTGTGTAGGTTCGATAGGAAATATATTATGTGCTCCTATAGCTTACCCAAAATGTTGCCTTTTATTCATCGTTAAAGTTTCTATTTTAAATTGTAAAATTTTTAGTTCTTCTGCAAATATTATTATTATCGAAATAATTCTAGGTGACTCAATGGATCTATGAGAAAGAATACAGAGAAATACTGGATTATCTATTAAGGCAGATTCGGAACCTTTCATTGCTTCTATAACACGATTTTCTAAGCACCAGACTTTTTATTGAGAATGAAATCATATGTTCATTTCTTTTTCTCCTTCCTTTAACGTAATTCATCCTGCCTATAATGATGCAATTGTAATTTTACGTACCCCTTAAAATAATTTGGTTGATAATTGTTGAATGTTTGTGATTCATGGAGCCTAGATACAAATATAATTGACTTGCCATTTATAAATTCGGTCACCTTATTGTTACTTAACCTTATCCCAACGGCCATAGCAAAGGTATGTGATTTACCTTGACAGATAAAAAAGCGCCTTTTATCCTTTTCTTATGTGAGTTTCTTTGACAATATTTATATGTTTTAAATTTAATTTCTAAATTTTATAGAAAATTATAAATATTATTAATTTAAAATATTTTCCATTTTCAGTTGAGTAAAAAATTTATTTAGTAATTGTTGAAAGTTTCAGTGCAATTCACAACAAGAGATTAAATATGAAGCCAGAGGATAAAAATAGTAATTTTCTTAACAGTCGAGAAAAAATGATTCCAATTCTTGGCTTAATAGTTTCTCATTTCCAAATATGTATAATAACAGGAATTCATTGAGAGGAGAGGGGGGGGGGGCTTTTAATAATTTGAAAATAACTAGATCCGCGCAATTAAGTTATCTTTTCAACAAAATATCTTTTCTCAATTCAAATTCGCTTGTTCAATTTAACAACCAACAATACCGCTTGATCAAATAATTCACTTTTCAATTCAGGCAATGATATAGTATGTTGATAGGGATAATATGTCCTATGGCAAATTCCCTTCAAACTATGTTTTGTATACGGAATTACTAGCAAATCTATTTGGTAATTCCTGATCTCAACCCTTCACTTATTTCGTAATTTGCTTGATGAATTTTGTCCTATGCCACAATGACAAATTTAGTAGAGAAAGATTTCCTTTTATATGCTCTGTTTACCATTAATTAGAATTAAATCACATTCTGGAAATTATTTATTAAATCGTAATTTGATAGGGTTTTGTAGTCAACAAATATTATAATTGATTAATTAAATTATATTCGCCTTTTACTTTTCGTTCGCTCCCTGCTTATAGCCCCCTTGAAAATGTTGATTTTTCAATTGTTTGAATTTTTAATTAATTTTTGCACTTAAATTTTGTTCATTTAAATTTTATTGACATAAACTTTCAGAAAAACGTTGAAAATAAAAATTAACAAAAATGTTTAATTTAAAGTAATAATTTATTAATTATTTTAATAAGTCTTTTTTATTATAAATTAAGTTATATAAGTTCCATAAAAATTAATTGACCAAGTTTATTTTGTTGAAATTGATATAAGAGGAGTGCAAACTCTACATTTGATAATATTTTTTGTATAAATTTATCTCAATTTAATTAAGATTTATAGAATAAATGGCGAAGTGAGAAATTTCAAGGTAGAAAATAATAAAAATAAAATGATTTTTTTGTGAAACTTTATATGTTAAAAAATTGTTAAAAATTTTTAGTTATATTTTTAAAATTACCTCGTGTCTTTTGTCTGGGATTTATCACCAATCCGTATTCTAATTAGGCTTTTAGAAAATATAATATGGTGGAATAAAATATTATTATTTGTTTTAACAAAATAGGAAAATAATTTCTTTCCATTTTAAATCCTAGAATTAATTTAATGTGTTTTGTACATTGTTGGACAATAGTACAATAAATCTCTAGTAAGTCTTCCGATGAGACCGTTTATTTCTTAGGCGTATTTTCTGCCAAAATAATTGACACGTCATTTATTATTAAATTAATCAAATTTAATTGAATTCGGTTTTAATTACAATATAATTGTATGTCAAGGTAACCGGAGAATTGCCAGGTAAGATTTTAATCAAATTACATTTACTATTACTAAATTTTTTCGGTTAACCCAATAGCCAACTAAAATCATATATTATATATTTTTACAAATAAAAATTTTCGGTAAAATATTATAGTTTTAACAAAATGTCATTTATTTATAAAAGTAATTATTTTTGTTTGACTGCATAGTTTAATTGTAAATATTATAGTATTTTAAAATAATAATCACTTTATTAAACGAATTAATTCTCCTTTGAATTTAAATCAGAACAAATAAAATCTTAATTTTTTTAATTTAATGAATAAATTTATGATTACAAACAATTCTATTGGTTAAAAAATTAACCAATAGAGAAAAAGAACAAAAATTTAAAATCAAATTATTTCCCTACTATCAAAGTCTCATAATATTAATGTAATTTCTGGGCAATTTAATGAAAACTCTGGCAAATTTATCTTCGTTCATTTTGCTGCTAGTTGTTGATTTCCCAATGAACATGGCGAAATCTTTTTCATTGAAATTTCAAGTGAAAGAACATTCAGAAATTGGATTATTAATCGGCGATCTAGTGGAAAATTATCAAATTCGAGAATTCGATTTGTTTAGGAAGGAAAATTTAAATTTTCAAATGATGAAAGAAAGCGATTTTATTTCTCTGGTGAATGGGAAATTGTTTGTAAAAGCTGACATTGACCGAGAAAAGATTTGCAATAAAAAGAATCAATGTTGTTGTTTAAATTTGTTTATAGTTGTTTATAATTCGAAAATCCAATCGAATCATTTCGAAATCCAAATATCAATTGAGGATATCAACGATCATTCTCCCGGTTGGGCTCAATCAAAAATATTTCTTAATATTCCCGAACACTCAAAAATCGGCTCGAGATATTATCTGCCTCTTGCTAAGGATCTCGACTCATCGCCAGATAATTCTATATCCCGTTACACACTGAAATACGTAAACAATTCCCAATCGAAGCTCTTTAGTATTGTTTACAATTCCGTGCCAGAGAAAATATATCTCAATCAATTGCTACTGAGAGTTGATGCCAATATTGATAGAGAGAAAATAGATAAAATAGAATTGTTATTATTGGCTGAAGATTGCGGAACTCCGCCACTGACTGGATCCACTCATCTGATCATCAACATTACCGATATTAATGACAATTCTCCCTTCTTTGTGAAACCTTTAACAGAAATATCAATAAAAGAAAACAATTTTATCGACCAATATTTATGCCAAATGTTTGCAAAGGATTTAGACATTGCTGATAGTGACAAACTCACCTTTTCCTTTGGCAATTCAATGAACATTGAGGACAGGTCAAAATTTTATATCAATCCAAAAAATGGGAAAATCTTTGTTAAACAAATGTTGGATTACGATCAAGAAGTTAATACTTATTTCCTGCCAATACAAGTAACAGATAGCTCAAAGTTTGCCGAAACAATCCTAATTGTTAAAGTCCAAAATGAGAATGACAACCCCCCAGTTATATCAATTTTACCCCATGTCAATAGTTCGAATAATGTTTTGTTGGTGGAAGAAAATATTCAGGATGAGACTGCAATTGCCTCTTTAACTGCAAGTGACATGGATAATAGTTCTACAATAATTTCTTGCACCTCTAATTCAGGGGGACTCAAATTGTTACGAGTACTTACAGATACGTCAATAATTACAAAGTATACAATTCTACTGACAAAACCTCTCGACAGAGAATCAAATGAATTCTTTCAGGCAACGATTAAATGTCAAGACGATGGATATCCTCAGCAAGTAACTAAGAAAATATTAAACATACAGGTGTTGGATAAAAATGACTGCATCCCTCATTTTCCTTCTGCAATTACGACAGTTTATATTGATGAAGGACTACCAGTTGAGAGTTTTGTAGGGAAATTAAATGCCTCTGACTGTGATGTTGGGGTTAACTCTCAATTAGTCTATCGAATAGATCATACTCACTTTTCAATAGATGAAAACACCGGCGTCCTGAAGACTAATTCCATATTTGATCGTGAAAAAATTGGAGAATATAAATTGGAGGTAACAGTTTACGATAGGAGAAATCTCGTAGATTCGGATCCAACAGAAAAGGTCTTGTCGAGCACAACTATTATCAGAGTAATTATTAAGGATATAAATGATTGTGCTCCTGTTTTTAAAAAATTGTTTTATGAATTCTCCATTGCTGAGGGAAGTCCCTCAAGAATGTATGTTGGGTCCGTATTTGCCGAGGATTCAGATATTGAAGCAATTAATCGCCAGATATCTTATGCGATGGTCATAAAAACATATGAAACAAAAAGTCACATTTCAAAGCTTTACTTTTCTGTCAGCCCAGATGGAAGAATTTTCACGACGAAAGAAGCATTGGACCGTGAAACCTATGATATGCACTCGTTTTCAATCGAAGCTTGGGATAGTGGCCCAATAACGCATCGGGTTTCGGTTGACGTGGTGGTAAAAATTGAAGATGTAAATGATAATTTTCCTCAGTGGTCTCATTCTTCAGATTTTGGATTATCAATAAACATTACCCGAGATGAAACAGTCGGACGACTGATCACGATTCTAAAAGCTACGGATAGCGATTCTGGTTTAAATTCGTCATTAAATTACGAAATTATTCAAGGAAATGAGCATGATCTATTCAAACTCAATCAAAAATCAGGTTCATTGTATTTAATGAAACAACCGTTTTCAAATGAACCAGAAATCATTCGACTCGTTATCAAAGTATCAGACAGCGGTCCTAGTCCTTTGACAAATACAACAATTGTTAGAATTTATTTTTATTCAGAAGTGTCAAAGCATCCGGCTGAAAGCCGATTTTTTGAAAAAGACCTAGTTGTGATGATATGTATGATAACTGTGACGTTAATTGTATCTGGAATCCTCGTTGTGGCCATTGTTCTTCTCAAGTGTAAAAATTGCTACCAAAATCCCGGAATTACTTATGATTCAAAAGATTATCGTCATGGGCATCCAGATGGTGAGACTTTGATGATGAATTTTTTTATTTTCAAAATTAAAAATGCAATCCAGGAAATGTCTTTATAATCCATACTAAACTTTCTAAAGAGTCCCGAATGTTCTTGTTTTTCAAATTCTTTTAATGTAGACTAATTAAACATTAAGATATAAGTTTTAAAATTCTAAGCTCAATCCTCATAATAATTTCTCAATTTTTGAAAAACTTATTAAATATTAAAACTTTCTTCAGAATGGCATATTTCAATGCTATGTTTATAAGGGTAAAGGGTTTGATGGATTTGTTGAGGAATCACAATTGTCCCATCATCGCTGTGGCCAGTTCAGCAATCAATTCAAACAATATCAGGAAAAAAATATTTTCATTTTTTTATTACTTAAATATTTTTTAATCAGATTTTTTTATAACTATAATTTTTATTTAATTTGTAAAAAAATTAGAGAATTAATTTGTTTAAAAAGAAAATAAAATAATTTTAAGTAGTGATAATTGGATTAAATTAAATTACAAGCGTTGTTTTTATTAAAAAATGTAAATTTTAAAATTGTTGCAATTTCAGAAATTGAGAAAGTAAAATATCATAAAATAATTGTTACATCTAACGCAGTAGCACTTTACAGAATTTATAAAAATTATCAGTAAAAATAAAATTTATTCCACATCCAAAAATATGGGTCACCGATAGGAAGATTGCACAATTTTGGGAGGCCTCGTTCAAATTGTTAATGCTATCCATTCTATCAAATATTTGGTATAGCTCCACAAGATTTATAGTAAGTAGCTATAATATTTATTTATTATAAATTAAAACAATTAATTACATATAAATTAATAAAATCATATATGAGAAACGTTGATAGATGAAATTAATGTTCAAATTGCTTCTATGTATTCTGTATTGCAACAAAACGACGTTCTAAAAAATCATTGTCATTACCTTCACTGCAATAATTATGTTAATATTATTATTTAATTTTATAATTCTTGTTTGTTAAAACTTAGAAATAATGTAATGTAAATGTCATTTATAGCTACTTACAATAAATCTTGTAGAGCTATGTTGATGGGGTACCCAAATATATATATATATATATATATTATGATTTTTCTAATTCTTATTTTTATTCATTTTCAAAATATTCACACGATTTTCACAATATATATTATATAAACAAAACCTCAAATAAAACTTGTAGAATTCAAAAATGTATATAAATAAATAAACTGATGCCGACATGATTCAAATTTAAATGTTTCTTGTAAAATTGTTTATTAATAAGATAACCGTATACAAAACTGCTAAAAAATATCATAATAATAAATTTATACAAATCTAGTTTCTATTGCCCGTGTCATTTGTAGATATTTGATTTATTCATATCAAGCTTTTGTTTATTTTTCATTATTCCAAGTAGAAAAAAGTACATTAATACAAGCAAAAAACATATTAAGTTATTTTATAATTTTATGCGGCTTATCCATATGTCTTTAAAAAGTCATGGAAGTATTTTTGTTTAGTTACCAACAACCTTTTCCTAAAATGTCCAAAATAATCTAAACTTTTGGACAATTTTTAAGTTTATAACAACCCTTTTTGACATTTTATTTACATTATCAATTATCTTCATGATGCTAGAATGATGTCCATGAAACTGGGCAGCTGTCACTCTGAGACGCTATCAATTATATACCAATGTACATTTCAAATGTTTCATTATTATATTATTTTCCTTCGCATTAAATGTCGAAATATAGCTTTATTTAGCATGGAAATATAATGTAAATATTAGAAAATTATAAAAGAAAAAGTGTTGATTTTTATCTGTCAAGCTTGAAATTGACATTTTTAGACATTTGTGTAGATCGGCAAGTGATAAACTTATTAAAGACTAATTTACATCAAATATCTATTATATGTTTACTCATGTTTGGGATATTATAGTGAGGGATGCTGTATAAAATAAAGGGTATGTTGCTCCAGAATTTTGAGAAACAGGGGTGCGAAAAAAGAATTAAAAATAACAAGAAAATAACAAGAAAAATAAATATTAAACAATGAAATACGACAAGGTTGTTCTTAATTAACAAATAAAATTTAAATACATTCCAAACTTAACCCAGTTATTCCTGAAACTTTTTTTTCTTATAAAAGGACAGTAGGTTTATCTGGGTTAAACCAAAAAACAGATTGGAAAATGGAATTCGCTTATCTTATTCGTGATAACAAATGGATCATCAGGGAAGTTATTAAAACAAAAAGGGGGAAAATAAAATAAAATATCGGTTTCGATAACTATGACAAAGTCAGAGATTGATTGAAAAAAAATGAGAACAAAACAACATTAAACTGTCTCTAAGTGCCAGGAAACGAACACCCCTTAAAGGCAGAAACAGAAATTGAATCGGATAGAAGTCGAGACTTAAAATTTGAAACAAAAGTAGAATTAGAATCGCAGAAGTTATAAATTGAAATTAGAGAATAAGACTATAAGAACGAAATAAAAGGTGGCTTGTCTACTAAATTTAAACAATAAGTGTGCATCAAATTGATAATAGTGTTAAGGCATCCAGATCTATTTTACCAATTATCTGTTCAGCAGCGGTAGTTGAGTGGTTGTGTATTCGAACTTGTTATCAAATTTGCTATTCCTAATGAAGTGTTGCAATAAGAACTCGATAATAATTGATTTTGGTATTGAATAATTGGTATCGTTGTAATTGTTATAATCATTGGTATTAGTCAATAAAAAGGTGTATGCTTACAATTCTTAAAAATTAGATCAATAATTAATAAGTTTACTTTTCACCAACAACCCCAATACTCATATATTTCGGTCATTTTAACTTTCCAGAAATTGTGAGGAATATATTTTACTTCTTTGGTCAGTGCTTTATTGATAACGGGTAATTGTTGCATTCCTTATCCGTTCATTACTCTATGTTAGAAAAAATGCATTAATGTAAACTATAAAAGACAGTGTATTTTATATTTCTTAATGGTATATTTATTGTTTAAGATTTCACCTATTTCTTTCTGTTTCCAATGTTTCATACAAAATATGGGCGTAATATTTTTGAAAATAAAAATCTTGTAACAAAATCATCAAAATAATGGATTTTAAAATTTTACAATATAATTTCGATAATAATTTTATATAAATCATTGATGACAGCCCCTTTGATAAATATCACAGAAGCAAGAATTGGATTAATGGGGTTCATTCAGTCATAATGATGAGGCATTATTGTCATATATTTGTCGAGTTTTAATTGAATAGATAATACTAGTCGGTGGTTGTGACTCCTCCAGTTCTATAGAATAAAATACAACACTCGCAACATATTATTTGTATTTATAGTTGTTTATTGTAAATTGCACACAATAATTTTTACAGCATGAAATAATATACGTTATAACTACCCGACGAGTCCCGCTGCGGCTGTTGATTTCATTGCACTTTGACATAATAATCACCTTCAACAATCTGATCCTGATTCGATCCTAATTGACATACTGACTTTTCTTAATCCTTCGTTTGTCCGACTTCCAATGAATTTAATATGCTCTCAAGTCCTTCTCTCTTATGACAATCTTCTCATTCATTTTTCTGTCCTGATAATGGTTTTTGGAATTTCTTTGTTTGCTTTTCTAGTTGTTTACCCAACTCGAATTTTCTTCAATTAATTAATTAATTAATTACAAATTTCTGTTTTTTCGTTCCCTTGCTTTTCGACCCTTATCAAACGTATTCCGATAAATGCAATGTCACTGACCTTTCCTCCAGTCAGATCTATACCTGGCCCGTTTTCAAATTCAAATTTGATAGTTCATTGATTTCCTGCCTTTTCGCCGTTTAATTCTAATTGTGACTTTTGTCACCTGTATCCAACTTTTAGGTTTATAACCCTAATTTTATATAAGATTTATGATTAGAAATAATGATCAAGTCTTTGAAATATACTTCATTTGTCTTTATTTGGCATTTTCTATTTTTATTTAAATATATTCATTTGAAATAATTTGTTTTACTGCTGTGTAATCCCTTTGTACATCAGGTAAAATAAAAATCTTAATCGGATATTTTTAATTTTTCATTCAAATGCTGTTGGAATATAATAGCACTTTTCAAACGACGAGAAACTCCTATTTCTCCGGTTTCTTTACGATATCTCCGGTTTGATTTGTATCAATGAAATCTCTGACGTAAAAACGAAGAAAATTTTTACAATTGTTTAATCCGACAATTCACGCAATGTGGAATTCAATTTTCTGAATTTATCCAAATTATACAATTAATTACCAATCAGAATTATTTTTTAGTTTTGATTTTGGCAACTGTTTTACTATACTAATTTTTGTTTTTTATAATAAAACAGAATTTTCGAAATCAAGCCTTCATCCATGGTCACTGAAACCCGTTTCTATAGAATTGAGTTGTCCAAACTTTACTACACGATGAAACCAGCCTATTTTTAGTACACAAATTAATTAACTAAAATTATGAAGAAAAGTCACAACATTTAAAAAAGAAATTTTTATAAAAAATTTTATAGAAATTTTTATTGTTGAGCTTATTATTGTTATTATTATTATTATTATTATTATTATTATTAATATTATTATTATTGCTATTATTATTATTATTATTATTATTATTATTATTATTATTATTATTATTATTATTATTATTATTATTATTATTATTATTATTATTATTATTATTATTATTATTATTAATTATTATTATTATTTTCATGGGGGTAAAGGTTTTCCTCAAATCTTAAAATCTATCAATTTGGGATTTTGTTATTGAAATTTCCCTTATGTAACAGAATTGATCTAGTTGGAAAATTATTCTTGATGATTGAAAAATCTTTTTTTGTGAATTGGTGTTAGATTATAGTAATACTTTAGAATCTTGGCTCTTAGGGTTGTACACTACATATATAAAGTAAACTATATTCAGAATTAGAACAATTTTCAATGGAGATGAACCAAACAGGAAATTAATGTATAGAATAACGCCAGTGGCATATTGGAACCCGGGAAATCAAATTCTACATTTCATCTAAATGTTAAGGCTGTAATAAGTAAATAGAATTAATGTTTATTAGTGGGGTCGTACAGAAACAATTTATTTATTAACTTAGTAGATGGTTATTAATTTATATTTAATATTTATTATTTAACATGGAATGAGTTTAGTTTCTTTAAAACAAAGTCATTTTAAAACGCTACAATCTTTTTCTGAGAAAAGCTTACAGAAAAATAATTCAATTGTAGCTGCGCTGGAGACTTTCGGTTTGCAAACCATGCAAAAACTAAAAATAATTAAATTAGCAAAAATAGTTTTGTTCTATTGCAAAATTTCACTCAATATCATTTGTATGATTGAATCAAGAAATCAAAGGTCTAGTCAATCCAAAACAGCTCTACCGTGAAGAATAGTCCTTCGGTAAATGTCTGAAAGGTTTTCTTAGCCTTGCGCTTCCTAACCAATACTGTAACTACTGATATTAATAAAAATATTAAAATTATATAAGAAGCATTGCTTCCGCCAATAAATAATGGACTTCCCCAACTTGCAAGAGTCATTCAGAACTTCTTTCTATCAAATAGAAATTAAATTACATAAAAATTGTTTTTACAATAACATTTAAAATAACAATATTTTTTTAAGTCGTTTTTACTATTTCAGTAAAACAAATTCTTTTATAATTTCTAATCTTTTATAATATATGACTTCCTTAATAATATTTTTATGATTTAACTAATATTTACAAAGTATTTAATTTTAGAAATTTACATTTATGATCCCTTAAGATGATTTACAATTTTAATATCAGTTTACGTCCCGGTTTCAGACAGGCTAATATCGTTTCGGTAACAATGAACCACATAAAACTAGCTTAAAACTTGCAATGAAAAAACCTAAAAACCGAATGTTAAATATTTTAAGGATTTACATAATAAATATTGAGGAAAATATAATATAATAGGTAGAAATTTTGGAGATTATAGTAAGATATTATAGTCGTTTGTAAAATTTACATGTGTCTATTTTAAGTCATTTTCGGAATAAGATCAATGTAGGGGTATGAGGAACTCTCAATTTGACTGGAGTACCTGGCAGGTTAGGATTTGAAAACTTTATTAATGAAAAATAGTCTATTTATATTTTTCATCTGTATAAATGAACATTAATTATATAGGATTACACAATATAACACAGAGGTCAGTTCAGTGGAGCAAATTGGATAGAGCGGTCCCCCGACCACAAAATAATGGTTGGGTCTTTTATTGAATAACATATTTGATTTTAGTTTTAGTATTGTATAATTATAAAACAAGTTTTGTATTTCGTTTTAATATTATATAACTATAATTCAACAATTAAACAAGACATAGAAAATTAAAAAATACATACTCTTTGGTCTTGGTAGAATTTAAAATTAAATATATATTTTTATAAAATTCTACTATATCAAAATCGAATATTTTCATATGATATGGCAAAGGTAAAATATATTAAAATACCCAGTTACTATAATATATCTTTGTACAAATCCGAAATGGAGATCCCGAGATCCCTAGAAGGTAGTTACGCCACTGGATCCGACCAGTCAAATATCCCATTACAAATAGATCACAAAAGTATTTTGTTCAAAAAATTCATTTATATTTATTTCAATAGTAAGACTTTTTTTGTAATATATTCTGTAATATAGTCTATCTTTATTAGAATTTTTTAATAAAAGATATAAAATTTGTATTCTTCTGTAACCTATTTATTTATTTATTTATTTATTTATTTATTTATTTATTTACACACGCTGATTGGTGCTAAATGAATAAAATAACGAAAAGAATATTTTAGATATTTTTGGGGTCCGATTTAAAGTAAACTGGAAACAAATTCATATTTCATACCCGGCACTTATTTGCAAGTTACAATTAAAATATAATAGAGAATAAATCTGTACCATTTAACTGGGCTATAGAAACTTTACATTAATAATTTTGTATAATTTACAATAATAATTTTACTATTAATAATTAGGTAATTTAATAAAAATGTGAGAGGGTAATGAAATTTTCACGAGCATAAAAATATTTATTAATTAACAATTTCATTTTGTAATATCACAACTTGGTATTATATGTAAGTGCATTTTAGGGCAATCTTCACCAACAGCATCAGACATGTTTAGCTCAGCAGTAAAATTATCTCCAGATGTGCCATTATATCACAATCAACTTTATCATCCAAATAGACTTATCTATGAAGCTCCGTCGGGGGTCATGAGTTTTCAGACGATTCGGAAACCTGATAGTTTACCGTTGTACTATACTTTGAAACCCAGACGATCACTGTCAGATGGAATGGGAGAGCTCTCAGGAAATTATGTGAAAACTCCATTTACAAACATTTATGATATTCAACAGCGGCATTACACTTTAGCACAAAGTTTGTCAAATATTATTAATTGTCATTTAAAAATATTACTTTTTCTTTTCAAGGAATTGACCCTAGCACCATCTGTCCCATTTTTATATTTTGATTATTGTATATATAAATTAATGAGTAGTTTTTATTTACATTTTCACTATTGGTCAAAATTCAAATTATATCTTACAGACTTTTTATGACTTTAACTAATTTTCAATTCGCAAAATGAAAATCCCATGATAATTCTCCTCAATACACCTATAAAATACATTTGATAAAGGGGTTGTGAAACAACATAAATTAAACCTTCATATTCCCACCTTTATCATTGCAATTTAGGAGTTCGTTTAAAGAGTTTTTTCGATAACAGAAAATAGCAGTAATAAGCCGCCACATTTTAATTTTCACCATCTGTCTAAGAAAATGTTTTCGGTATTGAAGAATTTATTTTTTATTTCTTGAAACATTTTCATATAAAAGGCTGCTTTTCAAAATATTTCTTTTTATATTTTTATTTTGAAACTATTTCAACATTTGCATAATACCAACAGTTGGAACACTTGGTTCTATCTAAACAAATGTATTTAAATGACACAAATGTTAAACTCTTCAAATAGTAGATCTTATGTAATAACTAGGGCAACCCAATGCAAATTTTCGAAACTTTTATGAAAAAAGTGCAACTATTTTGCAACACTTTAAATTTGGAATTTTTTTTAAAACCAACACAATATTACTCTGATAATCTTCCAAAAATAATGAAAATATTTAATAATATAAAATCAGAAGGAATTTTATACCAAAGATCAAACAAGGCTTTAAATAATGCTTCAATAAAACAAGACATTCAAGACCGTCTTAAGGAATTTGGCCTCGGTGGACTATTAAATATAATGCGCCCCTCTTCTTAAGAAAATTCACAGAATAGCAAACGTGAGCGGAGTGTCCAGGAAAGTTATACAAAAGTGTCAGAACTAAAAAAAATCAATATATCACCTATATACAAAACAAAAACAAAAAAAAATTGAATTAAATAAAATTAAAACACCTTTAAGAAAAAAAACAAACCTTAATACAAACAAGAAAGAAAAGTAACTTATATATTTATTTTCCTAGCTTTTTCTTTGGCAGACTGATTAATAATATCCCTCGTATTTAAGTTAACAAATAAATCTCTCTCAATTGATAAAATATTTAAATCATTGAATTTGCTCTGTCCCTAAGAAGATCGTAAATAATTTTTTATTTTTTTATTGTTGAAAATGATCTTTTATAACAAAAAAACATATACATCGCAAATAAAAATTGCAGCCCCAAACGAAAAAAATAGCTCTTTGAAAATTTTTTTGTGCTTTAAATTATACTTGCCACTTTTGCAACTTTTAATCAAAAATGTTTGCAACTAATTGTATTGGATTATGCAATGTACAATACAATTGATTACCATTCGGTCTTTGGCCTTTGATGCAATATTATAAATTACTTATATAAACCATTTTCATCCTTTTGTTATTTTGTCGATTAGAACAAATTTTTTTTGTATAAAGACCAAAAAGAAAAATAAAATGTAAAAATTTATTTCTAACATCATTTGTTTTATTAAAGTCTTACTGGAATTTGAATAAAATTTGAATTAATTAATAATTGTTGAAAAACTTTAATTTAGTAGAAAACGTTAAAAATAAAAGTAAGAAAAATGATTAACTATTGAGCTAACTAAGAGAAAGTTTAACAGAAAGAAGGAAATTTTTCATGATTGTATTGAATCAATTTTTGGTTTTAAGATAAATTTGCTTCTTTATAGTTGAAATGGTCTAAATTTCTTGGCGCCATATCAATTATTCGGGTGGTTGAAAATTCGAATTTTTAAATAATATTACAAATTTTAAGTAAGTACTAGAAAATAAGATTGATGAAATTGTGAACATGTAGATCTCCATTCTCTATTGTTCCACAAACAAAATGGTAAATCTTAGTTTTTGTATTTCTGGTGATTATTCTGGATCTTTATTTTCCTAATGATCCCGGATAACTGAAAGTTTCCTGTAGAAATAATTCTTATGGTGAAAATAAGAGCAATGTAAGCAAAATAAATTAGGGATTTCATTTCGCTAAATTAGTCGACATCTAAACAAATATTATTTTTGCCATTGAGCCACGAAATTGGTCACCAGTTCCCCTTCTCATCTCTCACGTAGGAAATTACTTAATTTGTAATTCAATTTCAATTTGAACTTTAGAAAGTCAAACTTAACAACCTAATTTAGCATTTAATCTTTGGTGAAATTATGCGTATAACTTCAATGAATGGCTATGTTAGAGTCCAATCAACTGGATAAAGGAATAAAGGGGAGATTTATGCCATTGATCACGGTAATTGGCGTATTCAATGAATGTGAAAGATTTAGACAATTCTCCACGAGCAGTAAACAATTATTTATTTCATAATTATGAAAACGGAATTACATTTTTAGAATAGAATATATTTTCTTAGACAATGTCATTTTGAATTTGTTTTCTACAAAATCTCAGAGATATAAATACTTAGTCTCATCAATGATTTGAGTATAATTGTAACTGTAAAAGAAACCTTAGACTTAGATTAGGCTTCGTTATCAGGAATTTTTTTATAAAGGATTTTCCTTGCAACAAAAGCATTAGCTCAGAAATAACGCTATTGAAAATAATAATATGGCAGATATGTGAACTCAATTTCCTATTCTCAGTTTCCGAGATAAATTCATAATATTATAGAAATCTTTGTTGAATTAAATCCTTCTATCTAAAGGAACTTTGTTTAATTAAACTTTTCCAGCGTCTTTATTAGTGAAGGACAGCCCTTCTTTACTAAATCGAGTCTTTTCAAATTATCTTTCTTGTTCTTCTTTTACCAATCATTGCATTTTTTCTTAGTTGGATGGTCGAGATGAGAATCAGATTCATATAAGCAATAATAAAAGTGCATATTAAGTAAAATAAAAGCAGCAAATAAAAAATATCTGAATGCAACTGAATTCACAAAGCTTTAAATTTTGTGGTATTTTGTAACAAATTCAGTTTGGCTGGAACAATCCTAGCAGCTTTTCAAACTCAAATCATCATGTAAAATACTTTGAGCGGATCCAAATGAAATAGCAGTCTTTTTATCTTTGATTTTCACATGTTTTTTTATCAATCATTGATGTCCTGATGCTTGTCTTAAATCATCTTTTACTTTATAGTTACCATTTTCATAGATGGGAAGGAGGGTCTAATGAAGTATTTAATGGTAAACTGTAGAAATGACAGATCTTTGGCAATGCTGTAGCTTTGATTTTCCATTGAACCAAATATCTCCCCACACCATGACAGATATGTTGCGTTTTATAGTGGATTGCAGACAAGTGTTATCGTATTCTAGATCGTTTCGAAGCCACACCCAAACACAATCATTGGTGAAGAACTGCTGAAAGAAACTTCCATCACTAAAAATAACATTTTCCCAGTAACAACGGTGGCACACGATTCTCCTGAATTACGAAATCGATAGACAATATTGTTTACTGTTAACAAAGAAACATGCAAAGAACCACAACGTTTTTTGTGATCTTTCTGTCTCATGTTGTACAATATTTGACTTTTTAAAAAATCTGACAGTTCACAGAAACCTGGAGTGCGTTGCATGATTGAAGCAAGTGTGAAATCACGTAGAAATGAGCTCTGTTATATAGCCAATTGGAAGATACAAACCAATCATTGTTAGTTTTGCACAACGACAAAAAATAGGACGATGTAAATTTTGTATTTTAACTTCATTGTAACATTTGCAATGTGACTAATGATTTTAAGCATATTTTTCTATTTTACTTATGATAATACTCTGTAGTTATTATTAATTAACTTATGGTCAGTAAAACCTTTAGTTTTATCTATTAGCGAAAATTATGTGTAAAATTATGTTAATTCCTAAAATAAGTTATCTGTAAGTTAAATCCAAATAAACATACCCGACAGAAACCTTCAATATTAAAGATTATAAAGAATCAAATTTTTATTAAGATATATTTTATACAAGTGTTTTATTTAGATTTCATCCCAGTCCCACCCTTAACTCCAGACAATATGAATGCACATTATTTTCAGCATTCAAACACTGTCCCCACCCCAACTGCCACCACGCCCATGCTCAATGGTTTAGGTATATGCCAAGCTAATCCAAATTTTGAGTCACCAACTCCATTGCACGGAGACATAAAGCTAAATAATACAGTAAAATGGTCAGATACGGTTGATGATAAACGGATTTACGAACGTATAACTGGTACAGAAAACGCAGAAATTCATTGCAACCACAATCTGATGACCAAAGATCAGATTTCTTCATTTGTGTGACTTTATCTATATATTTATTTGAAACCTGTGATCTATAGACATTGTTTGTATTTTTGATCAATATACAATGAGATGATCAGGAGAGTAGTTTTCTTTCATACAAAATTATCAGACCAAGTTATGCTAACGTCAATTCGAAGAACAAAGGCAAAGCGCTATTGTGCCTAGGGTTTGTTTAGCCAAATTATGACAACCGAGATTACTGATTATTGACTTTTTGAAGATTTTGCCTTCGTATTATTTCACATCTCTCGTATTTTATTATATTATTTTGCTTATTTCTAGTACATGCTTGCACTTTTTCTTTTTAACAATTTGAATTTTCGCCTTTTTCCGATTTAAATAAACAATTTATTTGTCCAGCCATCTCTAAATAGCACAAAAAGTGGTTAGAAGGTACCTATATGTACTGTTACCATACGCCCTTAATTTCACTGCGATTTTCTTAATAAATGTTATAAGGTATTTTTTTATTTTCTTCGACGCTTTTTATTTTCGTAAAAAATATGGTCACCATGTGCAATTAACGAAATAAGCGAAACACCAAAGCGAGTAAAATATAAATGAATGTACTCATCTGATCATTAATTTCGTTGAGCTATTCAACAGTGATATTTATGGACAACGGCTTGCTATATGTTATCGCGTCAATAAAATGGATAAATAAAATAACATTTAATTGTGTGATAAATCAGTCTAACTTTCTGTGCCGTACATTATGTTTATTATGTAGTCAGGTGGCGGTTAGATTAGTCGCGATAAGGAAGAATGAACAATCAATAATAATGGCTAGATAGAGAGGTTAATAGTGAACGATAGAGGAATCCACACTTGTGGTCATCTGTTGTTCCCGAAATTGACCTGAACCAGCTCACCATGGTTAAACATTAGAAAGAGTGATGGGGATAAACTCGTACTATAAAATAATACTCCATTAGAATGTAGCGAATGGGAAGGAAAGCTCCGTATATTGAGCCCGATTGTTACTTCTCTATTATACAGAAAATGCATTACAGTAAAAATAGAAAGAAAGCCAGGTTAAAACTGTTGTTAGTTACAGTAACCGAGCATTATTAATAGTAATCATTAGGGGGGGGGGATATTCATTGCAAACTAGCCAATAGTCCGTATGTAACGGAAGAATGATCCCAAAAGGGTCGGCTAAGGTAATAAAAGATGAAAAGTAGGTGCATAAAAGTTGGGTATCGAGGTGCAGTAACCAAGCATTAGAAATGGTAATTAGGTAATTGGTGCAATGACAATTGTATGCAAACTACTTACTATAATAAGTAGCTAACAAAATTATCGGTTTAATATGGGACAAAGATAGCTGCTATGCAATGAATCCCGCCTTTGCCCTATGTCCCCATTACGGTACGCTTTAGTCAACATGGATTGGGCGGATTAAATAACCAATCAAACAGACCAATCAACGCATCAAACAGATCAATAAAATGTTTATTATTAGTATTCCTTGTAATGATTCAATGTGAAGAGTGTAACCTTGCCATTGAACCTTCCAACAGCGAAATATTTGCCATTCGGACTAAATGAGAAACTTGTCGGCCTTCCAGTTCCGACGCTACCGGGGAAATTGTGATAAATCGATAGCGATAACATATTGACCAATCGGAAACCGCCGGTTGTTTGTTTGTCACTTTGACAATACCCAATAGCGAGCAACTCGCTTGAATGATTGAATGCCAATTGATTGATGATGTTACCTAGATACTGGATCGATTTGATCGGTTTCGGGTACTCAATTTTCCATGTGTCGCTCAAATTGTAAATGCTGACATTTTCAAGGCTGCCACAAGCGATAAATTTATTATCGGGACTGATAGCAATCCTTGTATGCTTGACTCCGGCAGAATCGAACCATTTCCGATAGAAAACTGGACAGCCCTTTTCATTGAATTCGAAAACTGATATTTTCCCGTATTCTGAATGCAAGCCTAGATTATAGAACACGGAACACCGAATAATTACCTTCAAGTACATAGAGATATTTCCCATTGTGTGAGAACGACATTGATTTGATTGTGTGAGACATGTGAAGCATATGAATGACATTGAATGTCACAGTACATACGATGAAGATTGTTGTATTTTCATTAGAGAATACTATATAATCCCCCGATGGAGACACTTCTAATCGTCTGATATTTGAACTTCTTTCTATTCTGCATTCTTTTATTTTACCTGTTGTAAGATCGAGAACTTTGTAGAAGCTTCTTTTACTAAAGAAAATAACATTCTTTCCATCGGGGAGAATTTGACCACCGTTAATAGGAAATTTGTCAAAATAGAAAGGTTTGTCAACAGCATTATTATGTTCTCCGTCAATCTAAATTTAATGATTATTTAATGATTTTTTATTGATTAAATTTTTTATATAAATGTATTATAAGTTCAAGTTAAATATAAAATATCTTACTTTAAAAACACACAATATACCATCATTACTGCCAGTGACCATACATTTTTTTGTAGGGTGTAAAATAGAAAAAGAGATAAATTTTGAAGTTGGATAATCACGATTTCCATCACAGCAACGATAAAATTCTAATGCTCCTGGTTTCAGATATTCTTCAGTGGAAAGTGCTCCAAATTTTTCAATTTTGTTTTTATTTTCATTTTCTAAAACTTTTTCTATGTCAAGACAATTGTAATATGTTCCCGATTCTCTGAAATTTTTTCAAATAAAATCAAATAAATAAAAAGTGACAATATACTTATGTTCTGTGCTATCAATCCATTTCGGTTTTAAATTAAATATTTCTTTATTCTTTTTGGATTTTTTAGAAACTTTATTTAAAATTGATTTATTAGATTTTAAATCATCTTTGATGTCTTTCTTAATTTCGAAGTCATCAACAACCATTGGAGTTGTTATTATTTGAAAATCATCTACATATTCCATATTGTAAAATCAATGTGAAAAAATTGTGTAATAAATGTGATTATTTAAACAAATAACATATACATATTGTTAAAATAAGTTTCAATTAACATTTTTTAAAAAAGATTAGTTAATAATTGGACATGCAGACAATAAATATTTTAATTAATTTACAATCTAGTTAATTAAAATTTCAATAAAATCAACTATTTCTAAGGCACATAAATTTAAAAAAATTTAAATTTTAGGTATTTCAAAAATTATTACATTAAAAAAATAAAAAATATTAGTGATTGATGATAAGAACATTTTTCAAATTTCACCATTGATTTCTTTTCAATTGACATTGTATTTATACAAAACCTTGACTATGGATCAGCAAATATATTAAAAAAACATCAATATATTTACTAATTCATAGTCAAGCTTTTTAATAAATCCAATGTCGATTGATAATAATTAAAATTTTCATTGCATTTATTAAAAAATTTAATATAAATCAGTAAAGATATAGAAAACTGATATATTATTGATCCATAGCCAATTTTTTTATAATTATATTGTCAATTGCAAATAAATCAAAAGTGAAAATTGAAAGAAGTTCTTATAATTAAAAAATTTTTATTTATATTCTATTTATTAACGAAATATTGTTATAATTAAATATATTATAATTATTATTTAATTATTTAAAAGCATTTAAAAACTTTTATAATTATTAAAATTTATTTTTAAAAACTTAAAACATAATTTGAAAAAATTATCAATCCAAAATATATTAAAATTGTTGGAAATGTGGAGTTATTACGTCAGCTTAATGATTTCCTTGGGCAACCACAACATGTATAATATTAGACAAATACTAGGATTATGCTGACTACCTTAATTTTAAAATCACCCGGAGAATTTGAAAAAAACCAATAAATTATTTTCACTAACTTTCTCTCATTTTATTCAAGTTTATATAATTGGATAAAGAATTTATTAAAATAAAAAAATTATTTATTAACTTTAAACGCATACTTTTAGTCCTGACTTCTTGCAAAAGGGGCAAAATAAATAAAAGTTATTCTCTTTAATTACTCAACTGACCAAAATGAATGTATAATTTAAAATTTCTGATTTTAAAAATCTTAAGTCACTTAAAGAAATTAATATAAAAAACCTAAGAAATGGTTTGACTCGATCGAAGACCGGAGATGTGTTGAAAAAACAGAGATCTTCCGATGAAACTTGGAGGTGGTCAGTCTAATTATGGTATCATTGTTTAAATGCATTGATAACAGAGGAATTAAACCCAGTCATAATTTTGTTAACTTATAAAATAAAAGGTTTGAAATAATTTAACCAGTTTTCTAGTCATTCCTCACATGTCTTTTCGTTTTGTTGCACAGTAAAATCACAATCCTATTATCACCAATACTACTATCACTGTCTGTAGCTAACAATTTCAAATAAGTCTATATTAGCTTATTATTTTTAATTGAAAAATTTATGTAATCTCCAATGAGCCTCAAAAATTTTGCTGGGTGTGCTATAAAAACAAAGTTTTCTCTCGATTCTGAAAAGATTCTGCTTCTCTATTTCCCAGTTCCTGTAGACTGATGCACAGGACCAGTGATTAGTGGTAACAAGAACATTATTTTAAATTGAAATTGACCACAACTAAGTCACTTGGTGTTGAAATAGGCATGTATGTAGTGATAAGCACTTTTTATCTCATCAAATAAAACTCTGAATTCTGGTTAGTTAGAGAAAGCGTGTAACAGCAAAGTTCACAATTTATGAAATTGTTGCAAAGATATTCAAGCGCTGATTTACAAATTGTTGCACCGAACTAACATAGACTTCGGAAGAATATCGTAGAATTTTCATAAATGTATTTTTTGTCTATTGAAACTACTAGGAAATATGATGCTACAAACAATAAAGAAAATTTCAAGATTATAATGCAGATATTAATGAGAGCTTGTTTAAATGTTTCAGAAACTGCACCGTCAAATTAAACCCTATGACTATAGATCAAATTACACAACACTATAGATCAAAATACACAACACCTTTAGGATAAATAAACCCATATAATAAAAATGATAAATGCATGAAGTTACAATCACCAACATAGTTAAGGGAGATTTAACGCATTCGAAAAATCTGCCAACTTACCACTCAACACCCGTTGAATAATCAACGTTGGAAATATATCCATTAAAAGTGAAAAGTGAATGTACTTTTGTGCACTATAATCGACAAGCACTCAAGCGGGTTTGTGGACTACCGATAAAAGGCATATGTTCGACTTAGTTTTAAGTCCCGTGTTTATTAATTGCTTTCTTTATAACGACTCGAAATCATAATAACATTTGCGCTAAGATTTTATTTTAAATTCACAACATTATACAGGAAAGTTCCACTGACATTCCGCGTGCTTGGCGTCTTCTATCCTGCATCTATGCTAAAGCGACCAGAGATTTTATAACTACAGTACGGGCCTCCTGCAACTCATGCCGTACCACTCGTAATTTTTGCAACTCCTACAAGTTTTGCTCTCATAAAATTATATGTAAGTCAATTCTAGGTGCTATCATTTACTAGTTTGGTTTAGTATGTTAGTAAGCGAAACCTCGATGCGGAAAATCTTAAACTGTTCATTATACCTTGGTTGTTAAGGGAAATTTAAAGCAGTTGTTTATTTGACTATGGGACGATTTATTTATTAATACAAAACATTCCCCTATGGGAATCAAGATTCATTAGGTCTTTACTCGAACACCTTATATGGCATACCTTTTACGTTCAAGTGTTCATACCCATGTTCACCTAGACATTGATTGTAGACTTTATTTTTATATAATTGGAATTTTTATTATTACGTACCACTACTGCTTTTTACAGCGCTTTCACATCTTAAAGATAGAAAATTTTACCTTGGTTTTATAGGATACATTTTAAAAATACGGTGTCAACTTTATAGCCTAAACCGTAGTATTCTCATTCACCATTTGAGATTATGCTGGTTGTTTTATAGAGTTATATATGGCAATTCTATTTCGACTTTATAGGGAAAACATTTCAATTTTCGTTATTCAAAATTTTACTCTTTCACATTTTGTGACCATAGGCTAGTGTTAAGTTAAATCTTTGACCGTTACTACCTGTTTTTAAGAAAACTGAAATTGCCTTTTACTGAACCTTAGGTCAAACTATCATGTTAATTTTACCTCAGTTGTTAAGACGAACAAGTGGTCTGTAGTTATTTCCCAATTCGTCTGTCGTAATGATATCTCCGTCTTCATATTTTTGATTTAAACGGGCATAATCAGATTTGAATTTGACCCTCAAAAACAACATTAGGACCGAAATAAACTGTCAGTATTATTCATAACATTAAAGATTAATAGTAATAAGTTTATTATAATAAAGCTGTTATGGTTTCAGTCTTATCAAACACATAACCTATTGGTCCCGCATTAAGTGAACAACTTTCCCATTTCCATGCCTACTCTATTTCACGACTATTACTTTAATTTTGTTTGCTTCTGTTGTGTCTATGCTATATTTGAGTTCGTTTCGTCTAATACTTCTTGCTTTTGTTTTAATTTTACTTTTTTGTTTATCATTATGGTGTTGTGTCAGTTCTTTTGATGGTGCTTAATTGATGTTTTTAGTCTAACTCTACTTAATGCTGTGTATGTTTGCTATTTTCCAACACATTCCGATCAAGTTGATGTTATTTGGGTCTAAATTCAGTTCTTGGCCAAAATTCACCCTTAAATTAACATTCTGTGTATCTTAAATTGTAATTCATCATTACTGTTTGATTTGCTTAATAAAAGTGTTTTAAAAATCTTTTGTTAACCAAGTATATTATTACACCCGGTCCAGATTAATTTCGTCCTCAAAATTAGTCAACTGATGGATCACGATTGACAGGATTAGCTGATTTAGCTAATGTGCCTGTTAGAGTTGGCAGCTTGAGCTTAATCGTCTATAATGAATCCGATATAGCTCGAGTTTATATTCGAAATAGATGGAACTAAAAGAAATTAAATTTAGCAAATATTCAACCTGAAGCTTTTCGTAAACCTGAAACAAAAGCTCCAATATTCAATTTTTTAATGCAATATATCTACAACATTTGCTGCTAACTTCGACTACTGACGATAGGCTAAACTTTAACCTAACCTTTTAATTTTTTTTAAATTTACTTTATTAGATATTTTTAGTATACTTGAATTTACGAAATTAATAAAATATTCTTTTTAATAGCCATATCCATATATGTATGTTTTTCTTGAAATTGTGAAATTTATGAAAGCTCGAGTAGGTCTAGCTCGGAAGAAAAAAATCTTATCAGCTTGGGCTCGAAAAAAGTATCGGGTTTTACCAACTCTAGTGCCTGTAATTAGAAATTCTAATGAATTAAATAAACTCAGAATAAGATGCTTATTTAAATTCTTTTACCATTGAAAGTGAAATGTAACCGTTACAATTTTTAGTAATATTTGTTACATATTTTCAAGACATTTTCAAGCTCTTTTGTCATGTGTATAAATTAGATAATTAAGTTAAATTAAATTACAAAATTTTTTCATATACAATTTTCATAAAAATATTAAATTAAATTTTTTATTGATTTTGCTTTTTTTGTACTTATTTATTTTTAGAATTTCTGTTTTCTGTATTCAAGAGAAAGATAGCTTATAAAAATGAAATAATTCCCTACTGGATGTCACGAAATAATTATTATTGCACATGCGAGCGATACCTAAAACTAAGACGATACGGCTTGCTATATGTTATCGCGTCAATAAATCGAATTACGTATATTGTAATGTACAGAACCGGAGTACAGCCCTTGCAAATAAATAGTGAAATTAATAATAATAATAATAATAATAATAATAATAATAATAAATAATCACCTCTAAATTGAAATATGCGAATTCCTCTGACAGCTTTATCATCAAGATAAAAATAAAACAATAAAGAACATAAAATACAAAGCATAAGATCACAGTCAATTATTCTATAACAAATTCGAAAATGCCAAATAATATTTAGGTAACGGAGAATAACAGTAACAAGCATTACGATCATGATCAAGATCAAGATCAATATTATGATTATGATTATTATTTAATAATTATTAATATTTCAATTTATATATTATTTATTATGATTTCTTCGCAAAAAACGAAAATTTGATTTAGTTACTCTCATATAAGCACACACCAATTTCATTCACAAATTCCATATTTTCGGTCGTTTGTGTATTAAGAAATTTGGTATGTTGTATCAAATTTGGCATTCATAAAAATGGATTCTTTGATTTGATTGGTTCATTATTGGCGAAATTCTAAAGTTAAAGAGAATTATTATTATGGATTAAAGTTCTCTAAATATGTGTAAATGTGTATGTCACAATTCTTTTTATTGATTGCTTTATTGATTGGTAATAAATCAATTTCGTGAAATATATAAATTGATTGAGTAATTTCCATCGGACCGAAACACGCACCTTCAATAGTGTTGATTTGTGTGTAATTTCATGTTATTTTCATTCGTGTACTTCGATCCGATTGGGTTTGTCAATATTTGTGTTTCTTATACAAAGTAATTGGAATTCTTTGTGTTTCGTAATATATTTATAAATAATATATTTGAATTCTATTGATCGTTTGACGCATCACAATTCAATAAAACTCATTCAGATTTTGACTGGATCAATATTTTTAAGTCTTGGCCATAAATTAATGGAAAACAACTCTCAAACACCCGTTTAAATGTTGTAGTAGAAAAGGGGGTCAAATGTGAATAAGTTGAACAAATAGATTCCATATTAATTGTGACATTTACATGCGCTTATCCACAATGATCTTGTTACCCTTGAGTCACTATGAATTATCGCGCACCACATAACCATCATCCATGGTGGTAACTATGACAAGAACCGTGAAAAATGCTTTAATTCTCTATGAATTGAAGGGGAAAGGAATTGATTGATAATTCAATATCCGAATGGACACTGAAATATTTGCATTATATATTGATTTTTCAAAATCAATCGATAATGACCAAAATAACTGTGTGTGTGTTTATGTGTGTGATTTGAATGATATCTTATTACACCAACATCTCGGATTGTACTAGCATCCACAACATTTCCCACCAAATAACCAACAACCAATAGCAAATAACCTTTTCAAGTGATTATAAAATGAGCTGGTAATATTTTGTCGTGGCCTGAAGCGTAAATTTAGCATTTCAAATGATGAAACCCAGCTAGGAACTGAAAAATCCCGATAAAAAATGTCCTGCCAGAACCCTCGCTCCCCCACTGAGCCAATGAAATTACATGGGATAAAAGATATTCAATAATATTTCTTGCTGTAATCATATTGAAAAAAACGATGGATTTCAAATGCTATTCTAGAAGGACGTAAGATTGACAATTTATATTTGCTATAAGATTCTCTGTCAGTTATTTGGAAAGAAATTTACCGCATCGAATCGAGTAATCTCAGTTTATCAGTTATGTTAATCGCGATGATTCTACCTACTGTAAGGAATGCCAATAATTCTCCACTGTTCCACAACAATTGGATATCAATTCAAATATTCACTTTGAATATTGATAACAAATGATAATATAATAACAATATTCCGTGCCGAATTTCAATGGTGATATAACAGATAACATTATATAATAGGATGATATCTCTCATTTGGCATGCTTATTATCAATGACATCATCATTCGATATATACAACAAATAATGCTACAGTTCCAGAAATTCCCAGCTCCTATATCAATTAATGATCAAGTATTTCATATTCTGACCTGCCTGATTCGTTATTCTATCTACCTTTTTATCTGTCTGTCTTTCTTTCTTTTTATCTCTCACTTTATATCTATCTATCTGCACATGACTATTGTGAGACATTGTTTGCAACATTAACCGTAAATTCCTACACTAATATTCCTCCAGAAAATCTATATTATTTTTACGAAAATCCTAACTTAATCTGAGATTGGATAATACTAATAATTCCCGCAAATAAATTCTAGAGATAATATCATATCATTCAACAGTAAAGGCTGACATAAAGGTATAAATGAATGAATGACCTTTTACCATTAATTGGAACTATATTAAACTTGAAGTGATTAACTCAAGTGATTGCAGTAATAATTAATTGGTCATATCACAATGCATTGAAATATAGCATACAATTGTCCCTACTCACAATTCTCACTGTCAACTGCGCGCAATTTCTCCATAATAAATTATAAAGCGCGACATTTGACAGAAACAATTACAACCTCCCTTATAGCTCCCTTTTATCCTTACCTATTCATATGCTATATGACAATATGAATTTGCTGCAGTATTCATTACTTATCAATACTTGATCAGTTCCAATATTCTATGATGAATTTTCATCGATTTTCACCTTGTTTACTAACATTACAAATTGATTATTGTTTTAAGCTCTGAAATTCTATTTTTATGTCTGTATTATTAATCCTGATCGCGTCTTATTGTTTTCTCTTATTGTTCTTTTGGCCCAATAAAGCTTATAATATTAAAACTGCTTATTGTGTGTCTAGTGCTTATACTTTGATAAAGCAAAGGTTATCAGAGTTCCTGGGACACCAAATACCTTAATGACGTCACTGGCTTGATTGTACACATTGACATTTTATTTTTTCCAATTCTTAACCATTTTATAATTTTAATTTTTCTTGAACATGTTTTGTATTCTGTGTAAGTTGGTATCACTGTCTGACTCTTCGGTGTCCTTTTATTAAGCAAATCGAACAACCCAACGCAATAATATTTATTCGAAATTACCACAATTACACTTATTTATTACACACTTTAATGAAACAATTTCAGTTTACACCACGTTAAGTAACTCTTTTTACTCTGCACTTTTCAATTTCAACCTCAATCTTGCGCAGGGATAAATCTTCCAATGGGAGACTCAAAATGATTCTGTTTAAATTCGCTTTTAATCCCTTTCAATGCAATATCAATCTTTTTTCTTCTACCAACTGACAATTTTGTTGACTTGACTGTACCTTTTATACCCATCCCATAATTACATTATTTCCTCATCAGATTAATTTGAAACCTTTCCTCCGGACTTCCTTTGTCAACCTAATTTGTTTGGACAATTTATTAATTTTGACAGCCTGCCCCAATTCAATTCTCTCCTTCCCTTTCAGTTGCCTAATTAGATTGATCCCTCAGGTTTTCTATTCGCTAATTAATTTTAGATTTTTGTAATTATTTCTTTCTAGGGACTTCACTTCATTTTTATTATATTTGAACTCGTCTCATTCTTTGGCATCCGCCCATATCAATTTCCCCGGGAAAATATTCATTTTTATTTTTTTTGGTTTTCTAATTAATATTTTTTGTATTTTTAATTATTATGGTGAATTTGGTGTTTTAATTGATTTTCACTTTTTTTGTGCCTATTTCATCGAATCCCAACAACATTTTTAATTAAATATTAATTTTATGACTTATAACGAATTAATTTTGGAATTTTACTGAAAATATACTTTTTAAATAGTTAAGTTGCTGATTTCTTAATGAGCAAATGGAGTACTGAATTTTTATTTCCTATAGTATACAAAAACCAAGAAGCTTTCGATGAATAATAAAATATTTATAAGATTTGTGTTTATTAATAATAAAAAATGAATATTTTACAGAACTTGATGAATATTATGATTGTGAATTTTATATGATTATAATGAATATTATATGATTATGATGAATATTATATGATTATGATGAATATTATATGATTATGATGAATATTATGATTGTGAATATTATATGATTATGATGAATATTATATGATTATGATGAATATTATATGATTTTGATGAATATTATGATTGTGAATATTATATGATTATAATGAATATTATATGATTGTGATGAATATTATATGATTATGATGAATATTATATGATTATGATGAATATTATGATTGTGAATATTATATGATTATGATGAATAATATATGATTATAATGAATATTATATGATTATGATGAATATTATATGATTATGATGAATATTATATGATTATGATGAATAATATATGATTATGATGAATATTATATGATTATGATGAATATTATGATTGTGAATATTATATGATTATAATGAATATTATATGATTATGATGAATATTATATGATTATGATGAATATTATATGATTATAATGAATATTATATGATTATGATGAATATTATATGATTATAATGAATAATATATGATTATAATGAATATTATATGATTATGATGAATATTATATGATTATGATGAATATTATATGATTATAATGAATATTATATGATTATGATGAATATTATATGATTATAATGAATATTATATGATTATAATGAATATTATATGATTATGATGAATATTATATGATTATGATGAATATATTATGATTATGATGAATATTATATGATTATGATGAATATTATATGATTATGATTGTGAATATTATATGATTATAATGAATATTATATGATTATGATTGTGAATATTATATGATTATAATGAATATTATATGATTATAATGATTATTATGATGAATATTATATGATTATAATGAATATTATATGATTATGAATGTGAATATTATATGATTATAATGAATAATATATGATTATGATGAATATTATATGATTATGATGAATATTATATGATTATGATGAATATTATATGATTATAATGAATAATATATGATTATGATGAATATTATATGATTATGATGAATATTATATGATTATAATTAATAGAAATTTATTGAACTAACCGCAAATGGATTTCCCGGCAAACTAGAAGTGGGTGCCATTTCTGACTTCGGCCAATTGAGTGATATCTGAGAAGGCATATGTACGCTACTTTCATTGTGAGATACGAAAGGATTAAACGTAGAAGTTACATGCTGAGATGTGGGAGAAAATGGATTCGATATAGAGTTTGAATGACCGTCACCAAACTGATTATTACTTATCCAGCTCATGTTGTTATTAGGAGCAATACCGGTAGACAACCGGCTTGATGAGTTTAACGTTGGAGAAAACACGCTTGAATTTTGTTTGTTAACATTGATATTTGAAAATAAATCATCTAATTCAGCCAACACCGCATATTTGTCAGTAGATTTCAAATCTCTGAAACATGGAGAAAAATGAGAACGGATCTATAATCAGGCAGAATTCATTAAATTCATTCAAAAAATAAGAAACCTATTAAGAAACTATAAATAAAATATCAAAAAGGATTCGATAGCGGCAATGAACGATTAACATTCAAAAAAATACATAAATTCAACGATAATGATAAGAGAAATCAACTGCGGTAAAACATCAACTATCCCTCGGCTATTAGAATAATTTAGATGGCAAGAAGATAGTTCCGTTTGTTCAATTTATTGCTGATGATGTTATATCATACTAAAAAATGTTACTCTTAGCACTAGAAACATAATTCAAATTTTTCTAATATTTAACAGCATCTGAGTATTATCATAATTTTATTCATTATTATTATTTACTATTTATTATTATTATTATTATTATTATTATTATTATTATTATTATTATTATTTATGATTATTATTATTTATTATTATTATTATTATTATTATTATTATTATTATTATTATTATTATTATTATTATTATTTATTATTATTATTATTATTTATTATTATTATTTATGATTATTATTATTATTTATTATTATTATTATTATTATTATTATTATTATTATTATTATTATTATTGGTAGTATTCGAAAACCTAAAATTAACATTAGATAAATAAATATTGTCCTTCTAGCTATTACAGGAGAAATATTAAAAATCTGATAAAAATGTCAGTCATATATAATTAATTGCTTTCCAATAGAATATCATAGAACTTCGAATATAAAATCTGATAATGAAATAATCGGTTTTATATAACAAATTTGGAATGTTTTGAAATTGTTGCACGTGTAAAATATTTAATAATTTCAATTATGATATAGATATATTAATAAAAGCAACATCAATAATCGCCTTAAGAAAATGAGTGCATAGCGATTGTTGGTGCCAATCAATAATTGCAAGAGTTACATAACGACTCGTTATTGTGTATAAAATGGCGCTCCGTTGGTAGATCATATTGTGAACGCAGAATTACAAAATGTTTGATCAGCGTAACTCAACACGAGTCACTGTTGCTGATAGGGGGACTGCAGAACGGAAATCCAACAAAGTCAAAGCGAATTTATCAGATCATCATTTCACATTCCGCCATCAATAAGTGCAATATTATTTATATTTGCAATAACAATGCAATAAGCCGAATGGCATTTGAATGACCTGTTACGTGGCGCCGATTTCATTCCATTACATGCACGGCACGCTTCACAGCCTCTACCAAAGGCACAATAAATAATTAGTAGACCAACGGATTATTATACCATGCAGCACAGTACAAGCGCCATTATCACTCACTGAGGTAACACAATATGGATTATCCCGAATATATATTTATGTACATGTATAAATGCTAATGATTATTTATTGGGAATAGCATAAATCAGGGCTGGGGAACCTTTTCATTCCCATAGGCCACATTGAAATTTGTCGCCTCGCAATGGGGCCGCCACAATCAAAAAGTATTTCAACATTTATAATCAGTCTCCAGATTTAAAAAATGTAGCTGTAAAATATTCTGGAAATTTTTAATATTTCTGAATGGATAAATTAATGCAAATGAGTGCTCGGGGGGATGCTTGCACTGTACGGTATGTATAAATTAAGATTTATTTCTATAAGGCTCCGGATGCACCAGGTTCTCCACCTTTGGCATAAACCGAGACAATCTATACATTGATTAGATGTTGCACCTTGACATACTAGAATGACATTTATGAATTTTATTGGAGATTTTATACATTTTATACACAGCCAATGTAGATATTGATTAAGCTTATCATTTAACTGTCCCAGATACACACATAATAATAATAATAAATAATAATAATAATAAATAATAATAATAATAATAATAATAATAATAATAATAAAATAATAATAATAATAATAATAATAATAATAATAATAATAATAATAATAATAATAATAATAATAATAAAATAATAATAATAATAATAATAATAATAATAATAATAACAATAATAATAATAATAATAATAATAATAATAATAATAATAATAATAATAATAATAATAATAATAATAATAATAATAATAATAAAATAATAATAATAATAATAATAATAATAATAATAATAATAATAATAATAATAATAACAATAATAATAATAATAATAATAATAATAATAATAATAATAATAATAATAATAATAATAATAATAACAATAATAATAATAATAATAATAATAATAATAATAATAATAATAATAATAATAATAATAATAATAATAATAATAATAATAATAATAATAATAATGATAATAATAATAATAATAATAATAATAATAATAATAATAATAATAATAATAATAATATTAATAATAATAATAATAATAATAAATAATCCTAGATGTGTGACCCCTATCCCCTTAGGCGCATTTACGAACGGATCCTTAAACAAGTTTACAACAAAGGAAATTGATGATGGAAACACACAAGCAAATTATAATAATTTATCGAGAAATTATAAAAATGTAGTAATAATAAAATTACCTATTCTGCAATTCCGTTTGTTGTGCATTCTGTCCTGGATGCATCGGAACTAGAGGTGGCATACTGAAATTCATTGTTTGTGATTTAGGTATCACCGGGAAATTATTTCCAGAATCTGATTTTTCGATCGGAAAAATGAAGTCATCCTCAAACGGTGATTGATTTATCTGTTTGTTTTTATTTTCTCTTAAACCAAGCCAGTTGGAATTTTTCGCGTCTGTTGGCATTGGCAATTTAACGGCTGATCCACCACTGAGTTTCGATGGATCTATTGATTCTTGGAATACTCCATTGGAAGACTTTGAATTTGAAACAGAAGTGTCGCTGAGCTCTATCGAGGTTCGACTACCTCTGGAAGAGCCCAATTTAGAAGTGAATTGTTTTGGAGGTTCAATTATTATGTTTGACGATGAATTTGCAGTGTAGCTTTTATTCACTTTCGGAACACCCTTTTCCACTTTATCAAATATCGACTGATTACACGATAAAGTTTCTTCTTCTAATTCTGGAGTCGGTTCCAGATACCTGATAGATTGGATTGAGTTTTATTTTATGACAGCTAAATGCAAACCATTTTTTCAGTTCATATTTCGACCTTAAGTGGCTATCTAACATTCCGTTTTTAATATCTGGCTCTGGTGGGTTATTGCTTTCACATAATCCATAATAAATTTTTTTACAAATCTATAAGCAAATTAAGGTTACTTGAAATTAATTATTACAGCAGGTTTTATTTTAGAATTTCTATTAATTAGACAACAATGAAATTGTAGTTCAGTAAGAAGCATTTTTACAATTTTAATTATTGCGGGTAATAATAATATCGAGATTAAATCCTTCGTTCTGTTTTATTGGAAAATAATTATATATTATTGAACTTGATCACACTTAATTATCTTCATCTTTAAGTGCAAGAAACCTTTCAATACTGAGTAATATTAACAATTTTCTCATTAAATTTATGCATTGCCGATATTTCCGTTTGGATTTATGACCAGAATCCCACAAGTGATTGGACAAACAATTAACAGCGGAATACTTACCGACAAGTATATTTAAAATATGCCACAGATATTATTGCTTAGTTTCGACGGTTTCTGGTGAGTAAAGTTTTATTGAATCAAGAGGTAGAGGGGTTTGTGAAAACCTTTATTTGTCATACCCACCGAGTTAGGGTCCAAAATTAAAAAAAAATTTTAACAATGAGTGGTATGGACAGGTTGTTGGTGTTGCTATGGCTTATTTCATCATACAATTCAACTAAACCAACAGTGTATAAACGATATGTTGATGATATTTTTTTAGTGTTTGAAAATCGTGACCATGCAAGGCCTCTCTTAGATTATATGAATAATTTGCATATGAATATTAAATTTACGTGTGAAGAAAAAATGTCTATGATACCGTTTTTTGGATCTGCTTATTCAACGGAAGGAAAAAGACTATCAGACTGAAATATACAGAAAAGCGACTGATACTGATCTTTATACTACTCCCGAGAGCTTTTGTGAATATAAATACAAGCGAATATGGTGAGAGAATTAGTTTTTCGGGCACTGCCTTTGTTATCCAGGTTTATTAATTCAGTGAAAAGTATTGATTCTTTGGTTGTGTTGCTTCTTAAAAATGGATATTCTAAATCTTTTCTTAAGCGTATGACAAAAGATACCATTGATAAATGGATGTTGAATACTCACGATCCTTGTAAGGGTTTATTTTTGATGTTGAAGTTAATATGTTGTCAAGTTTGGAAGGTGAAAAAAATCAGATTTAAACACACTGATCGAAAATATGTGTTGATATTACTTTATTCTGAAGGTTTCAGAGAATTCCAGCATAAGATCCTTAAAAATGTAGATAGGATTATATTTAGGATGGTAGCATGTTCACTAATAAGTCTCCAGCTCCAATTGGTCTGTGTTCAGAGACTGCTCGCCATCTCTGCACTCGAGTTCTTGAGCATTGCCGACGGAATGGATTGACCCACATTAGTGATCATTTTTGGAAGTGCACCAGTAAAAAAATTAGAATTTCTGATTTTAAGATCTTGATAGAAGAGTTTGGGTAATTACTGAGAACGAGTAAGGTGCGAGGCGTTGCTAATTAGATCTTTAAATCCAATAATTAATATTCAAAGTGTCCAGTCTGCAGGGATTTTGAATGTATTTAAATAATTTAACTTGTATATTTAATATTTGGAACGATGTTGTTTGTTAAACTTTTGTATGAAAACAAATTTTAATTTTTAAATTTAAATTTATTTTTTATATGTAATTTTTTCTGTTTAAATATTTTACAATAAAATACCAAAGATTAAGCGATTTATCTTCTAGGCCTTTTAAGGATTTTAATGTCAAAATCTGAAGTGATTACAGAGGTTACGAAGGTTGAAAATATGAATGTTAAATCTTATTTCACCGAAATTTAATAAAGAGGCATCGGATAACTCATGGTATTTTAAAGAAAGATTTTGTCATTTTACTGTAAATTCGCCTTGTCAGATATTTTTCTTTTTGGTTAAATCAACTTTGTAAAAATATAGTAAAACAGAGAACTGGGAAACATTAATGTTTTCCTTTCCTAGCATCATGCGATGTAAACGTCGAGTCATTTTGAAAATACTCTCCAACTTTCAACACTTTTTCTGATCTACACACGTTCTTTTGTTCAGAACTTTTAAAATGTGAATTTGGATCAATTTTACCACTTTCTACATCTTTAATAATTCCAGGCCATTTATACGTTGACTGTAACGTTATTTTAATCGTTCTAGCAAATTTTGTTTCACACAATCTCCCTCATCGTTTGTAATAGATTTTCGCATTTTCTAGTGCTTTCTTGTGCATCTGTTGAAGTGCAGATTCCATTTTAAAATAGATTTAACTTTGCTTTATAATCATTAATATATTTTTTATAATAATAAATAACTCTGTAATATGATAAAAACGTGTCTGTCGGAAAATAATTTCAGAGTGTTAAATGATAATCATTAATTAAACAGGCTACAAGAGTACAAAAAGAAGACTAGAACTTCAGAAATTTGACTTTTGCATTAGGTAAGAAACAAAGAAAGTGAGAATAAGTTAAGTATGACCATTTAATTTATTGGAAACCACTACGAGAACAGAACCTAACGATGCATATGAACCAAGCGAGAGGAAGTGATTGATAGAAGCATATATCCTATTTGTTGCAGCATATCAGTGGGTGAAGTGGGTGAGGTCTTTTATTTTTTTCGAGGTCAAGTCGCGATTATTGATTTTCACGATTGGTTGTCGCGATTATTGATTTTTTTAAATTTTATTTTTATTGATTTTAAAGTGCATTTATTGATTAAGTGCAAATTTTTCAAAATAGAAATTCAAGTATTGATTTAAATGTGCAATTATTGATTAAAAAGTGCAAATATTCATTTTAAAGTGAATTTTTACTTTTTTGTTTTATCTCACTGTAGCGCAGGAGTTTGAGATTTTCAAAATATTATTTCAACTAAAATATAGAGGGTGACGTCACCCACATATTTGCTGACCACAACATTTTTGTATCTCTTCAAGATTTTTCTGGCGAAAAATTTAAATTTTTCAAAGAGAGAAACTTGACTAGAAAAGATATGGGTAGGTGAGACAGGTGAAGATGTACAACAAACTCAGGTATAAATTTTTATTTAGTATAAGGTCATGAAAATTATTTGCTCTGGAAATCTTTCCTTATCTGTTGAATTGGGCTTAACAGTGCATAAAATAGAATATCGTCTCTCAATATTACTGGTTGTTATTTTTGTATTCTCAAAAACAAAAAATTATTTTTTAAATAAACTAAATCTATTGAGTAAATTTCAGCTGTATTTTCTGTGTTAGTTGAAATCAAGTTTAATTCCTTTACCACTAATAGCAATTTTTCATTTTCTTTGGTTATTGTTTCCAAAAGTGTAAAAGATTATATTAAAATTTCGTTTTTATAATCTCCTATAAACATTTTGTGCGTTTAGGATGTTGTGTTAATAAATTTTGACATTACAAATCATTTCAATGAGTTTCGGGTTTTAGAAACGAATTTTATATCCAGAACTTAACGAGTTCTGATCCGGATCGAGTTCTAGAAATCATTTTCAATTCTTGATTTTGTAAAAATATTGAATGTGTGAAAAATTTAGAATTTACACAATAATACTTCTTTATATATGAGATTTTCTGCTTTTCATTGATTTAGTTGTTTACACATAAGTTATCAATATATTAGTATAGATTTATTTCAAGTTTCTAGGGAATGAAATACCTAGGAAAATGTTTTACGATAATTTGTCCACTGTTCCCGATTAGATTGAAGATATGGATTATTGTTTGAATGGATAATTATGAATTACATTTACTTTATAATTTAAAACTGCCTCATATTTCACTAAATATTGCCTCTAGAATCCAAAAAATTTAATCTCATTGACACATATTTATGTGAAATTATGCGGTGTAGAAATTGTTTACTAATACATTCCTTTTCTCGACTCTTACCTGATTCAGAATTAATTGGCCTTAAATGATTTCCAAGGTTTTTGTTTTTTTTTACATTTCATTTATTTTCATTATAACTTTAAATCAATTTTCCTTTCTCATAATATAAGGAAAAATTTGATCTCTTAATGAAAATAAATGCTAGTAATTATATGAATATTGATTAGAAAATTAATAATGATTATTAATAATTTATTTATCAATTGATAATTATTTGATGTTATTAGCATTGAGAAATTCGTAATTATATAAGCACAAGTAACTTATAATAATTCAAATACAAGTTTGTCATTGGAGAAGTTTTATCTTTTTTGTAAATATATTGGCTTCCAAAACTTTTATCAATAAATTCAAACTTTCAATATCAAAATCGTCAATTTATGTTTAAAATAAAATTTATTTAGTTTTAGTTATCATTCCAATTAAACAATACTTGATACCCAATTTAAATAACATTGATTTATTAAATAGATCACCTTCGAATACAAAATATTTGTTTTTAAATAAATAAAGCAATAAGTCATGTTATTAGTGTAAATTAGTTATTATTAAAATGATTATCAAATGTGTTTGGAAATAATTTATTAAAAAGCTATTTTTCAATAAAAATTTACATTATTTCCTCTTTTTTTGATGAAATCCATTTCAGATTGACTAAAGTTTGACATTGATATGCTTTTTACTCTGTGATTATATTTACGTCTGTAAAGTAAAAATTTACTTGCATTTTTAAATAATTTTTGGAAACTTACACAGCTCCTCCACAATTAGTGCAAACAAATGAACCAATTGTAATATTAACATAGGTAGGGCCTCTCTGATTACAATCAAAACAGTATCTATTATTTTCAAAAGTTAATAATTCACGTAGAATTTTTAAATTTTTTTCTTCTTGCTTCTTTTTAATAGAACTCATAATTTAAATTGATAATTTACAAACAAGTGTAAATTATATTAATAAAAAAACTGCATTAAAACAAATCAATTAAGTAAATGTAAAATTTAATATTTTTTATTTACTTCAACTTTTCTTTTTTAAAGATTTTGGTATTAAGTTTTAAAGTATCTTTGATATTATTTTAAATTTAATTATTTAATTGTGAGATAAGACAAAAAAGAATTTGCCCTTGTCAAGTAGTGATAAAGCATTGGAGCATCTTGACATAATTCAAAAGTGTATTAAAATTTAAAAGTGATTTTATTCAAATATATAATGTCTCCCTGGTTACATATGCATTAAATTCCTTTTTGTTAATGTGAACAATAAACTTAGCATATAATTGGGGGAAATATACGACAATATAGGTGCAAAGAACAATCGAAGACACTAAAACGACTCTTCTTTTAAATTTTGTTGGGTATAAAGTAATTCAAATGTGAATCACTGTTGCAACATTTTTTAATTAATCATCACTTTCTTTGGTTGTTCACCTCTTAATGTCACCTTACAACTTGAGATCCTTCTGCTGCTGTGCCCCAATAGTTAAGTAACTAACGAACTGTGTTTGTGGTGCGTTTGTAAGGTTAGTATATCTCTTCAGCTTACTCCTGGTTCATCTATCGTTGTAAGGATTTTTCTTTGATATTGATTTCGTAACCCTTCCAATTAATTTAGTTAATAGAATCAATTAATTAAAAGTGTCGCAATGGAATCAAGAAAATATAAATAAAAAGCAAATTGATAGACACGGATTCATCTTATCCAGTACTAGTTTGTCTCCGACCAAATTTTGTGGATTTATGATACTAGATGCAGTATAATCATTGTATTTATTTCTGTTTCACTGTTTTATTCATTAGTTTAAGAAAATTCTATAAGTGATTTACGTTTATATCAAAATCTACGACAAAAATATATAAATTATATTACATAACTTCCATTTTTTTAAATAGATAAATAGCAATTGACGGAGAAATCTATTAGTTACCAAATTACATCATAGAAATCTAAGATTCACAAACTGTCAGTCTCTTCATTGTTATTATTACTAAGCTAAAAGATTACTTGAAAATTCAAATCAGCTGTATATTTAAAAATATATAAAATAACTTTTGTAGTAAAGAAAATTTCAATTGGATTATTTTAATTTCTTAATTATGATATTTAGATTTATTGAAATTATTATTTTCCTAGGTACATAATAAATGAATAGCATCTTCTGTACAAATTAAGAGACTAATTTCTAAGTAAATCAATAGAAAATTCTAGATTTATTTTTAGTAACACAAGTAAACCTATAAACCGGTTCTTGTGATATACACACACGATTTTATTTTTAGAACAAATTTGATTTGCAAATGCCTTATAAAGTTGCTTAGTTACTTGCAAGATCAATATTTCACCAATATTTGCAATAGGGAATTCTATTTTTTCTAGCTGCTAAAAATATCATTGTCCTTTAAAACAAAGGTAATTTTTTATTTTATTCTAGATATATTTTGATTGAAGGAAATTATATAAATATTTTGTAAATTAATTTAATTTTATAATATTTCAATTTAATTATCTTATTAAATGCACTATTCAAATCTATATTTGTCTTATAAAAATAATAATTTATAAAAGAAGATTTTGAAAGCTGAAAATAGTCATTTTCAAAGGAAGCTGATTTCTGATTCATTTTGTCATCATATTATTTAAAATAGTTCACAATTTTTCGTTATTTTAGTAATTTGAGATATATTATAATGAATATATAATTGCCGAACGACTGAAAAAGTTTCAAAACACCGATTTCATAAATTAATATATTAAAATTTATTTTTAAAATTGTATAAAAATTTAATATTACGTAACATGACATTTTTTAATAATATTAAATGTCTAAGACCTTTGACTATAAATTAATGATATGATTATATGACAAAATGATTAATGCTAATTGGTAATTTAGTTTCCAAAGTCGTTCGTATCATTTATTATGTAATTTTTATATTGTGAACCAGTGAAATGAAGCAAGAACTTTGAGTTATTCGGTGAAAAATCGAAATTAATCATTAGTTCATGATTGGAAGGGTCCTGCCTAGTTTTCCAATAAACCGTTTTATTGCTTACGATATAAAGATTTAGATGGTAAAATCTTATGAAAGGTTTTTGAGAAATGTGCAATCGTTTGCTTTTCCAATCAAATAATTTAACAAAATGACCACAAGTATGAAAGCATTAACAATTCAATTTATTTATGCGACTCCTTGTAATAGAATAATAGTTATTAAAATATTATAATATTATTAAAAATTGAAATAGAAAAAATACGATAGATATGGCATTGCCTGAAAAAATTAATATACAGACATCTCTTGGATAAAATATATCTTTTACATTTAATAATTTAACAAAATTAATTTAATACATTTATTAATATTAAACCAGTCTTATTCTAGTGCTTCGCTACGGTTATATATTTTCTAATTAATTAATGCTTTAATAAATTATTAAGTTTCATTTTTCACATTATTTATAATTAGTATAACATTAATAGTTACAATATAAAATATAAAGATTGCCGTTTTTAATATTGTATTTTTTTTGAATAAAAAGTTTTCTGAGCATTCGGATTCACATATGTGCATGAGACATATGTTGGGACACAATTGGGGTAGGTTTGGATATACTTAGCAAATGTAAGGAAATTCAAATATCTCACTAACGTTAAATAAACTTAATAAATATGTAAAGTATTTAAATTTTCAAATTCTAATTCATTTTATCCGCAGCCCTCTGAACGACCTAATTTGACAGGTCTACTCCAAAATCAGAAGTTAAGATGCAGTGAAATCGAAATATGAAATAACATAAAAATTTCATATAAAATATTTATTCCAACAATTCGAAAATCGTTTAAATGGAAAGGGAAATTGAATTTATCTGAATTAATCATAATATTTAATTATTTTATTAATATTTAATTCTCGCCAATCAGATAATTCTAAATTTTATTGTAGATCCGGCGTTTATGTTTCTTTCAACTAAATTTAATTTTACTTATATTTGACTTAATTTCATTTGTCATAATTTTATAACCTGTATCAGCAGCGTAGTGGCGCCCATACCCCCCCATAATATGATATATAGAATATTCTCGTAATAAAAATATAATACAAATAATAGTATTCTATGATATATTGCGAATAGTATACTGTTTTTTGGAATAAATATGACACATGCTCAGGCTTGGATTTAAATTTTATTGAATTTAGATTGTATTTGTTCTAAAATATGCGCAATCCACGAATAATCATTTCTATATTATTTGAAGATTATTACTGAAAACATCCGGAATGACAATGAGTGATTCTGTATCATTTTCTGTACTTTTCGTTTAAAAAATATAAAAATATATCGCTGTCTTACAAACAAAGTAGTGAAAGGAAGAACGTTTTATTTAGGAAGATATTGATTAATTCACTGCAAACATATTTTATCAGACAAATCAAGAAAGTAATTAATTATATTACAATTATTAATTTATTATTTCCCAGAAATCGACCAAATTTCCGGAAACTCTTGTTTGTTTTGGGGACTATTTGGCGGTCCTCTGTGAGTGGCACTTGGGGCATAATAGAGCGTCCTACCCTCCCCACTAGGGTGGAGTGAAAATTTTTTTTTCTTAATATCTTGTTTGGATAGCTATAAAAATTTGGTAACACATGCAATTAGTAATGTGGCAAACAATTAGACAATTTAAAGCATATCTTGAGGTTCCACAATTGACCTAAAGTATAGGCATATTTCGATAAAAAAGCAATAATCTTTAAAAAAAACATTTTTTTATAAGTAACATATTTATGTTATGGTTTAACTTTTTAACAGTCTGTACATAACATTACAAGTAATAAGAACCATATCTGTGAAGGGAAACCACATGCAAACTGTCTAACATGTTTTTATAACTACAAATGATGTTGGGCTTTGGTGTCCAGTTTTGGCATTTTCGATCTCGATTCCAAGCGTGCTCTAATGAATCCGTCGCGTTTTTCTGGACCACACACCATTTCGGATGCTTCTGTCACTAGCTTGATATGTCTCTCTACTGCCTGGGTGTGACAAGGATAGCGGGTGAAATCCAGTCTTGGCGTTTCTTCTTCCCGGATCATGGTTAACAAAGTATCTTCGTCAATGTCCACTACGATTGGAGGCTCTGTGATCGGAGTTTTCTGCCAATCGATCATGTCTATGTAGCTAGTAGCTTCAAAGTTGATTACTGGCACGCAGAAAGATCTAACTGAAGTCGTACGTTTCTGCTTTCTGGATTTCAGTATGCGTCGCAGAGCTAACTCGCGTATATCTGATCTTTCATCGGTAAGCATCGCAAGCAACAGATTTTCTGGATGACTAAAGAATGTGTTGCGTTGAATTACCGGGTCAACAACTTTCTTCAGCTCGTCTGTGAGGTAGCGTGATTTCATGAACACGGCGGTGGTTTACATGTGGTATGGAAGCTTTGTCCCATATTTGTTCTACTTTCATTGACACTGTTTCTGCCACGTTGCGATGTGAAGGATCTTTATTGTTCAATTCGCATTTCAGTCTCTGCTTTGTCAGGTTGTAGAATTTCATAACATCTGCATAAGTCGGTAGTTGATTGTCGGGCATCTCGGATGGACCACCAAAGATGACACAAGACACTTTCTTTCTGGTTACAGCCATTGCAACTCTAAAAAGGAAAACCAGAGGCATTTTAAATCCATATTATTTAAATGCCATCAATGACTTCAATAATATGTTATAATATTACCTCTTATAATGAAGTATCGTAGTGGAGTAATTATTTATCACTAACAATACTACATACAGCGATTCAAAAAAATACAATGTTATGCAATATGTATGCAATAATCCGTCTGAATTGACTCTAGAAACAGGAAGTGCAGCGTGTGAATGCGTAGAAAAGTGAACTAATAATGATCTTTTAGTTAACAGTAAGTAACGATAACGTATTAGTGGAAGCAAAAAGTTGCCAATTCCTTGTAATGAAAAGAACACCGGATAGCAAATACATTATCGTTTTCTTATCAATGGTTACATTTTAAAGTTGGTTGTGGAACCTCAAGACATTATTTAAATTATTGTTTTTCTTTACAGAGTACTTCATTTGACCTCATAGCAAGTTTTTATAACTATCCAAAGTCTACTAAGTCAAAAAAATTTTTTTCTGTCATTTTCACTCCACCCTACTCCCCACTCGCTACACCACTGATCTAGATATTCATCAAACATTTTCACCGTAGTAGAATTTCTTTATAAACAATAAATATGACTTGTTTATTTAACTGTTCTTCATTTCTAGTTGATTAGTATTAAATTTCTATTTGCAAAAATATATATTCGTAGGCATAGAAAAGCTCAAACTGTGCAGTTAACACCTGTAATCCAAATAGTTCGTGATTTGTGCTATAGTCCCAGCAAACTTTGTGGACAGGCACCGTAAACATTTAATTTGAGACTACTCCATTTTAAATATTTCTTATTGTACGGAGAAACAATAGGAAAAAAGTACGGAGAACCATTGATCTTAATGTGACCAAAAATATTCTTTGCGTCTCTATCATTAAGCCGCAACTTGTCCATAGAGAAATCCTGCCCAAAATATAAGGCAACTGGGATTCAGTATTAATATAGGTATAGGTAATACAATAAACGATGTCTGCCACCACCATACTTATTAGACATTTATCCAGGGTAGTTTGAAAATTAAAGTTTATTGGCATAGTTAATTTGTTACTAAATTTATCTATTGATTTTGTCATTGAATTCATTTATTTTTATAATAAATATGAAGGTCAATACCAATGAATGGGCAATACTGGGCTATCGAGTATCGGTCAAGTATCGTCCTGTCGTGAAAATTCATTTTATATATAATTGATACCTTTACCAAAACTTGTTGTTAGAAATTATATAAACAAATTATAAGCCTTATTAATAACTAAATAAAAATTGTTAGTTTGAACTTTTGAAATATTTTCAATTGAAAAAATTCATACTTGATTAAAAATAAATATTTTTTACTCCGAAGATGATAATCTAGATCAGTGCTCTTCAACCTTTCGCAGTCGTCGGAACCCTTCCAAAAACTTTCGCAGTCGTCGGAACCCTTCCAATAAAAATTTCCCCATGTATATGTGGGCATGTATATATGTATTCAATTGGGGTTGTCGATGTGGTAATTTATAAAAAAATAATGCACTTTATAATATAAAATTATTTTATTTAAATAATTAATGGCAAAAATATAAAGTTTAACATAAAAAAAATAGAAATTTGATATTAAATGGTACTCAATGACTAGGTTGAGCCTGTTTTTTGCTACAAATTACATTGAAATCTGGTACAATTCTTGTAATTTGTAGCCTCATTTCATTTTCAGCATCTAATTTATTTCTGTATTTTGTTTTTGTGGCAATATATAGCGAGAAAGATCTTTCACACATATAAGTGGTCACAAATGGCATCAAAATTTTAATAGCTTTTTTTGCGAGGTCAGGAAATTTTAAAGAAAAAATCGAATTATTCTCAAATATTTTTGATAATTTATACTTTTCTTACATTTTTAGTAAATAAAAAAAATTTCAATGTCATTGTAGCATTTCATAAATTTTCAAGGCGTAAAATTTTACAACAGAAAATTTTCAATGTATAAAATATAAATTATTATATGTTTATTTATATTGAAAACTTTTTTTATAAGAAATCATAAAATTTGTTCGCGGAACCCATAATTTTTTATACGGAACCCAAGGGTTCCGCGGAACCCAGGTTGAAGAACACTGATCTAGATCAATGATGCGCAAAATTATTTGGAATGGAACCTTTAAATAAAAAAATTATTCGACCCCACCTAGCAAAATTTATTGAAAAAATTAAAAAAACTTCAAGTAAAAACTAATTTTTTTCGATCCCTTGTGTAACACTACCCACATCGCCCCACCCTACCCGCATCGCCCCACCCTACCCGCATCACCCTCCCTACCCCATCGGCAAAAGAAGGTGCTGCAGCTCGCGAAAATTGCAAATGACTTTTTAATGACAAGTCAAAATGAACTGTTGCAGGTGGGTAAATTGGAACGTGTGGCTTTTGTCGGATATTTGGGTATCAGTATTTTCTATAGGCAAAAATGCGGTCTAAGTAATTTTTGCTTGAGAATTTTGGTTATGACTTTTTTGAACAGTAAATTATTTTGTAAAAAATTTTAGTCTCGATAAAATTTTTAGCGAGGATTTTTATTGTCGAATAAGATTTGTACAGGATTTACAGTTTCTGACAGGTTCTCATAGTCAGTCATTTTGATTGTGAGAATTTTTGTCATAGAAATTTTTGAATAGGGAAGTCAGGGTAATATATCTAGTTAAGTAAATTAGATTGTTGAATTTGAATACATTCTTTTGTTTCAATAAAAAATAGAATTTTTATACAGAAAAATGTAGTCGGATGAAATTGGCAACAGTTTTCAACGGGTAAATGTTTAAAATAACAAAAACACGTCCAGTTATTTTTAATAGAGAATTTTAGTCATATAAATTCATGTAAACTATTTTCATTGGTTTCAGAAGAGAAAAATCATATGGTAGGCAAAATATGCCTATAGTGGCCTATTAGAAACTAAACTATAATTGACACCTTCTTTGCCAAGAGGGATGTTGTAGAGGGACACTAACTACATACTCAAACAAAATATGAAAGAAGATAAAAAAAGAATAAATATGAAATGAATTACAATTTTACACCAGTCGTTGTGCTAATTTATTGTATTAAAATATGATCGGATTTATTTTCTCATATCGAAATTAATGAATATGATTTGCTAAATTTACATTAATTACAAAGTTGTCAAAATGTTAATATGTGAAATATAAAGCATTGAAACAATCTGGGTCCATAAGCATATTTATATTATGTAATCCCTTATAATGCCAATTATTTGGCCATCACTGAAGCAAATTTTCCTACATAATTTCACTAATAATTTTTACAAGAAATTTAGCATAGAATATACTGATACTTAAAGTCTAAAATGTTTCGTCACTATAGGCATTAATTTCAGAATTCTTTATTCTTTATTGAAAATAAGTGTTTGTTTTCGGATAAAAATATTTATTTAATTTTTTAATGTAGAAAGAACGTTTTCATAGTGATAGCATTTAATGCCAATGATCAAATCTGCTAGCGTATTGCGGAGGTGTACGTACACGCACCTAAATGTTTCACTATACGCGTATGCTTATGCATATCTATGGTATTTTAATCTCTATTTCTTGTCAATAAAGAAAACACATAATAAGTATTTTTAACTTTTAGACAATACATAGTAATTAAATATTATTTTTTTAATTAGAATTCATGAAATTTGTTTCTAGTTCTGTGTAAATAAATCCTATAGTTACCAGACCACTAAATAGGGTATATTCTTACTCTAGCGTCATTAAAATCAAGTCCTGTTTAAGGCATAGCCTAACTATAATAAAATTCTATAAAACTGGCGCCACATTCATTTTTGTTGGTTATTTTGCAATTGAATAAAATACATCAAATGGAAATTTTAACTCTCCGTCAAAATATAAGCACATCGTAGTTAATTTTATGTTATACAAAGTATTCTATCATCCTCTGATTAGGAAGTCTATTTTGAGTTAGGTTTACTTATGGCTAAGGCATAGGCTTAAATAAGATTCAGTGAGGTAGTACAATATGTTATAAGTACACCTATCCCCCGTTTTACAAGGAAGGTTGGTTCTTCATAAAAACCGTGCAACTCGAAAATCCAGTTTTTGTATAGAAATACCGTGTAAAACGAAAACCATTATAAACAGGCTTTTTCAGTCATTATTGAAAATAAAATATGAATCACAAACATATTTAATGAAAAATAAAAAAACAGTTCAATCATAAAAAAACATAAAAATAATCTAATTTATTTCTAAAATGAAAAAATAACATAAAAAATCTATTTCTAGAAAAATAAACATATTTATTTTTTTCTAACGTTGATGTATTGAGTTCAGAACTAGTTTGATAAGACTTTTCAGCAAAAAAGTCTGAAATAAGCAACTGTGGTCTATTTTTTAATAATATCCTTGTAGACTTCCTCATAATGACTTAAAAGTTTATCAACATCTCGCTGAAATTTGAGAGCTCGTTCGACATTCGGATCATATTCTTAAAAAATAGTCTCCTAATTTTCTTCCTATTACAAGTCCCTCGCGAACTGCTTTTGCTGTGAATGCACTAGGTTCATATTCTTCAACATCAGACTCAACATCATTTTCGTTTCCATCATTTTTTGACGACTTCAAGTAAGTTATCTTCATGTAATTCCTGGTCTTTCATTATTTCAGCAATATCTACTTCAGCTATATCCTCGAAACCTTCCCCACCCAATGTATGACCCAATTCAATTATCCTAGAATATTCTTGTTCTAATGATATTTTATAATTCTCACCAACTATATCAGGCAATATGGTTTTCCAACACGCCTTGAGGGTTTCTGGTTTAATTTCAACATATGATTTTCCTATATGCATGATGCAATCTAACACAGTAAATTTTTTCCAAGCATCAATAACTGAAAGAGTGCTTTTATCTTCTATTTGATCTAAAAAATTTTACAATATTTCATTAAATAAATACTTCGAATTATGACGTTAACTTTTGAACCGGATTTAAAAAATAATTTAGATTCTAAATTTTAGAAGATGTGTTAGCAGCTTCTAATAATTTTTTTATAAATTTTCTAAAATAATTAATTAATTTTCTAAACCTAGTTCTGTATTACATTTGGGTCTTTCAAAGTCTTTTGATGGTTGGATTTTATCTTCATCAGTTTTCAAATAATTTTTACTTATTGTAAGGTCCCAAGAACCTAATCTTTTAAAAATTAACAATCAGATACTTATCTTTAATTAGGCTTGTTTTATTTTTTCCAAAACATTCAATATTCGCTAAGTTCATTTGAATAAATTAAAATATTGTCTAAATGTACAATAAATAATTTCCAGTTAATTTCTAATATTGCACTTGCCCCCCCCCCTGGATTGATTGAAAATAGCCAAATAATGATAAAATGATAAAAAAAATTAATAAAAAATTTGTTGCTAATGTATGCCATTCATTACTACAGTGTCCTGTCCGTTAGTTCACCAAACAAATACGCTACAGTAAATTAAAACGACATTATAACATTACTAACATATTTTGCCCCCCCCCCCCCCTAGAAAACTTTCTGTGGACGTCCATGTTCCTCTAGTTGTAAAATGTTGCTGGAACCGCTGGTATTCCAAATAGGATTCGGTGAAAACTTTAATGTTTGTTTTTAGTTGAAATTCCGTTTTCAGTTTCAATTGCTTATGCAATTCAATTTGATAATAAATTTTTCCCTTGTCGATCTCCTAAAGCACCCAACCGTTCTATTCGCAATGTGACAGTACTTGCGTACGCGTGTGTCATAAGTACATCGACACAGTAACTATTGACCTTGGTTGTGGTAATCGATTGGTCATTACGTGTGGAAGTACGATGGGTCAGTTAGTAACAAGTGACCACATGTGTAGTCCAATGGTTTGGATGGGACAACGCGACAGTAGTTACTATGTGTATACGCGCATATGTGTAGTAATGATATGGGTGTATGTATTTGTTATGACATAACCATATGGACGCATGTCAAATGATATGTAGAAACTGCCCTAATGGGAGGGTCGAGGGTAAATTATTATCTAATAGTATGCAACCTCTATGGGAGGAGGTTATCGGGCCGGGACACATCCTACAACTCTCAGTATTTTTCTATATTATCTCAAAAATCATTTATTTAGCAATATTGAATTTAATATATATACATTAATGTAATACATTAAATTCACAGGTTTCTTAAAAGATTTCCGAATTCAATCAGTAAACTTCTATATTTTTCTGTCTCTTAAAATCTTTTCGTTGGGATATATGAGGGAAAATATATTTAAATGATTCCTTGTAACCGATTTCAATTGAATATATTTTACAACTAATTAAGTATATTTTATTTTATTTCAATGCTGTAATATAATAATTTTTTAATAAGAACCTCTACTTACTATTATATGACTTCAGCCTTTTATTAGTAAAATTTTGTTAGATATTTCTATTTACTAAGGAAAAGGACCAGTAAAATCTTTTAACTTCTTCACATCTCACTTTTTTTTCTTTTTCCTTAATCTTCATTTTCTTATCGACTTTCGATCAATATTTTGTTTTATATTTAAGCAGGGCCGGATGTGGGTTTTGCGGGGCCGCAGGAAAATATTATACGCGGGGCCCCTTACCACAAAAGGAAGAAATTATGAACATAATTTTATCAATTTTTTAATGAAATATATATTTCATCAATATATAATCAATAATATACATACATAAACATCATATTTTTATTCTTATTTCGTACAAACTTTTTTACGTTGTATTTGGTGTCAACAACTTGCCCTAGCTACTAATAATTAAAAATTTGAAAGCGCGGGGCCTCGGGAAAATCCCCGAAGTCCCGAGCTCTGAGCCTGCTCTATATTTAAGTATAAAATGGAAAAGAAATGAAGAAACATCAGAAACATTACTTTAATTAATATGAAACATGATCAAATGGATGTATTTAGTTTTTTTTATCTGTTTGGTGGAATCATTCACAATACTGCATGCATTAATTTAGGTTTTTGTAGGTTAGTTTCACCTTTGATCTCTCAGAATATCAATTAGATAATGGATTAAGGACATTTATTAATATGATAACAGCTCATTAGATCACCACATATAAAAACACCCACAAACCAATCAAGAGAAAGCACACACACACAAACAAGTGAAAGCACACATACATTTAATTATTGGTTGATTTTAACTAGTCAGTCAATTAATAGAAATATTAAAAAATATCAATATACAGTAGAAAGAAATTCCCAAAATCATGCCTTATCACATATTTCACTGATCTAAATATAAAATTACAGAACGTTCTGATTTAGGTATTTTTTATTAGTAATCAAATTTGGTTAACAAAATTTGTTTACTGAAATTTAAAAATAATTGTTATTTTTAAATATTTTATTTTTAATTTTAAAATGTTCCATCGTCATTTCGTAGCATAAATAATTTTGTTTACTGTAAAAAATGTGAAATTCAATATAGTATGTTTGAAGTTTCGTGTGTATTAACTAACCAATGAAAATTTAGATTATCTTAATAATGGAGGCAGTTACTAATTATAGAAACAAGTTAATTTATTTTAATTGATTTATTTTATTTCAAATTTTCAACTGTAAGTTTTTTTTAATATTTTTTAAATAACCGAAATTAGTTATCATTTTAATTAGAAAAATATTAAAATTTTTTATTGTATTCGTCCTTTGTACATTAGTAAATTTAATTTTCATGAATTTAAATTAATTTTAATGTTTTTATCATAATTAGCTTCAATAAAATTGTTTTCTAATATTTGTTTCACCATTTTAAAATGATAAATAAAATCAATAATGATTTTCTTTATAAATTTAAATTATTCTTATTGTTTCAAAATTACAATATTCAGGTTAAACTTTCTTTGTCGATTTATATTATCACTTAGAAATTGCAATTCTTGGATTTTGATTTTTGTTATTTTTTATATTTATTATTATTGGCAAATAATACTCCTAAATAATAATCCTATATTCTAGTGCTTAATAAAAACATCACTCTGATTTGATTGGCTGATTTGAGGAATAATGTTGTCTGACAAAAATAGCTTTTAGTGATTTTCAAATAATTTTCCGTTTGTCATCGATTTTTAATTATACTTGTGATATACTACTTAGAAATGACAGTAATTGGTTGTTAAAATGTCCTTGAATCTATTTATAGAACCAATTTTCATTGGCAGAAAGAATTTATTGAAAATAAATCTGAAATTTTTATTCAAATTATAAAGCAACCCTTGAACATTGCAGTTATTGAATTGCGTTTAAAAACTTCTTTTGCTTCTTAATAATAGTTAAATAAATAGTTAAATAAAAAAAAATTATATGAATTTTAAAGGTAGTGTATAACACGGTTATGAATAACAAGGAACAAATTAGCCACGTCATTCGAGGGTTATAAGTTAAACAATTTTTTATTTGATAAGGATTTATTGTAATTAACTAATTTAGATTTGATAAGCAATTAATACTGCTTTATTAGGTATTTAAGGCAAACACTGAAATAACTCATTTCTTTTTTCTATACATGACCTGAATCACTTGTTCAATTTGAAAAAACCCGCGTTATAACCAAGGTCTACAGTAATAAATAATAATAATAATAATAATAATAATAATAATGATAATAATAATAATAATAATAATAATAATAATAATAATAATAATAATAATAATAATAATAATAATAATAAAGGCTATGGTGAAGAATAAGGGTATTGATTTTGAAAATAAATAAATAATATAATATAATATAATATCAATTGGAAGTATGGATTTTTTTGAACTTTCAGAAATAATAAATGATGATATGAAAATAATTTTATGGTTTATATTATGTGAAATATGTGGGAAAGAAGCTAAACTTACCAAAAAACCTGAAACTTTGAATTCCTTTAAATGGATTTATCGTTTTCAAAAAGAAAATTCAAACACACACATTTAGAAGAAGTCTAACAGTAAGAAGATTTTTTGAATCAGCTAAAATTGCGTGAAAAAAATTTAGTTTTATAAAATGAATGGAGTTTCGAACCAAGTGTAAAAACAATGGTACTTTTTCATTATCGGGACCCCCAGTTCTTTATTCGAAAATTCGGTGAAGTAATAATAATAATAATAATATTTGTGAGCATTACCCATAAGGGGAGAAAATATCACACTAATAATAATAATAATAATAATAATAATAATAATAATAATAATAATAATAATAATAATAATAATAATAATAATAATAATAATAATAATAATAATAATAATAATAATAATAATAATAATAATAATAATATTAATAATAATAATAATATTAATAATAATAATAATAATAATTAGTTTTATTATATATACCCAGAATTTTCTCCTCTACGGATAATGCTCACAAGGGTACTGCTCACATTCAACAACTCAAAATATTATTATTATTATTACTTCACCGAATTTTTGAAAAATGAACTTGGGGTCCCGATTATGAACAAGTACCAAAACAACTGTTGTAATAACAAAATTAGACAAAAAACTGTTATACAATGGTTTTGCTATTTTAGGGATGTAAATGTTTCCGAATTCGGTGGAGAAGGTGTAACTTGTCAGATAGATGAGTCAAAGTTTATGAAATTGAAATCAAACTGGGTGAATCCGACTGGAAATTAAATAAGAAAAAAATGGGTTTTCGGTATTTTCGATATGAGGACTAAATTTTGTCATTTGGAATTGGTAAGCAACAGATAGAGAAACACACTTTTTCCTATCACAAGACGAATAATTAAACCTAATACAAGAATTTGGAATGATGAATACTCCACATATACTGGTGGTCCTAACTTTGATAGAACTCAACCTTCGCCACTTAATGCTTTGGGACCATATGATCACTAATATGATAATCATTCTTTACATTATAAAAATCCAATAACTGGAGTTCATACCAACAATGTTGAAGCTTGTTGAACTTCTGCAAAAAGAAAGTTGATGAACTGATGGCTAGAAAAAGGTTTGGTTTTCATAAATTCTTTAATACAATAATTGATCATTTGGCTATTTGGTACAATCCAAATTAAAGTCTAGTATTTTCTGTCTTAATAAATCACTGAAGTTTTATCTTATTGTTAATATACAGTTCAAATATTTTTTTATATTTTAGTTTAATCACAAGATACTTATATTATATTATTTATTTATTCATTTTTTTATTTTCAAAATCAGTACCCTTATTCTCCACCATAGCCATAATAAATAATAATAATAAATAAATATTTTCTTTCAAATCTACATTGGCAGTGTTCAGGCCGATGCGGGAAACTCAATTAGAAAATTAGAAAATAAGAATAAGTTTCTAATGATGATTTTGAATTTTATTTAGTTTTCCTTATTTACGAATATCTATGGGTTTCACCATTTGACCTGCGCGTATAATTGGATGCTCTCTTAATTTATTATAACCTCATTTTTGAATTTTCGGAAGTTGATGTCCTATGGCACGGACACTGTGGATATGATTACACGATGCTATATGGAAATTTTTGAACAACTAGTTTGAGTTTTGTGTCTAAATTGTATAAAATTCTGGAATCACATTTGCTGATTGACTGTACTAACGATTGAGCCCTGGCTCGTCATTATTAGAATGAAGAAAATAAAAATTTTAGAATTTTAAGGGTGAGAATCTCTCCCCTTTTTTGCCTTAATGGCAAAGATGTATATTAAAATAAAATTTGATTTTTTTTGCATTCTAAAACATATGACATGCAATAATGGGATAATAAGGTAATCATGGGACAAATCAATCTTGACAAATATAATTAATCAATGGATTTAACACCTTACAAGCCAGATTATTCGTTTGCGTTTCTTTGAAATAATAAATTGAACCTTTAAAGTTAATTTTTTTTTCTGATAAAATATCTGAGTGAATTAAAAATATTTGCCGCCTTACAGATAATGTCAGTGATTAATTAAGACAATGAACTTTATACTTTTCGGATCATTACAATTTATTTAATATCTAATACAGGAATTTCCAAGAAAATGTTTGATTCTAAATATACCTTTCACACACACACACACACACACACACACACATATATATATATATATATATATATATATATATATATATATATATATATATATATATATATATATATATATATATATATATATATATATATATATATATATATATATATATATATATATATATATATATATATATATATATATATATATATATATATATATATATATATATATATATATATATATATATATATATATATATATATATATATATATATATATATACTGCATGTAATACCCTCTTTTGTTTTAAATTAATGAACTTATTAAAATTGTTGAAATTCTTAATTTTATTCATAAGTATTACTTTTAAATATTCAGAAGATTTTTCCAAACTTCATTATTAAAACAAAACTGCCGACTAAAACTCGGAGAACGATGCTTGAACGATGTCAACACATAACAATCATACAATCATAGAATATTATAAATTTAGTATAAATATTTAAATTAACCATAAATATATTGTTAGATCTATTTAACATCCTCCTCAATTAAAACATTTTTAAATATAGTTTTAAATCTCTCAATCATTCAACATTTATTTTGATATGCTTTCCATTATTCATTTTGATGACATAGCTTCTATCGTATCTCTTATTTATGATCACCCTGACCACTTGCATCTGTCATCCTCTTTTGTATGTATGTCTATTCTTACCAAAACATTATATTCTTTTGAAAATTCTCCTTCTTCATTTTTGTAAATTATTATATTTCCATTATTTTCTATTTCATGTTTCTCGGTTTGTCTTTCCTCTTTTTATTTCCATATATTCATTCGGATTCATATTATCGTTCCCGACTAATGTCCATTCTCTAAATTATCTTTTAACCTACACAAGTTCAGCTAGACTAAATCTTACCGTACTCTACTTAGTAGATTTTAATGAAAACTCTACTTCTAATTTTTATATACTTTGTCTTTCACATATATCTGAATTGCATCTCTGATTTATCTCACAGAACTTATTCATATTTTTAAAAGAAGTTATCAGTAAATTATTTTAATTTGTTGAATTAAGAACTTTAGTTTTTTATTAATTAAAATGTCTATGTATATAGTTATGGTCAAATAAATTTTTGATAATAAAAAAAAACTGACAATAATGATGAATTTTAGAAGTTTCACGATGTCCGACAGGAAACCTACAAATAACACTTCAAATACGAAAGATATTGACGACGATCAATCTCATTCTGGTAATTTTTAATAATTATTTTCAATGGGAAATATTGGGAATTTAATATTCGGTAAAATTTTTCAATAAATATTTGTTGAGTAATTAAATAACTTCGCCAGGAAACAAATGTAATATGACTTCATATGTCTTTATATTAAAACAATAAAATCCAACACAATTAAGTTTTATTTTCATAGGTTCAATCATTCAATTACCAATAATTACATTTGGGAAATAATAGTTTGAATTAGGAGCAGATGATCCTAGGAAAACCGCTTCAAACTATTTTGCAAATCTGATCTGGTACAATCAATTAAAATTATTTACACTCTAATAACTAAATAATTTGTAACAATTGCTGATACTAAACACTCTTTCTCAATCTTTCTCATGTACCAGGAACGTCAAACTTCACTAAATTTGCTTTTCTTATATATGACCAACCTAGCATTAATCAAATCTGTCTACAAGCCGCATCATAATCATATCAATCAGTCAATATGCCGTTATTAATGCATGCAATGATTGGGGATTTTGTTTTCCTAATGAAATGATTAATATTATCAACCAAATTTTAAATAATACATTAAGTTTATATCTTTGTAATTACTTTGCCTCGTGACCCTTCATTGATTGGTGATTTATATATTGGTATTTAAATTATCATTTGCTACCCACTTCTACTTTTTTTTAAGATTTTTCAAAATTTTTAATTAAATTTTCACTTAAATTTGGTTTACGAATTTTTGTACATTTGAATTTTATTTGTACTAATTTATATAACCCCATCATATTTGACACATCTTAAAATTTTGATTTTAAAATCGCAAAAAATAAACATATTTATTATGTGATTTTTATTCTCATCAAGTTGCGCTATTAAATATTATTTCAAATGAAAAAAGTGTCAAAAATAAATAGGTTGAATATATAATTTTAAATAAATAAAAAATTAATTTATTAAAAAAGGTCACGGATAAAATTTAAATAATTATAAATTAGTTAACTATAAGTCACACATCATGGTTAATCTTCAAGGTATTAAGGAAATAATATTTTTTTAATACTTTCTGTAATTTTTTTTGAAATATAAAAAATGTAAAATTTCTTAATTAGAAATCCCGCAAAATATTCAAACGCGTAAATATATCCTATTTATCTGCAATTTAATAGGCTAATAAGTTTTTAATACTGATTTAATAAAAACCTTATCTAACATTGTTATTAAATAATTATTACGTGGTTTGTTCGAAATATAAAGCATCACATTTATATTAAATCCGATTTCGTGTTCAGAGACCCGAGATTTTTGGTTTTTATATACATTCTAAATCATTTTTTCTTCCCTAAAAATTGGCTTTCATATAATAATTTTCACAGAAAGAGTAATTTAGACTTGTAGGTGGCCTTGGGTGCATGTCATATTTCACAATGATGAAAACGCAAATTTTCATTGAACAAAATATAATCTTCATTTTTTACTTTCGATGTAGACAATGTTCAAAATTAAGAATAATGGCAAAGAAATGATTTATTAAACAACGTGTCCAACTGATTTTCAATCGTAAGCAATGAGTTTAACAGATATATCCAAAACTTAGACGGGATTTATTTTCCCATTGTAAATCTATGAACTTATTATTGTAATATTTGTCTAGCTTTATAAATATTTGTTTTTATATATATTTTTCCTTTCAAGTTTAAATGTCATATGGTTAAATGGAAACTTTCTATTGAAAGATATGAATTCCTTATTATTTAAATGTAAACTCTAGAAAACTCTAGAAAATATCCGAGTGATTTGTTATTAATATTTAAGAAAATTTCATTTAAGATTAGGTTTCATTGTGATAATACATCAGTGGCCAAATTTTGATGTTGCAGGCATTTACTTGATACTACTTGCCAGTGTTTTTAGCAGCCTTTTGAAACTCAAAATCCCCTTATATCGGTCAGGAACTATCATTGAAATTTTGTAAAGTTGTCAAAGACAAAATTATTTTAGTAAATAATTTTCCCCGTCAATCAGCGTAATATTAGTAACATGATAATTAGTATAGATTCATTTGGTTAAAAGTTAAAAACATTACAAAATTTTAACTTTCTATTCAATTAAATTAAAAAAAGGTTTTGTTCGTGGATAGTCAGCCAGATGGCTTCAGACCATTCCTATTGCATGTAACACTTCTACAATTAGGCACATGTTTTTATATTTTATATAAGTCTGTGCTTGCAGCTAGGTATCCGATCCAATTTCTATACTAGTCCACTCTTTCTGTCCCAGGTTCATTTGCCATTTCTTATGTCCATGACAATGCATTTATCCATTCTAAGATGAATGCCATCGTGGATTAAACAGTTTATATTTTCTATCAGTAACATTTTTAATGAAATAGTCTAACGAGTCTGTCATAAAAGATCTCGACCACTCCCCCCCCCCCAGATTCTCATAATATGGCTTCTCATGGCTTTGGTAGTGTATTTGTGAGTAATCATTGATCAAGATATCATGTTCTAATATATTATTGTTGAATTACATATTTTTTAAGAATTATTATTCATTTTTAATAAATTTAGTTCCAACAATTTAAAATTTTATTTGCATTTCAATACTCAGTAATCAAAAAAAATCGTTGCGAACAATTTCCTGATTTAAAATTAAATATGTCAAGTAAATTGGATCAAATAATAAAATTATATATGTTAGGAGAATCTAATGGTTTAGGTTTAAAAATTGTTTTTGCAGGTGCTGTAGATGTGGTATTGAGAGGAAAAGATCATAATAGGTTGTCGACAAACTTATAGAAGGAAAGACAGCGTGCTTCTTGCTGAGAATTTACTCGATCAGTCGACTTCCGTGACTGGAACACTCAGGAGCAACAGGAAGGGCAATCCATTAGAAGTGACAACATAAAAATTAAAGAGTCAAAGTTATGAGCCAATACTAACAAAGGAATTTGAGTAATGAAATGGAGGGATTGTCGAGATGTTTTATCCATTTCGTCACAATTCAGCGGTGATTTGACATAAACGATAAACAGGCAAGGAGCAGTGTTCATGAAACCAAAAATGATTATAGAGTATAATAAGAATATGAGCGGCATTGACTTCCATGATCAAATACCAGCCTATTACCGATTTCAAAGAAAAACAATTCGCTGGTATTTGAAGCTAGGAATCCATATTTTCCAAACAATGCTTACCGATTCATTCTATTTATACAATAAGAAAAACGAAAAAAATGAGTTTACTTGATTTTCGAATATCCGTAATTGAAAATTTAGTTGGCCCTCCATTACCATTACCTGCTCATCGGCAAATAAAAGTAAATCTCCCATTGTTTTGGGTGAAAAATGAAAGCGGTAGAGTAATGAAGCGATAGTGCAGATACTGGCGGATAGTAAAATTCTTGAGAAAAGACGCTAAGCTCTATTGTAAGGATTGGCCTGTTCTGCCTGGATTAAGTTTGGAGCCAATTATAATTAGAAAAAATATATAATGAACGAACTCTCCAAAACAATTACTGTGTAAATTAGTGTAAATAATAGATAGAGAATGCTATATTCAACTTTATGAAAAAATGGATTATTGTTTTGTGCCCTTGACATGTCTTCAAACACACCTATAAAAAATTACAAATAAGGTTAAATAAGGTTAAGTGCAACTTTAGACTAGAGCGTGCGTTTTTACAAGTTTTTCATGCTTATTGATTCCTCTATCTCTGAAGTGCAAATAAATACTAAGCCCTCATTTATGGGAATATTATTACAATTACAGGCCCAATTGCTATTGAAAATAATAATCTTGGTTTTTATTTCATTTTTTTGTAGTTTTTGTCGAAAATCGCTTCATTTTTACACTGGTGCAAGTTTCCGCGGAATTCTATGCACAGGGAATATGGCAATGTAATAATGAAAAAATATTATAAGTTTTGCTCTAAGACATGAATAGCACATAAACCTTATGATATTTATGCCATAGATCTGACCTGTACTCATCTTATGGTTTGTCCGTAGTTATTATACAATGAAGTTTTTCTAATATACTCTCGAATTTATATTTCATATGTATAATTACTGATAATATATTAATGTTCATCATCAAGTTCAATGATCAACTTTCTTGATCTTATTAATTCATTATGTAAATATTCTGTGATAATTAAATTAAATCGCATTCAATTAAATTAAGGAATATAATTTGTTTGTATATATTGTTGGGTTTTAGCTAATTTAAGTCGGTAACCTCTGACTCCTCGTGTCCTTTTAATCAAAACAATAAACTACCCAACGTATATTTGAATCACAAAAATATATTTCTATCGGCAATCAATCACCAAAGTTTTACAAGTTTGACCGATTCTCCGCTCGGTGTTGATGCTTTGACAAAAGACAATATTCACCTTTTTATTTCTTCAACTCCTCAACCAACGTTTCCTTTTCCCTTTTTTCGTATCTCCTATTCTATATTTTCTTTTTCCCTAATCTCCTTGATTCGTCTTTACCGTTTGCCTATTCTTGTTTCTTCTTACTCTAACTGAGGCAAAATGCCGATTATTTTGAATTTCGACTTTGCCTTTATACTGGAATAATCACTTTGATTAATCGGTTTTTGACCTGATTGCTCCTATCTAACAATGGTTTGACAACCGGCTCCTTGAACGTTGTTTGCACCATATCATAATTAATTGGTTCATTTTTCTATTCCTTTGTAATAGTCCTAACTTTGTTTGTCTCCATTAACCATACTGTTATGATAATGGCCTTCCGAGATTCTCATTTTGTTTACTTTTCATGTTAATCGATCTCGGGTTTCCTTCATCTCTCGGGTTCTCAATTGGCTCGGGTTTTCTATTAGCCAATTAATTAATTAATTAACGATTTTCTGTTTTAACACATTCGAATGTTTTTCGACCCTTTCTATTCATTTTCTGATAAATCCCTAATCATAATCTTGTTGACTAATATATACCTGTCCCGTTTTCCCAATTTAATTTCGATAACTTTACAATTTATTGATTTTTCTTGGATTTCCGGATTCTTGCCTTTCGCAACTGCTTTTGCCATTTCCTAATACTGCTCCCATCATACTTTCCTTTACTATCAATTCTGTGCATGATCACGCTTTTATTTGTCTTTTTCCTTCACCTACTTTTTATTTAAATTTTCAACCTAAATTTCATTTAAATTTATTTTAATTTACTGACCTCAACAATTTTAATTATCGAAAAAAAGCAGAATTCAAAAAAACTATTCAGACATCTTGTTAAAAGAATAAAAGTTGTAACTTCGTTTTGAAATTTGGGACAAGTTATCGCAGCATAATGGATATCCAAAAATTTATAAAGCCCTATGATGGAGTAAGTGAGTTTTCTACTTGGCTTAAGAAACTAAAGTTAATGGCAAAGCATCAAAAGATCAAAAATTTGTCCTTTGTTCTTCCATTGTTGCTTGATGGACAGCATTTCTCATTTACGATGACCTGATGGAGAAGGATAAAGAAAACTGTGACGCAGTAGAAAAAAGTTTAACAGATGTCTTCGAGGGATTGCTTCCATACTTACGACACGCTCCGCAACGAGCTATGTAATGGAGAGCCAGTTGATGTTTTACTTGTGGATCTGTAGCGAAAAAATGATACCGGTTCCTCAAGAGAGTGTTTGTAGTGGAACTCCAATTAATAGTATCCCACCAGCTTAGACCTTCAATGAGGATCCTAGAAATGAACTTTTCAGAAGTGGTTCGACAAGCTTGAGCACTAATATCCGAACAGAACGACTTTGCTGGTCTGTTTGCAATAAAGGGAAGTGGGTTTGGGCTGGGCAAATGAATCAAATTGAGCTATGGATGTGGAAAATCTGGACATTTCAAAAATAAATACCCCTCTCAAGAATGTTGGACAATGCTCTTCAAATTCAAAGGGAAACGCCGGAAGACAAACTGGAGCGTCAGCGATTACACCAGTGATAGAACACTACATTGATGACATAGCTGTTAACACGAGTTCTGTGTCTTAAAATTTCTTTCATATTTTCACACCACATTGCCAGAGCTGATGATGATATTGTCCATCTTTTGGAAAAGATTATTTCCAGAATTCCCGAAAAAATGACTTATTCTCGAAATCTCTAGTCTATAATCGGATTTTAAATGATTTATAACGTCGTCTTTTGTACCGAGATTTGAAAGTAATCTAAACAGGGATATTTATTGCATCATAGCTTGGTGCGCTGTGATAAGCTACTGGACTATATTGGAATTATAAATAAGGGATATCATTTCAATTACCCTAACAAGTTTATCATACTCTCTAAAAATTCAATTCTCACTTATTACTTACGTAATTCTGTGACCAGCAACATATTTGTTATTCGCTACATTCAAAGTGATATATAAATTATATCTATAAATAGTTTATTATTTTTATGCATTTTCTATGATTTAATATCTGTAGGATTTGTTTATTTTGTTGGTTATTGCAAGTGAAATGAATTTATTATTAAACATAACAATACCGGGCTGGGTCTATTTTTGGAACTATTCTAGTCTAACAAAATAACTATTATAATATCTTAGCTGGGTTTGTTCCTATTTTTATACTCAATACTTTTTTATTATAATATCTTACTCAAATTTTATCATCTCATGTTTCTTATATATACACATTTTCTAGTTATTATTTCTTGAACTTTTAGATTCTGATGAAACGATAGAGGAAAAGCCCGCAGGATTGATAATAAAATCAGAAAAGAAAAAACAAATACAGACAAATTTTGGGCGTCCAAGGAAGCATCCATACAAACCGGGTAAATATAAATGCATGTATTGTGAAACAATGTGTTCCAAACCAAGTGTATTAACTAAGCACTTAAGAGCACATACCAATGAGCGTCCGTTTCCATGTAGTCTATGCAAAAGAAGCTTTAAAACTAAATCAAATCTCAGTAAACATGAAAAGTCAAAAAGTCATTCTTCAAAACTGGAAGAAAAAAACGAAATTAGTCCGTATGTTATACAAATATTTAATTTATTATTTATTTCCCATTTTCTTATACATATATAATGGAGTATAATAACTGGCCACGTCATAATAATATAGCGTATTTCTCGAGTTACTTATCCCTTAATCAAAGTTGTGGTAGCAGAAAAATGCAGCCAGTGAAAGCAGTTTTTGATAAATTCTGTGGCAAAAATTTGTGTAAAATTATAATTTATTCATTTAGCCTCTTAAAAATGTGAAGAAAAAATAACGGCTCATACAAGTACCATATATGCAATGTTAGATAAGCATATCACCCATTACTATTACTAATAGTCACCAGTAGTTAACAATAAGTTAAAATCATTCTTTTATCAAAGTCTAAAGACTGCCTAAAACAATATTAAATGTTATTGAGTCCAGTAAAACCTCCATATAAAGTACACCCTATTTGCAAACAATTCTTCTTCGGATGTACTTCTTAGAAGGTAGGTGTAATTATAAGTGAAATATTGAAAAATAAATAGTTTGATACGCCATATTCAATAAAAATTCTAGCAAATAAATTGTTTCAGTAATGAAAAGAGATAAAAATTAAATATAAAGGATACAACAATAATTTTTTGTTTGCTTTTTCTTATGTTCTCATTAAACTGCAATAAGTGAAGCTCTTCCTCAATGAATCCCTTGGTTAATTCATGGTTTCAGCATGTTGTCAAAGCTTTCTAAGGCGTGATATTATTTCAATTTCCCAGTTTCTTATAATTAGGCCTAACGCCTTGTTGTTACTCCGTCATACTAAACGCCCCAAGTAGTAGGTATTGTCCACTCAGCAGCATTGTATTGAAAGATAAATTCATTGATTTGTACAATTAGGCAAAGAAAACATTAAAGATCTAAATCAAATCAATCAAAATGACAATCGAATCTATTAAAATCTATGAAGCGCAACTTGGTACCTAATTGAAAGTAAAAATTGTTCAAATTTCTTATTTATAATTGTATTAGTGATAATAATAGAATGATGAAAATCTCTATTTCATCTTGATTACAATTATTTTCATTCTATATTTAATGCGAATTTGATGTCATTGTTAGGTGAACTAATTATCATGTCATATAATGACTTGGTTCAATTACTGTCACGTACATTTATTAGCTTTATTTTTTATATTTACTACATTAATTTTATCCATCCTAATAAATTCATGTACAGAAGCCAAATACTTTTCCTTCAGCAAATTTGTAATTCCGAATGTATTATGGAGAATTCTGTTACAAGTGAATCCTTCATAAATAGCATATGTCAAAACAATTTTAATCTCTATAAACTTTGTACTTTTTCATAAGTCCTTTTAGTCCTGAAATGGATTAATGGATAAAATGTATAAAACTGGTACTATTAATTATATTATTTGTCCTCTGCTACTAATTAAAAATGTGTGTACAAATATATATATATATATATATATATGAATATGAAATCTTAATATAGATTTTGTGCACATTGTATGCACATTGTATGCACATTGTATGCACACTTTGTGAAATTATTTTAATGTTATTTAAAATAAATAAGTAAATTCTCATATTATTTTATTAGCCTCATTTAATTATTTTATGCATCAAAATTGATATATTTTGGAGCACAACCAATAATTGCTGTGCATGTAATTGTTATAAGTAATGTCCAGTGTTTATTATTTATAAATTCATAAAATTTATTATACAAATAATAAGCTACTAATAAGCCAAGTCTCTGTTTAAAGAAAACCATATAAAAATTTCTGAAGATTTAAAATTGTTAATGATTTTTTTACTGTTTTATTCAGATCGAAACGAGATATGATGCTGCAAGCTTTATCTAACATCGAGTCCTCATTCACGTTGGTTTAGTTTTTATTTTTATCTCTGTTTTTGTAAATATTAATAATAAGTAAGTAAAACATTCTAATTTAAAAACGCGTGCTTTTATAAAATTAACCTCCAACATTGAAAACATGTATTTATCAAGTCTAAGTGGGTATCTACCTCTAGACCATTGATTCTCAACCAAAGACAGTATGGACACCCAGAGAAGGTTTGGTAGAGTTTGCCAAATCATGTGGAAAAACTCATATAACCAATTCAAAGATGAATATAAAGATAAATCACGTTATAAATTGCTGCCAGATAGATACCCATATGTAGATAGAATTAATTCAATCAATCGAACAAAAAATAAATAAATTAACCGAAGATATTGAGGGAAGGGGGCTGCAAAATGTTTATGGTTATTAAGATGACCATTACAATAAAAAGGTTAAGGACAATTTCTCTAGGGTACTCATTGGAAAACATGTCATTACAGATCATATTATTGAGAATGCTGTTGAAATGAGTTTCTAACAGTCATCTTCCATTTTCTTAAGAAGGGTATATCTGGAAGTGGGACCTTGACTTAAAGCTTTAGATTATAGTTTCAGCCTATTCATGTCAAATAATTCTAGGAAACACACAATTTCCCACTAAACGGATTATATTAATTTAGAATATTTTCAGACAATAAACTGATTAACATTTCAATTAGAGAGAACATTGTACTTGCAAGGTCCCTTCTGACATTATTATTTGACTCCCCGAATGATAAGTTATTCAATCAATCTGATATTCAAATAATCATATATATTAATACAATATCTCAATAAAAATTACTACTAACTTGTGTTGATGTTGCTTTTGGTTCATTTTTCAACCTTCTCAGAAATAATTTACTCCATTTCCTTCGACTAAACAATAAGGTAAACAAAGATATTTATATAAATTGACAAATTTTTTTGATAATAATAATAATAATAAATAATAATAATAATAATAATAATAATAATAATAATAATAATAATAATAATAATAATAATAATAATAATAATAATAATAATAATAATAATAAATACAATGGAAAAGAAATCAGTGGTTAAATTGGAAAAAAAATTCCTTATAATACAATCATAATAATAATATATAATAATTTAGTTGCTTCAATTTTCAAATGCTCTTTGATCTTTTCTTTTATTTCCTTTTTCTTCTCATTGGTTAAAAATAAAATGAATAAAAATAGATCTCTTTTGAAGAATTTAAAAAATCTTTTTAAATTAAATTCCCTCTAAAATTCAAAACAGAACATGCAGTAGACAACGTTTTTTCGAAAGCATATTTTCTTCGGTATCTGGCAGTTTTCCATTGGGTAAATGTTTTTTTTTGTGTTGTTTGCCAATGTCCAAGATGTATGTGCTATATGAATTGGAAGGCCAGGGCGTTTAAGTTCTTTCAGGATCTTGAAGTCAAGTATGTCACTGATGAATGTGATATTCAGATAAAAATATTTCTTTTTTTTGTGTTATTTCCCTAGATCTTTTTGGGGTGGAATTCATTCTTTCAATGTGCTTATTGTGATATCCGTTTCTGTATAGGACTTGATTGAAGTTTAATTGCTGTTTATAGTTCTCGTTTTCTTCAGTACATCGATTGGTTATTCTTCGTTTCTCGTTTTTTATGACATTTACTTTTTGTAAGTATGGAAGTGCTGATCTTTGGTGCATAACTATTTCTTTGCGAGCTGGTTTTTTGTAGAATCATCAGTATGTTAGAGTATCTACTTCTTATTTTATTTTTAAATCCAATAGATTGAGGGATCCACCTACTTCCAAATATTCTATTTCAAACCTAATAAATCGAGACCCATTAAATGTATGAAATATTTCCTCCGCTTCTTTTCTGCTTTTGGTCATGATAAAGATATTATCAACATATTTTGTGTTGAAACTGAATGTATCTGAATTCTCTGAGTAGTTCTGTTTTTATTTAACCTTGTCATGAGGCAGTCGCTGCTCTGAAAATGGTGTGGTAAATTGTAAAATAATTGTTTTAAAATCTTTGAAAGGAACCAACTTGTTTTAGTTGTTGGTACATTTGTGTTCGATACAATAGGTCTAATTTTGATAGCAGGACCCTCTTTATCAGTTTTTATTATGTGGTAGAAGTTGTGAAGATCGGAACTTTTGAGTCGATTGTTACTTGATAAGTAAACATATGGTTTCTTTTTTAATAATAATAATCATAATCTGTATATTGCTATTTCCTATACAATGATTTAATGTCACGTTGTTATTCAATCTATTTTTAGCTGAATTATTATTTTTAAACTCTGGTTTGTGAATAATCAACCTGTGATTGGTTATAATGTCTAATCGAATTTGATTGGATGGTTTCTCTTTGAACATTTTCCACATAATTCATCATCGGATATTTTATTATTTATATTATACAAATTACTACAATGATTACATTTAGTGGGAAAAGGTTTGAACCAATGAATAATCTGGAATTCGACAGTATTGATAGGAAGACATCTATTGTTGAATCCAATTGCTCATCACCTGTGTCAAGTGATCATAACTCAAATACTTCTTCGGAACATTGTATTTCGGACATCGTAAAGAAAGTTTGTGATTTTATTTTAAGAGTAATGGGCATGGAATTCAATAATTTAGGAGAAAAGGGTTGAAAGCTCAGACATGAATGACGATGTTCCCGAAAAAGTTGAAAATTCATCCAGCTGTTCAGGTGTTTTAACAATTAATTCTCAAGGGGGTCCTATTACAGTTGAAGTCCAAATTAATTTAGAAACAATGCGACATCTTCAACAAGGTCTATCTAACATGACAAATAAGATTAACAGTCCACTATTACCAAATACAAATCCAAGTAAATATTATACATTTTTCATTTATGTAGGCATTGGAAATTAATTGGGTAGAATTATGAAATAATTATTAATAATAAGCTGTTACTAGTTCATAATAGTTCAAAGGTCAATGATAATAATTGGACACACTTTCACAAAGTTACCAAGTTTTTCACATACATTGTTCTACATATTTTGTTCTTTGTATTTTAACATTTCATTTACAATTTACTATTTTTCATGATAAACATTATCCCTTGTTACAAGGGCCCTGTAACGTTCTATTTTTCATAATTTGTGTTCATTAAATAATTGACAGGATTTTTATCAAGATAAAAGGTTTGCACTCCAGTTCTGTCAGTATTTCACACACGGTTCATTGGGCTGAGAAATCATTGGCCAATCACATTCTGAAGTCATTATATTGTATAAATTATATATAAAAATATTATAATTTATTATTAAAAAATGTTTAAACAAGAGTCATATATGAGCTGGGGTTTTAATCGGTTTTCGAATTTAATCATTAAAACAAAATCGAGCTCGTAAAACCGGTTTTAACGATTTTTAGTTTTAGTTGCCCCTGAAAATTAGATTTTTGAAAACCCTTTGTCATTCTGAAACGTTATCGTTTACTTTCGAGCAAAAATGTTTTATATTTGAGATTCTGATTGTGCACGTTATTACTATTGTATGACTATAATTTTATGAATCACATCAATTGAATATATACCATGAATATATACCAATTTTATAATGCTTTTTAGTTTAGTCCGTCTGAAATTTTTTTGTTTTCTCTCGTAATATTTTTCCAAAACGTATTCAATCACTCCCGAGCAAAAATAGAACTATTGCGTCATAATTCAAAACCAAGTTACCAACTCTGGAACGAGTCAGACTCGAAGAAATTATTTTTACATCCGAAGATTTAATAATATATAATAAATACATATGAATATAAAACAACAAAATTTATTCAATAAGAAAACTTAAACAAAAATTAGGAACTTAATTAATTCTTAAAATTATATTTTGTTGTTTTTAATGAACATTCAAGTAAATTATTTTGTTTTGGTGCTTTTAAATATGTAAGAAAAATTTCACAATTCACGTCGAATTTTATTCTAACAGAAAGTTCAGCTTTAATAAGCATGTCAAATAAATTTATATTGTTCTTAATTAAGTTCTTAATACCACCTTATAAAAAGGACGTGTGAATAAACGTTTCTGCAATGTTTCTGCAATGTTTCTGCCCGCTTACAGACGACTATATAAGAAACAATTTAAACGATTTGGTAAGGCTATATGATTTACCTTGGACGTTAGGTTGTACTCAAATATGACTTGAGTTCTAGATTCTGTTAAAAAATTTGAGCACTTGTGGGTTAGCACAGAGTAATAAAAATATAGTTTCATTTATTTTCGTAAATATTTTATCGAAACTTACAGATTGTTTATGCAGCATAGAAAAATACTAATGATGTTCCAATGTGAATAGACTTTAAATCTGCGAATAAAAACACTATTTGACTGCCATTTTAAAGTCCAAATATTGATAAAATGTGGATCATAGACTATGTGGGTCATTATATTTTATATTTATAGACTTAGAAAATGATTTTCATCGAGTTGAACTTGAAGTGGGCTGTTATAAAGCACCCGCAGACTTTTAAACACAATATAACAACATTGCTTCAAAGGAATGGTAATTATCATAACAGCAGCTATGTCTATAATAACTCAAGTTTTTATGACAGGTGATCCCTTGAGTATAAATTGGTATCATATCCACGGAGAAACTTAATTGCGACTAATAAGGGTAGGATTTGTGAACATATAAATAAACATATATTCTTTTGACTTTCTTCCGTCATTGTTTACTGGCAATAGCTTGTATTCATTATGATTCATTACTTATTTTTCAAATGGTTAGCACGCGAGAGTTTGCACATCAGGATAAGTTGGAAAATTGGGAATTGGGAAATCTTGGTCATTATGTGAGATTGAGTGACGTTTATTTAAAATTTCAACGTTATAAAGAAACAACTTAATTTGAATAAAAATACAAATACACAAACTTTTTTGAAGTAGAAATTACTTATCAAATGTCCATGTACTAATAATGTTAAAAATTTATGTTTAGTAACATTCTTCGAATTACACTAAATTGAATTTTAAAAAATTATTTAGTGATCAAAATTAAAAAAAATATATCATCAATTAAACCATTTTGAAATCTTTATGAAGAAGGATTATTTTTTGGCAGATTAATATTGAAATAAGGACGCTGAAATTTGCCTGTCGAGTTAAAAAAACTATTAGTGGTCTTATGTTGGTTACTCCCAATTTAGATTAACTGAATAAATTATATTTAAATTTCTTGTTTTAAATTATGTAAAATACTATAGGCAGCAATGAATAAGGTTAGATTAATTCTTTTTCGCTGTATTCATCATACACTTATTTCAATCAGTTTTTGGTATTTCAATGAACCATCTTCATAGCACGTGCCTACGATCGGATGTCTATGATCAGATGCGGATTAGTAAAGGTGTTGAATAGAGAGTGTTAAATGTTAAATTAAAATTATTTCATAATTAAATTTTGTAAAATTAAAAGTGAAACTTAAATTATTTGAAATATATTAGAAATAAAATGGTTTAAAATTAAAATGAATATTTTGATTTTAATTTTGAAATAAAATAAGTTTTAATAAAAGTGCAATTCAAGTATGAATGCGGTATGTTGATGTATGGTTGAACTTAAAATTTATAAAAAGAAAATGTCCCAAGAATATTTGTTTATATAAGCAGATTTAATGAAATATAATTTTGGATTTATTTAGTCTTAGTCATATATTTGATGACAGAAGAATTGAATGTTATAGCTTCTAATAATCATTTTATCAGAAAAGTTAACACTAAATCCAATTCAAATTATTACTGTTAATTAATTTATGAAAAATATATGCATTAAGTGAATTCATTACCTAACTTCTTTCGAGGTCATTTTACTGATAAATATTATTTTTTCTCCGCAAATTATTTAGGAGCCATTTTATCTAATATTTTTCTGTTAACGTAATTAATTACTTATGTGTATCTCAATAAGTATGATGGTAATTGATAATAATAATAATAATAATAATAATAATAATAATAATAATAATAATAATAATAATAATAATAATAATAATAATAATAATAATAATAATAATAATAATAATAATAATAATAATAATAATAATAATATAAAATGATGATTTCTTGGTAGCAGCATTTATTATTTAAAACAATAAAATGATAATTTAAGCCTTTTACTGCAAATAATGTATTTAATGAAAGAATTTTCGACTATAAGATAGTCCTTGTCAATCTCCTGGAATTTAGCAATGTTCTTCCCCAAAATACCTTTCAATCTTTCTTTTATTTCCTTTCTCTTAATTCTCATTGGTTGTAAATATAATGAATTGTTTTACTAAAAACTTTAAAATTTTTACATTTAAAATTTCAAAATGACAAACTAAAAATTTTTAAATTTTTTACAGCTTCTATAATTAGCTTCTAGAAGCCTAATAAAATATTTGAAAATATTCTAAATAAAGCCTCCAATAACCACTTATATATGCTATTTAAATATTTCAATAAATGTGTCAATTTTGATTTTCAAACCCTATTTTTTAAAAATTTTTTATATTATTCAAATTATTACTTTTTAATTTATTCTATTTTTTTAATTTCTTTATATATTGTCAGTTATTCTCAAGGTCAATGACAACAGATCAAATTCATGATTTCATTGATTTCTTCTTTAGTGTTGATCTTTGGCTGTCTGTTTATGATGAGAATTGCTTCTTTGAATCTGACATTTTTCTTTTGGATGTTTCCATTAGCTATGATTTCTATTGAAATATTTTTTCTTTCCTCTGTTGGCTGACACTGCCGGAGATGTCTGCCCAACGAGGATGTTCCACCAGGATCTAGATGTTCTTTAACTCTTTGGTGCAAGGTCCTGAGGGTACTTCCAATGTAGATTTCATTGCATACATTGCACGTGATGCAATAGACGATGTTTTTTCTAAAGCACATATCTTTCGGTGTCTGGCAGTTTTTCATTGTGCAATTGTTTTCTCTATTTGTGTTGCCTGCCAGAGCCCTTCTGAATGTCCAAGATTTATGTGCTATCCGAATTGGAAGACCGGTACGTTTAAGTTTTTTCAGGATCTTGAAGTCGAGTATGTCACTGATGAATGTGATATTCAGATAGAAATATTTCTGATTCTTTTATGTTAATTCCCTAGATCTTCTTGGGGTAGAATTCATTCTTTCAATGTCCTCACCTTGGTATCCGTTTCGCTGTAGGATTTTATTGAAATTTGATTGTTCTTTAAAGTTTTCGTTTTTCTCCGTGCATCGATTGGCTATTCTTCGTTTCTCGTTTCTTATGACATGTACTTTCTGTAAGTATGGAAGCGCTGATCTTTGGTGCATAAATATTTCTTTGCGAGCTGGTTTTCTGTAGAACTAGTATGTTGGAGTATTTCCTTCTATTGTGATTCTCAAATCCAATAAATTGAGGGATCCATCTTCTTCCGGATATTCGATTTCGAACTTAATATCTTGATGAGCCGCATTGAATGTATGAAATATTTCCTCCGCTTCTTTTCTGTTTTTGGTCGTGATGAAGATATCATCTACATATCTTGCATAGAAACCGATGGGTTGTATTGTCCTCAGTGTCTGTCGTTCGAGGTTACCCATAAAGATGATTGCTAGCAGTCCTGATATGCTAGAACCCATAGGCAGACCTTTAACTTGTTTATAGATATTTTGTTCAAG